>CM028381.1:62627862-62818965 GCA_013146195.2 Codonopsis lanceolata
ATCAGTTAGGATAGAGTAAAGATCAAGGTTTTTGGCAATCTTTAGAATTTGAAGGGAATATTAATTTTTGTGTTGAGCTGAGACTCCTTGGACACACAAAGGTTTGTCGAAAAGGTTTACAAAAGGTTGCAAGACACAACATTATTACGCGGGGGATATTGATCTGGAAGTGATGGTGCTATTATTCGTCATTTTCTAAAGGTAAAGGTTGTGGTGGATGTTACCCCGGACTCCTAATTTGAATGGGCCAACTATGGTCACTAATAAAAAATGGGTTCGATTGCCAAGAGAACATGAATGTTAAAGGCAGGATGCTTCGATGGTTAAAGAGGCCTTACGGACATAGTAAGGGTAAGAATGATCTGGGAATAATCCTTCAAGATTCGGGCAGATGGGAGGGAGGCGGCGATCCAGATCCTTAACACATGCGATATTTCAAGAGTAATCCATATGAGGTCTTAAGTTAAATGAAGATAATGACATTAATTTGGTTCATGTAGATGGCAATAGAATAATCCTCACATGATTATGATTGGCATAATGTTTGGAAGGATGTTCCACATAGAACCCTAGGTTTGGATAGGAAATCACTATCAGTGAATGGAGATAAGGATTATAAAGCCATAGACTTGACAATGTCATTGATTGCACTTAGACATGCCATTAGTCAAGATTCGGCCCTCTTTTCTCCAATTCTGTGAGAATCTGCATAAACATCGGAAAAAGGTTTCCTTTGTGAAACAAAACGTTCGATTGACTAGGGCTGCAACCAAAGCCCAGAATAGGTCATCGCAATAATTTTTTTATGACGATGTTTATATGGATTGCCCGAGGCGTTTGTAACAAACGCACGAGGAATTATATTCGTTTGATTAAGAAACAACATAATCCCTTTTTGTGTGCCATTCTCGAACCAAAGGCTTCAGGGGACCGTCTTGCCTTGCTTTGTCGCATGTTCGTTTTCGGATAGTTTACATGTCAACCCTGTTAACCAGCACATTTGGCTGTTATGGAATGATAGGGTAGAGGTTAATCTGATTGATAGTTCTAATCAATTTATTACAGTTCATGTTAAAGTAGAGCATCGGTTTGAGGCCAATGTTAGTTTCATTTATGCCAAGTTCACCAAGGAGGAAAGAAAGGTTTTATGGGTAGATTTAGTTAATTTTGCGAACCAATGTGCAGACCCTTGGCTTGTGGGTGGTGATTTTAATGTTATAGCGCATTCTGGAGAAAAACTTGGAGGGGCCTCGAGTGACCCTCGTGAATTTGATGACTTCAATAACTTTATTTCCCAAGCAGGTCTTGATGATTTGGGCTTCGAAGGCAGCCGTTACACATGGTGCAATAATCAGGACGGTATACATCGTATTTGGAAACGATTAGATCGTGTTTTGGCTAATGGAACATTTAAAGTCAAGTATCCTTGGTTACGAGTTAAACATCTTGCTACAATTGATTCAGATCATGCGCCGTTATTGGTAGAATTACCATTGGAGGTTAAGCCTAAAAGTAGTTTTAAATTCCTTCGTATATGGACGGAGCATCCTGCCTTTTTATCTTTTGTGGAAAGTCAGTGGTGTCGGCCTATATTTGGTTCTGCAATGGACGACCTTTTTAAGAAACTTCAACTTTTGCTTCCCACGTTGAAGAAGTGGAATTGGGAGGTGTTTGGGCATGTGCAGCATAAAATAGAAGCCTGTCAGGACGAGATTCTTAGGCTAGAATTTTTAACGCAGCAGTCTAGGAATTCGGTGCATGTGGATCAGTTGATTGATCAGCGGCAGAACATGGGCGAACTTCTCAATTGGTAGGAGAAGATTGCGGCAATGAAGTCTAGGCAATTATGGCTTCGGGATGGGGATAGGAATACGGCTTATTTTCATGCAAGCATGAAGGAGAGATCTCGCCGCAACCGTGTTAGTCTTCACCTAGAGGATGGGTCTATTAGTACGGATGCTAATCAGATTGGTAAGCTGGCTTTGGATTATTTCATGGATCTTTTTTCTTCGAAACCACATTCGGTGGATGAGGACATGTTTAATGATATTCATCCCAAAGTGTCTACAGCTGATAATGAATTTTTAGTCAGCAGTCCGTCTGAGGAAGAGGTTTGGAACACCATTAAAGATCTTAATCCTGATAGTGCTCCAGGTGCGGATGGGTACACTAGTTGGTTCTACCAAAGTTGCTGGCATATAGTAAAGAATGATGTTATGGCTGCGATTCGAGATTTTTTTGATGGCCATCCTTTGCATAGAGGAATGACGACTACTACTATGGTTTTAATTCCAAAGATTGATAATCTAGAAACTTTTGGTGATCTCCGTCCTATCAGCCTTTGTAACTTTTCGTGCAAGATTTTCTCCCGCATTATTGCTACTCGACTGGCCAACATGCTTCCAGCTCTCATATCCCCGAAACAATCTGGCTTTGTGCAAGGTAGAAGCATCCATGAAATTTTTTTAATGGCAAACGAGCTTGTCCAATGGATAAATAAAAAAGTGCGGGGAGGGAATGTTATTTTTAAATTGGATATGTCGAAGGCCTACGATAGGTTGGAATGGGATTTTCTCTTTCGCACTTTACAAGCTTTTGGTTTCAGTGCTTCCTTTTGTAATTTTATTCAACAGCTTATTGGCAATGTCTGGTATACCCTCCGCATCAATGGCAGTTCTAACAGATTCTTTCACTCTACTAGGGGGGTGCGTCAAGGTGACCCGCTTTCTCCTTTATTGTTCATTTTGGCTCAGGAAATCTTATCTATTAACATCAATCGAACTTTAAGAGATGGTGTGTTTCAACCATTCCATCATGGTCGGGGCGGTTTGCCGATATCTCATTTGTTGTACGCGGATGACATGTTGTTGCTTTGCAATAGGAGTAAACAATCTATCCTGGGCCTTCAAAAAGTTCTTCTGCCTATGAGAATAGTTCGGGTCAACTTATAAACATGCAAAAGAGTGGATTTTATGCCTCCAATCGCAGCACATACATGTACATGCAACATGTTGCTCATTGGTCAGGATGTTCTTATCGAGCATGGCCTATGAAATATTTGGGGTTGCCGATTTATCCGGGGCGGATGAAATGTATTTATTTCGAGGATCTTGAGGCTCAGCTTGCTAAACGGATAAGTGGTTGGAGTGCTAAAATGTTATCTTTTGGGGCTAAGATAACATTGCTTAAATCAATTCTCTGTAGTATTCTCGTTTATGCCATGGCTGCGCTCACGATTCCAAAAAGAATTATATTTCGGCTTGAGAAATTAATGGCAGATTTTCTATGGAGTTCAAGGGGTGAGCATAGAACTCATTGGGTAGCTTGGAATAAAGTGTGCAGGCCTATAGAAGAGGGAGGATTAGGAGTTCGTTCTTTATTACAGGTAATGCATTCGATGCATGCAAAGCTTGCATGGCGGGTTATACAGCACCAAAGTCTCTGGGCTAAATTTTGCCATGCTAAGTATGGTGACTCTCAAGGGTTGATTAGCATGCCTTCGGCTACTGCTGCATGGAAGGCTATTTATACTCAAATCTCACCAGTTCTTCAGTGTTGTCGTTGGGTGGTTGGTTGCGGGGATATTTCTTTTTAGAAAATGAATTGGTGCGGAGTTCGTTTAGAAGGTCCTTTGCCTATGGATCTGAATTTATCAGTTCGTAATGATTTGCCTCATCTAGATGATTTGTACAATTTTATTGACCCGAACCTTCATGATTCTGTTAGTCGGGTGCATTGTTGTTCCGATGTCCAGGATAGATTGGTTTGTACGTTGACTCCATCTGGTGATTTTCGGGTCGCAGCATTCTGGAATTTTTATAGGATTCGTGATCCTATTTTAAGGTGGGCGAAAAAGATATGGCATCCTTGGATTCCGCTTAAGGTCGATGGGTTTGTTTGGCGTATTTTCCATGATGCGTTTCGCCGATCTCGAATTCAATCAAGGATGATATCGTTGGCCTCTAAGTGTGTTTGTTGTCCATCGGCCCACCGAGTTGCGAATCAGTAATGCATCTCTTTATTACTTCGACTACAGCAGCGACAGCTTGGTCTAAGTTTGCTGTTGTGTTTCAAAAATGTACATCTTACACTTCTCTTCAGCACCTGTTTGAAACCTGGACAAAAGGTTCTACTCGAAGCCAGTTGGGGGCTTGTCTTCTTAGGGTGTTCATGTTTACTGTTTGGGAGCTTTGGAAGTCTAGATGTTGCGCTCATTTTGATGGAATTCCTATGGACGTGGACCTCATTTATAACCGGGTTTTGAGCAGCTTGAGAGACATGTGCCTTGTGTTCAAGCCTAAGTCTGCTTGTGGTCTGAGAGCTTGTTTGGCGTTGGAGTCTCTTCTGATTAATATTTTACAGCCTCCTCTTCGAACAAGAAAATGGATTAGGTGGATTCCTCCGGCTATAATATATAAACTTAATACTAATGGTTCTTCTCGGAATGGTTTATGTTCAGGTGGTGGGGTGGTTTGGGATTCGCAGGGGACCTTTATTTCGGCCTTCTCCAATTATTATGGGGAGGGTTCTAATATACAGGCAGAGATTTTTGCGCTTAGAGATGGTCTGGCCTTCTCTCTTTGGATACGCTTTATGCCACACCTTTCGTGAACAGAATAAAGTGGCTGATCAGCTTGCTGCAGAAGCTCATACTCATCGGGTCTTTAAAAGTTTTGATCAGTTTGTCTCCCTTTCTAAGGAAACGAAGCATCTGCTGCTGATGGACTCTCATGGCTTTTATAATTTTCGTTGTATTAATGTTTAGTTTGTTAGATAGTTGTCGATGTTGCGATTGTAATTTCTTATTTGAGTCGAGGCCCCTCCGTCCTCTCTTTTTAAAGGAGGCAAAATTTGGTTGTCCCCCTCAAGTTTGTACTTTATTTTTCTTTATTAATAAATTCTGCAGGGTGCCGTCCCTGTTTCCTTAAAATAATAATAATAATAATAAAATTAATGTTCACTTTTGACAACATATTATAAATTTCTGTAAACTGGTTATCCATCTTGTTTTTCATGAGTCTACCAGGGAATGGTATTGGAGGAACATGAGGTGGGGGAGCAACATAAGGTTCCTCAAGAAGTGCTACCTCTTGCTCTTTTTCTTGAATGACTTTTTCTTTGTCTGAAATTTCTTTATTTGAATTTTCTTTTTCTACCTCTTTATCTTTTGCTTGAATATTTTCACTTTTATCTTTTTCACTTTCTCTGCCAGAGTTATCTATTTTATCAGGCACATCAGTTGATTGAGTAGGGTTACTTACCTCTTTTCCAATGATTCTACCACTTCGCGAGCAGTGATAGATTTTTTTGGTTACATCGACTATGGAACTTCCGTTCTTCTCTTTCTTGATATTTGGCAAGATCTTTTTGCAATCTTTCCACGATTTCCAATAAATATTTATTAAGGGCAATTTGTCCACTGTTTGATCCTTCTGACTTTGGAACTTCTTCAATCTACAACTGTCCTTGGTTAGGAAATTGTTGTGGCTATAATGGCTTATTTCCTCCAACCTGGATTATATGTATTGGAATAGGGATCATTTCTTTATCTTTGTGGGTACATGTTCATTGCGTTAACCTATTAAGGATACACAGCACTAGATGGACACAAATTAGTAGCATGAGAACTTAAATCCGCAAATAGAATATGCTTCTTCAATTTGTGATTGCCAAAGTTTAATTTGAGTTTTCATTTGGGCTAATTGAGATAATTGGGGTTGAGTATCTGAACTTTCTTGGAATTGGAACAAACTTCTACTACTTTTTCCTCTTGTACTTTTCTGTTGGGAATTTGCACTTAACATCTCACGCAAGTTTTCTAATTTAGCTGGTGTCATTCTATTACTAGAACCACCGGCTGCACTATCAACCATAATTTTCTAGGCAGGCGAAAGAGCATGATAAAATTGAGTTACTAGCACATCTCGAGATAAATTATGATGGGGACACAAGATAAGTACATTTTTAAATCTATCACATGCTTCATGGAATGTCTCACCCGGTTCAGTTTGAAAAGACATAATTTGTTTCCTATATTCTGAAAGGGATGCATGTTGATAAAATTTACCCATAAACAAATCATATAGTTGAACCCATGTATAAACACTTCTAGGTGCTAGATTCATAAACCATCTTCTCGCCGCATCTTTTAATGCACATTGAAAATATCTCATTTTTATTTGGTCTTCAGTCAGACCTCCTAACGAAAAATTTTCAGTCATAAAACCATATTCCTTAACAAAAGTTACTGGATCTTCAGATGGCAATCCATAGAGCGAAGGCAACATGTTATAAAAATGACATTTAAGCTCAAAATTTCATACTGCTTCTGGTAAAACCAAACATGATGGTGTTGTATTAAACATGGGTCGACCATAATCATTATAGTTCTTTGATTGATTACTACTTCCATATATCTATCAGCTGGTTCTTTCCTTCTTTGATTTACATTTACCGGAGGAACCGGATTTTCAGGATTTTGATTATTAATATTATCCATTGGAGGATCAACCAGAGGAACCTCTCTATTCAACTGTTCTTGATTAACGGGCTGGTTTTCCAAATTATCAGGGTCTTCCTGATTCTTACCAAGATTATTTATATTTTAATTTAATTCTGTCAGCTTAGGATTTAGAGATTTACGACCGTGCATAAATTAACAAAAACAATTAAAAACAAATACAACTAAAGACTAGAATTAAAAAAATCTTTTTGTAATTTATATTATTTTATATTTTATTTTATTTTAAAAAAACTGAATTTAAAAACAATGCTACCAACAAACTAACTAAGCAAACTAGCTTGTCCCCGGCAACGGCGCCAAAAACATGATTGTATCTTATTTTAATTATCTCCTTCCAAGTGCACAAGACTATCGTAGAATAACTTGGGAAGCAAGGGTCGAACCACAGAGACAAGAAGAAGACTATTATCAGAGAATTGGTAGCTATTTTAAACTAAGGGAGGGTTTTTTTTTATTTGTTTTATTCAAACAAATTTATTCTACTAAAATAGTAAATCTAATTAAACTAAGCAGCAATCACAGTTGTAAAGATCTGAAGGAGGAAGGTAATCTAGGATTGGGGTTTACTTGCGTCTACTCTATTGCTTTTTAAATATGGTATCATTCAATAACTTGGGTTCGTTCACGAAAGATAGATATAGACTGTCAAATCATAGTTCAGTCTCCATCCCAAATAATTCATCCGTTCTATATCTTAAGAACAAGAACATACAGATCCTATCTGTCACTTAGGTCATATATATGAACCTGACCCTAACTTATCACTCTTATGCATCGATAGGTTTAATTTATATTGATGGTGAGCCAGTGTACGACATATGTATTTGGCCGTGTAGCTATCTGCACCTCTGGGCCCTTATTACTTGCGATTCCATTCATTTCGTCAAAGCTAGACAATAAAGGACAAGCTATGGGAGTGTAACAACCCGACCCGGATTCCAACACGAAATCCCATGGTCGTGCCGCTGGAACTAACATAAGAAAAGGACAAGCACTTGCTAAACAGTAGTACAAGTCGAACAGTCAAGCTAACACGCTCTAAACGTGAACATAAAGCCGCACTAAAATACGGTATTTCAAAAATCGAATCAGCGGAAGCAATAAGGAAAGAAGTCCCAAGCATGAAGCTTGAAACCAACGCCAATGAAACCAAGTGAGACATTATCTCTCAAAGGAGGAGAAACAAAACTCGTGTGTCGCAACATTGCAGACGCCGAACAAACCATCGGCACTCGAGGCGTTTCAACAAAGAACCAACTTTGATATAACTAATACCCAGCGGCTAAAGCATCAGGGTCAACCAACAACTATAAAAATTAGAATAAGGAAATTCCCCAAAGCTACTGCGTGCTGGGAGACAACGAAATTATCTGAAATCCACGGACTAGGCACGACACAATACGTCGGCCCAAGAAAGAACCAATACAAATACTCAAGTATTCTACCCGACCGTAAAGTCTAAATAACTTTACAAAAAGTCGATCTCACAAGAATAACAAAGTACAGGACATCAATGACAATGCTATAAAGGAACACGACTCCACAAGTTGCTACTCGGGAAAGTCGGCTGCTACAAACACGAATGACACGCTCTAATCTCGATCTATCGACCAGCTGCGCACTGCTACAGTCACGATCTACTCGATCTCAGTGCAGCTATCAGTTACTGCAACTAGACACAAGTACAAGATGAGTCATAATGACCCAGCACGATACTACAATATATATGCAACAAATAATTATGTAACATAAACATAACCATGGTGTCATTTTATAAATGACAAAAAAACCCGTGAGGCGGCGTCGTATCGTTTCGATACTCCACAAGATATCCATTTCTTCTTACTTACTAAACCATCTAAATGAACCAGGGTGTAATTCCCTGTTCAAACACAAATCAAACGAATTAGAAGGTAGTTCCCACAAAACATCATATGTAAGTATACATATCATTATATATACAAATCAAGCTATTCACATTATTACCACGTGTAAGGGTGCATATTTATATATATATACACCTATATCAGTATGTATATCTCTATATATACATATCAAATCTCCCATATAATCATCATGCATAAGTGTGCATATATATATATATATATATATATATATATATATATATATATATCATATATAAGGATGTATATCTCTATATATACATATCAATTCTCTCATATATTAGTCATGTATAAGTGTGCATATGTATATACACATTTCAAGTCTTCCATGTAACACCAACCAACACAAACATGGTCAATAAGATCTCATGTTCACTAACACTTTGTTATCACATAAGGTGCCCATAGTAAGCCACATAAAGGATAGAGAAGATACCAAATCACTTTCGTCGTATTACTCACACAATCTCGTTAATCATATCATGCAGTGATACCGTGTTCGGTATCAAAAGTACCGAGCTCTCTCTCGGGTCCGAACTCTACTCGGAAAATAGCACTAGCCAATGTGCTCAATTGGTTACGACAAGGGGCTAGGGGCTACTCCCACCTGTAGCAGTGGAGGGGTGTGTGAAAACCGAATCCGGTATGGCAATACATTGCAACCACGAATCCCATAATTCGTGAAGACAATGCATCGTCACACCTTCAACATGAAAACTCAAGTAATACCAGCTGGACTTATATGCAATGCACAAGTAGATGTTTACTTGCTAATTCTCAAGTAGATATAATGATCTACTAAACTCATACGATTATGCACATTGTTACAATAATCACAAAACCACAATAGGAGCTCATTTGAGTCTCTAAATCATAAGTGTCAAGTTGTTCACTCTATTCGATTCAAGTCCCAAAAGCTAGTAATCTAGTCAAATGGAATATAATTATCATAGGATCTCACCACGATCCTCGTAAGGTTCAATTGTTCCTTAACTCGACTCCGTTGAGTCTTTACTACAATTCCAACCAAATAGAGTTTGAACACTATATGTGTTCCAAGACTCTTCTCTATGTTCTCGTTTGAGGCATAGCAAGGTTCTCGTTCCATTTAGGAATCTTAGTTCAAAGTCCCAAGTCAATTATATAAGGGAAGCCTAAGTTGATTATTGTGAAATCAAGCTTAGTTCAATTTTGATTCATAATTCCACTTAATAGTAGAATCCAAGTTCACCACAATTCATTAAGCGTAGAGCAGATCGTGCACGGAGGCAAATACATTCAATATGCTCATAAGTCATATCATAGAAACACGTAGAAGAATCAATTCTTGACAATGTAGGAAATCATGCATTTAGTCATAATATAAAATATACACAAGATTCCATATTACTTATGAAATTCAAGAGTCACAATTTAACCATCATCCATTATGTACTATCCAAGACTACTCCGTTAGTCTAGGATCATGAAGCCATTTACTAAACTCTTCCTAGAGTAGTAACTCATTCAATAACGCAAAAGTCGATAGTAGTCAAAGACTTAAGCAACACTAGAGCGGTAATAACCCTTAAGGTCAAACCATACCGGTGAGTCTTAAATAACAACATGGTTATCCTAGCGACTTATGCAAGTAGACTCCATGTATAGAGTACTAAAGATAGTCCCAATCCAAATCCTCTCAATTATGCATTTCTTTCACACAATCATATAAACCGCATAAGAACTCGATTGAGTCTTATAAGCACACATATCAAACATGCATTTCAATTCATCCCAAAGTCACGTAAACTAATACATTAGTCTAACGTATTACAAACGTCGTAGGGATCGAATATGGAGTCGGTATTGTTCAATAACTCCCTAATCTCAACTCCGGTGAGTCATTTCTAAAATTCAACCAAGTGGAGCATAGATACATTCCCGAATTTCAAACCCTATGTTCAATTCTATGCATCCCATTGCTCAATTCTATGTTCTCCGTTCATTTAAAACTTAATAACTAAGTCGTTCGTGACCTTAAACTAGCCATAAACACATTCCCGAATTTCAAACCCTAGAATCGGTGATTTTGTTAAACCTACAATTGAAACATATTCTTTCACAAGAGTTGATCCTAGGCTCATATAGAACAACATTCATGCTTTGCACTAAGTCAAAATCACAACTTCATAAAGAAATCATAAAATCCTACACACATTTCATAGATTGAATTGGAGGATTCTACTTCACAAAAAGTGTTCCTAAGCATGATTAGAACAACATTAATGAAGGGAACATGTCATAATATTTAACATGAAAATTATGGGAATTGTCAACTCACCTTAAGCCTATGAATAAAGGATGGAAGGAAGATTAAAACAAGGATTGTTGTAGAGGAGAGCAAGGCCTTCGATTCGGCGGTCTCGGATCGTCGATCGGATCACCGGAACTCCGGAAAATGGTCACTCAAGTTAGGGTTCTTCCTATGGACGAAAATGGAGACTTAATCTCTATAAATCTGAAGCTTGGTGATCACTAATGGCTGCCAAGGCTGAAAATTGGTTTATATACTTCCCAAGAAAACCATAATCCAAGTGATGGAGGTTATATGGCTTCCTATTGGCCAAGGGATGCAAGCCCTTGATAAGGACTCATCTAAGGGTGTAGAGAGGTTTGACTAAGGTCAACAAGGGAGGCTCAAGTCACTTTGGATGTCCAAGGGCCAAGGATAGGAGGGTCATCAACCAAAACTTACCAAAAAACCCGTATGTTGTTACTGGATAGTCGATCTTGTAAAATCGACCATAAATAGCTCACAACTCCAAATGAGGTGATTTTTTATTTTTCTGAAAGTAGACTCATTAAAATATATTTTAAAATTTTAAATTACTCAATTTGGACTTATATTCATCAAAATAAAATTACAACAAAATCAAGTACAGAAGCTGATTTCCTGAAAATAGAATTCTGGCACAGCCGTAAGTCAAGACCTAAATGAGGTACTTAGACACCTTGGAAAATTACCAAATTTTACAGGGAGTAACCTAACATATGAAGGTAAAACATACTAAATGTTTAGAAAATTCTCTTTAGTAGATTGGTACCAGAACTTTCCGAACTTCTCCCAAACACAGGACTGAATCTGTGAAGTGATATGTTGGTCATCTTATTTCCAAATGCAACAAATCTATGAACATTGGTTGTGCAAGCATGAGAAATACTAGTACACTTGGTCTAGAACTTAAATGAACTTCTCGCAAGTTGAAAGCACAAACAATACAAGCAAAGAAGGCAAACACGAGAAACCCTAAGACTCAAACGACGCAACTAAGCTTCCAAACTTTCAACCAAGCATACTATGATCAAGATGAACATTATAAATCTCATATGCAAGGTAATAAGACTCCAATGAGACCTAGTTAAGTGCTAACATGCTAAGACGAACACTCAACGCATTAACAACAAAGCATGCAACGCATGGAAGGCAATCACTCTACTATGATCATAACCAACTTAATGCAAGCATGAAATGAATGAAACGAAGTCTCTAGCATGTTAAGACATACAATAAACATGCTATAATGATGTTATACATGTGACGACCCGACCCGGATCCCAAGACGAAATCCCAAGGTCGTGCCGCCAAGAAAACAAATAACAACACACAAGTAGCAATTAATGGGTAGGGCCATAACGGCAATACACCGACAACTTAAAACACATGCGGAAGCAAATGAAATAAAACAGTGGCGCCCGAGCTAACAAGCTCAAACTAAAACAACCAAAGAGATGATTAATCTCTCGGTCCAAAAATTCGACTCGCGTGCCGCAACATTGGGCACGTAGAACAAACTCCCTGTTATGCAATTCAAATATATAACATAAAATGAAAACCGAGTCATCGGCGAAACTACGGCCGGAACCCAACATTAAACTAAGTCTAAGACTCTAGTCTAACAACTCAACGGCTAAAACATGCCGGAGAACAAACATCATATTAAACTAGCAATTTAACATGCTAAACATAACACCAATTAACCACGCACGACTAAAACCAGTCGGCTGCCAACAAAATAAGTACTAACAGTTATATGTACTAACAACCAGAAAATATATGAAAGTTTAACTACTAACATATAACAAGCACAACCACCACCGGTTGGCTACCAAAAGAATAGGCTAACCACATAATTACAACATTACAAATACATAAAGGTTTGCTACCCAATCATGAAGTTTACATAACTTCATCATCCCAACGACCTCACCAAAAACAAAATGAACAACTATGTAGCAACCTTGCCAAAAGAATCTCTTGCCAACGTAACCTCCTGGATTTACTTGGATCCGCTCGAGCGACTCGGATCTAGGGAAACACAACCAACAAATAAAAGTAAGTCACAATGACTTAGTAAGTTACTAACCATAACTTCCTATCATGGCATAATGCTCAATCATAAAATATGTCATGCTATCGTCATGAAATAACCGTATATAAATTCATGTCATGGCATCCATGCTCGACATTAAATAAATATGTTATCGTTAAAGTATAACATCTCATCATAAAACCATGTCAAGGCATTTTAGTCCTAAACAACAATAATTATACCTTTGGCATAAAACAACATTCCCATAATATTCATGTGGTAGCATATATGCTTAACAACTTAAATCAATATGTTATCTATTAAGTATAACATGTAAGAAACCAACACAAACATCATATCATATCCAAATTCACCAAGCACGTTATTTACTTAAGCACTTGTGAAACAATTCATATATATAAGGGATATGATACCATTACGAAATTCCTCCGCGCGTCCCGCTCACGCAAAAAACGTGCAAAACCCTTATGTGCCCTCGATATCCCTCTCGTAGATATCGGCGTCCCGAGACGATCTCGCTCGAGTTCCATAGTTATCAAAGTCATGTGTATTACTACAACTAAGATAAACTACTTCCCCACCGTGGCCATCGATGGAGGGTGTGTGCAAAGGCACGGCGATACATCGCGATCACGAATCCCATAATTCGTGAAGACGATGTATCGTCCCACCAAAACTCAACATCGACCGCGCCATTTGGACTTAAAACCCAAGCACAAGTAATATATACTCATATGCTCAAAACAAGTAGGTAAACACTCTACTATCAAACTAGTCATGCAATTCATTCACAACTAGCATAAACATCATAACCGAGAATCATATAAGCTCTCATAATCAAGTGTGCTTCACACACTTCAAAACTTCTTGGAGGCTCGACCTCCATGAATTCTACCCAAAAATTCCGTAGGACTTAAAATTATAGTTCCTAGGATTCATACTAACCCAAAGGTTAACTCCGTTGAGTTCAATCTAAGTTTTCCGAAAATTCAAGGATTAGAAGCTTAGGCTTCATCAACCCCCTATGTTCATAACTATCGCCCAAAACCACAATTCCCAATATTCAATATACTCATATAAACCCAACAAACTAATTAACAATGCAACTTAGAATAATTTAGCCATCTTGTGCATAATTTCATCCAAGTCATCATACCAACCATAACCTTCAAATCATGATTTAAAATTTACAACATGGTTGAATAGACTCTATTGAGCATATAAAACATATCAATCAAGCTAACATCAATAGATTGCAAGCTAGAACAAAATTAGGGCAAGGCACCCTCCAAGCATCTCAACCAAACTAACATCAATCCACATGAATACACAACATAATCAAGTTCAATAGGCAATTTAGAACATGAATTTCACATAATCATGGTCTCACATAGGCCAATCAAGTTCTAACATGAATTTGAAATCCTAGGGTTCATACATTTTCTATAAACCCTAACAATGGCTTCCATTGACCCAAATAGCACACATGGTTGATTCCCTAGGGTCAATGGAGCCTAAAAAGGAAAGAAGAAAGGTAGAAACTTACCAAAACTTAGCCCTAACAAGCTGAGAATTCGTGCCCTAACAATGGTGTTTCTCCTCAACTCTTTCTTCAAACTTGAAGGTGGAATGGGGAAGAAGAAGACTCTATTAATGGCCTCCAAGATCAGCCCTTCAAAACCCACGAATCTCCTCCTCAAGCTCTCTCTCTCAAGCTCTTTGAGTGCTCCCAGAATTCGCAAGAAGAGAAAAGGGGGGAGTCGACCTTTCTGCCTTGGCCGAATAGAAGAAGAGTGCGGCAGTTTTTTTTTGGGTTTTATGTGGGGATTAAATCACTAATCAAACCACTAATTAGCCCCTAATAACTCTAATAGGTGTTAGTACTAATTTAGGTTAAGTAATTGGGTCAAGGTGTGGCTTAAAAATGGGTTAATTGGTCAAACATTCGGACAGCACACAAACAGGAACCAAAATCCCGACTAAAATTGACCCCTGCGGTCGGAAATTGACCCTTGCGGTCGCTTAGGGTCTTAGTGATGCGACCGCATCAAAGGATTTTCAGCATTTAGGGTTTTCTGCTTTCCTTGCTCGGTCCCGGACTCTCCCGCGTGCAATCTCGAGTCCTTCCAAACCAAAAATGGTCTACAATTCAACCTTAACAACCTCCAAACATTAATCAAAGGAATCAAGTCTCAAACCTCATCAAAACATGGCCAAGAACTCAGGCAGAACTCGCCCGAACGACGACCGAAAACGTCAAACTGAGAAGGGTTTTCGCTAGAATCAAACTAGCAACCGAACCGTCGATGCATCTAGCATCTAACCAACATCCAAGGCATGTTAATGATGTTTTAAATGCCCTCTAACAATTATCCATGAAGTTACAACATAAATCTTAAACCCGAGATTCAAAGCATCTCGCGAAAGAAAAGTGCATACATGCATCTCAAACGACGTCAACGATCATGCTATTGACTCTAAACATATGCGGGAGCTAAATGAACATATTCGTGATGATTATAAGTGTATGAATTCATGCATAGCACAATCAAGCAACATTTTAGGGTTTTACAATACATGTAAAGGGGTTTGGGTTCTCACACTACGCGAGAAAACTCTCAACCGAGTCAAGTAACGAACATCATCGGTATACGACTTGTAACTTTAACTAGTTAAAGTCTATGAAACATATGGAATTAAGGTATTGGCTTCTAGATAGCCTACCTACACAAATCAAGGTTCTTTCCTCAAGTTTAGTAAGTGAGGTCATGGTTAAACAGCAAGCAAAACGAGAAAGTCAAATACACGAATGTTCGGGGTCTTACAAGGAGAGCTGAGATCAACCACTGTGTAATTAGTGCTAGGACCAACTAGTGTGGAGTCACTGAAGTGGGCAGCAGACGAACGGTGTGTATGAAGCCTAGATAATATCATGAAGAGGTAGCCATGTAACTCGTGTAGAATCAGTGGGGCGAGGAAAATGTAACTCAAGGTTGGACATGGGGAACTTGGACTCAACAAACCGAACATGGCGGGAAACAAACAGTTTGGTGGTGTTTGGATCATAGCATAGATAGGCACTTTAGGTGAGCGAGTAATTAAAGAAGACATACGGGGTGGAGCGATCAGCGAGCTTGTGGGCGGAGCCAAGGGTAGTAAAGGTAAGTAAAGGCATGAAGTTTGTAGTAGTTGGGTGGAGACCTGAATAGTTTTTGGTAGGGAGATAGTTGTTGAAGGGTTGGTGTTGGTAGTCGATTTATGAGGTAAGTCGTTGTTTGGAAGGCAAAAGACCAGAAGGGCAGCGGAAGAGATGCTTTGGAGAGAAGGGAGAGGCATGTTTCAACAATATGGCGATGGCGATGTTCCGAGAACCTATTTTGTTCTGGAGTATGAGGTGGTGAGGTGAGATGGGAGATGTCATTAGTGGACAAATAGGTGGCCAAGCGAGAATCTCGGGTAAGGCCAGTGTACTCGCCTCCATTGTCCGAGTAAAGAATGACAATGGTCATTTTGAAATAGTTTTTGACCAGGGCCTGGAAGCGGGGAAACATGGTGGCTACCTTAGACTTGTGTTTGAGAGGGTAGAGCCATATCATATGTAGTATGTGAAGTAATCAACAAAGAGGACATAGTATTTAAACCCATCAACAGAATGAAGGGGGAAGTCTAAACATTAGAGTAAATGATTTGGAGCGGGGAGGTAGACACAATAGCAGATTGAGAGAAATATATTTTATGACTTTTATTGCATAAACACTCATTACAGTGTGTTTGTTTAATGCGAGCAGTGTCTAAAACTAAACTAGATAGAATCTGACATTTGACGAGTTGAAAAGGATGAACAAGTCGATGATGCCGGTCTTGATGAGAAACTTTAGCGCTCACAAAGGCAGAGGGGCGAGGAGGAGGATTTGTGGTCGGCCATTCATATACACCATCTTTAGAGTGCTCGGTCAGCAGTATGCTCATTGTCAGTAGATCCTTCACATAAAAAGAAGATGGTAAGAACTCAATAAATGTTTTATTTGAGATGCAAAATTGAGATTTGGATATGAGGTTACATTTAATGTTGGGTACAAAGAGAACATTATACAAGGCAAATATGTGTGATGGTGTGAAAACAGAAGAAGAACCAGTTTGGAGATAGTTAACCATATACCATCACTAATGACCATGTCATCTGTGCTAGTGTAGGTAGAGTGTAGAGATTGATTTTCAAGATTGCCAGTAACATCATGAAAGGCACCACTATCAAGAAGCCAGCTCGGTGTCCATGTGTCTACTGTGGTTACTAGGTGTACCCATGGTTGCCACTTAGAGCCATTGGCCGAGTTGGGAGCAGCGAGCAGAGGTGTGGTGGTGACCAATTGATAGTTGGGGCAGCGAGCAACCGTGTGTCCCTATTGGCGACATCCTTGACACTTTCCAAGATATGGTCGCTATTGTTGAGGAGCTATTTCTGAGGACTAAGAGGGTTACTGAGGTTGCGAGGACAATTTTCGAGCTTGCAAGGATGGTTGCCGAGCAGACGAGCTATTAGTCCTCGGGGAAATAGGATTGGCCAAAGCAGGATGCGAGAAGGACGCGACCTGGGACTGCTTGAGAAGCATCTCGTGGTTGATGAGTTTTTCATGAAGCTCATCAAACGAGATAGAAGTGTCGCGGCCTTCAACCACTTCAACAATGTGGTTGTAGTCATCATCTAAACCCCCGAGGATGATCTCAATGAGATCCTCGTTGTCGAGTGGTTTTCCAAGAGCAGCGAGCTCATTAGCACGACCTTTGACGAACTACATATATTCAGAGATCGACCGAGTGTCCTTGGAAGCTTACTTGAGATTGTCTTTGATTTTCTTGATATGAGCGCGATTTGGGCAAGCATAGGTGTGAGCAAGGGTTTGCCATGCATCGCGGGTAGTAGTGGCATATTGGATCAAAGGAACCAAGGGAGTAGAACAAGGGCACCAAACAACATTTTGTATTGCCGGATCCATGGTTGGTATTGTGGGTTGGGTGTAGGAACATCCTTCGATGTTTGAGAATCCTTGGAAAGGATAGTGGGAGGTGGACATGGATGTGAGCCATCTACGAACTTGTAGAGGTCATAGTCAATGAGGGTTGCCGTAAACTTGGAGTTTCCAAGTGATGTAGTTGGTAGTTGTGAGTTTGGTGATGTTATGGTGGGAGATGTTAATGAGTTGGAAGGTTTGATTTGAATAAATGGGACTTTGGACGGTAAGGGTTTGGTTTTCGAAAGCCATGGAGGCCGAAGTTTGGGTGGCGGCGGCAAAGGGAGGGAGGGAGGGAGGTTTAGGAGTAGAGCTCTGATACCATGTAGAGACTCACAATAATTATGAATAACGGCATAGCCTTTTGATGTCTTAAAAATTTACCTTGCAAGTGTACAGATCAATATAGAATATAGTGTACGAAAAGCAAGGGTCAAACCACAAAGACAAGAAGTAACTAAAACAAATAAACATGTAACAATTATAACTAAGGGGGGTTTGTTTGATTTATTTATTTAACTAAATTATTCTACTAGAAAGCAAGTAATCTAATTGAACAGTTTATACAACGCAACAAACACATTTTGTTAAGATCTAATGGTGGAGGAGAATCTAGGAATAAGGATTCACTTGTATCTACTGTAATGCTTTTTTGCTTAATGTATCAATCAATTAATCTTGGGTTCGTTCACGAAAGATTGGTAAAGTTCGTTGAGTTATAATTCAGTCTCCATCCTAAATAATTCATCCAAGTCTATACCCTTAAGAACAAGAACATATGAACCTAATCCTACCTTATCACTCTCGTGCATCAATAGGTTTAAATTTACCACAATGGTGAGCCAGTGTATGACATATACATATGGCCGTGCAATTATCCGCACCTGTAGGTGTTTAACTATTGCGATACCATTCATTAGGAAAAAACCAAATAGCAAAGAGAATGATAAACATTGTGATCAACAAGACTTTATTGAATATGAAATTAATATAGAGCAAAATATTCGATACAAGTTACCTCCAATCCCTAGATATGAGCGGTTAGTTCATCCTTGAAGATGAACCAATGAATTGGATGAAAGAATACATGAAAGATCATCTTAAACTATTATTACAAGCAAGAAAAACTATAAATTACAAGCTAAATTCGAATTATTTCTGACCTAGAACTTAGGGCTACAAATTTTGTATTTATACTAGAGTTTACAGGGCAAGAAGTAGAATTGGGATAAAATTATCGTCTTTGGAAGTCGGCTAACCTTGCAGGGACAAGGTTAGAATGTCATGCGGCCGCAAGGCCTACAGTTCCTTCGGGGCTGCTTTACTGGAGACCTTCTGGGGCTAGGTCTAAGGGGAATGCGGCTGCAAGGCCTGATCTTTTCTGGTCCTTCTTCTTTGTAGCTTTTGCACTTTTCACTCTTCCTTCAATTCTTCAATTAAAGCCTCATGAATTCCATAACTCCATCTAAAACCCTGAAACTCACAAATAAGCTCCAAAATACATATTAGTAGCCAAAAGTCTCGTGGAATAACTATTTCTAAGTTAAATAAGTACCCTATAGATGCGCATAAAACATATCTATCAAATACCCCCAAACTTAGACTTTGCTCGTCCACGAGTAAACAACGTCTAATAAATACAAAAGCGATGAAATTACAAACACTAAGTAAAGTCTTTTGGAGGGTGACACTATTTACACTTCTTTATAAACCCACAAACTCAAGGAGACTCTAACGAGTTACTCGACTATGCAGATAAATACAAAAACTATTAAATACAAAAACAAATAACTAAAATTACTCAAAAGCAATAAATAACAAATCAAATCTTTTTGGATCATTCTCAAGTCACAATAGCATGGATATTCATATTTGCCTTAGGAAAATGCTCAACACATGTGTACAGACTCACCAAAATATCAAACTGACTTACACTCAATCTTGTGACCGGTGCCAACATCTCCGTGTGTGTGCGCTCACCGATAATGAAAATCTTCCAACTTAAGTAGTTTTATTAAGCTAAGAACAACATTCATTCTTTAAAATCATATTTTCACTAAAAACATGTGCAACACAGATTACGTACTCTACCATCCGAACCATGTCTATCATAGAAAGAGAAATCATAATGGATTCTAAATACTTACACATCCATCATATGCACTTCCTATATATGACATACAATGCTTTCATATCTCATTTACTTACAATAGCTAAGGTTATGCTAACATGGTGAGCTATGGTGAAAAGTATGAATATATGAAGTGTGGATCAATTCACATATGTCACAATCAGATTAACCAACACAAGCAACTAGAAAAAGAATCAATAGGACTTTATTAAGCTTGTAATGTAAGGCCTTTGTGTTGGGGGATACGATGGAAAATGAATAGAATACAAAGTGAGAGAGCAAGACTACCCTTTTTCCTTATTTGCTTCTACTACATATAGAAATATTTCCCCTTATGCTAGGACCTGCAAAGACCACAAGTGGGGAGTTTCCCCCAAACTAGCAATTTTCAATACAATATGCTAAAAATAACTAGTTACCCTTTCTTCAGACAACTTTCCCTAATATATCTATATTTTTCTTGAAAGCTATGCTTTTTTTTAATCTTCTTGCACTCTTTTTCTTCTCATTATCTTCATCGCACCTATATAACTATTTTTTTTATTTTATTTTTACTATGACGAAGAAGAAAAAATTATAGGGAAATTATTTTTATAACAACTGTCCCATGAGATCATTTCCCCACCCAAATCCTACTCTCTCTCAAATGGTAGGCTAAAGTGTATAATCTTTAAAGGTTAAGTTAATGTGGGTAAAAGAAACGAAGTCGAATGGGGGTTGTTGTATTGGCATACACCATTCTTCCATTATGCTTAAAAGGGGACACTAGGGATATTTTTAGTAAGGTCGGGAAATTTATAAGCTCAAACAATCCAAAAATTGCCTAAATAATCTCCTAATGCCAGAATTACTCATGTCAGTTTTTAAGAAAGTAAACACACATAAAATATCACATCCATTATGAAAGTTGTGGAATTGAAGATTTATCATCACTGGATTTCACATAAGCATTCGCTAGAAAAGAGGTAGTGACAATTGAGGCTAACATGCAATCACGATTCAAAAGTGTGCTTGAGATATATTAGTAAGAAAAATCCAAGGGATCTAATTATCAAGCAATTGACCCTAAGTCACAATTTAATGGAACAATCATGTCAGGATGGCTATTCATCATATTCTTGTGCACCAAACTGGTCTCGCTAGAATGAAATGTGTACTATAAACTTAGAAAAAATATTCAAAATCTTCAATAATCATGACTGGAAAAAGAGCACAAGGGTTTGGAGAATGTCGAAAAATTCCACAGACTCGAGTGAGTTCCAGAGCGATCTATGGAAAAGTCATGTGGTTCTTTGAACTAAATCATCAACGGCTGAAGTTCCCACACTAGGACTCAAGAATTAATTTTTTTTTAATTTTTAAAAATATTTAAAATATTTAAAATTTTCTTTTAAGAAAGTTGGAGATAGTTGATGACCCAATTGATAATGGGTTCCGGGAAGGAACCTTTTCTTTCCTATAGTATTCTGATCAAGGCAACATCTCCGAAAAAAGGTGTTAGTCCCAAAGGCCACAATATTAAGCTAGAAGGGGGGGTTGGATAGCATATTTAACGCTTAAAACTTTTAGTAAGAGTTCCTAAAACAAGTACTTGCAACCTATTGAAAAGGTTGAAGTAACAGAAGACTTGCAAGGAAAACAGATCAAGTTTGTCGGTGAAGCACTACCGGTAGACTTAGTTGATTACTTAAGTTTGCTGCTAAAAGGAATAAGTTTAGCGTATGAAGACAATGTAAAATAGTAATCAACAGAAGGATAAGAGCACGAGTATTTTGAGATGGTTCGCACTATAAAGAGTGCTACATCCACCACCAAAGCAGTCAACATTGGATTTGAATGTGCACTAAATTTTCCACTAGGTCTATTACATAAAAATCCAATTGATCGTGTACAAAATATTTGACTTGTGTTTGGGGGTGGGGGAATTGAATATCTGGAAAAACATAATATTTAAGGTACAGAAGAATAGTAAAGAGTACAACAATAAGAATTAAAAGATTAACAGTTGATGCAAATCTTCTTGTTGTTGTTGAGGACTTCGTTGATCAGTTAATAATCTCTTGAATTCCCTGAGTATAAAGACTTGATGTTGTTGAATAGATTCAGAGCATTATATCTTCAGTCTTCAATGGCAGTATTTATATCGTAGCATCCTTGAGACCATTGTAGAATATGAAGTGAGTAACAACTCTATTAGATTGTGAGCTTTAAATGCCAGGAGCTGCTGTATTGACTTCATCTCTGATTAGAACAGATCAGGGTATGGAGAGGAGTAGTTACTGGAACTAGTAGGTGAGCGACAAACAAAGTTACAGACCTGAAGTAGTTGGTACAGTTTGTTTGTGTCAGACTATAAACCTGCTCTATCATGTACAGGAGGCAGAAAGTCTTCATTCTTCGGAAAAGCTGGAAAGGCATGTCTTGGAGGTCAGGAGCTGATGATGATGGGTTAATTTAAATTCAAACCAAAGATATCTGATTTAAATAATCCACGTGATCTTGATATCCGAATAAGCTGGACATGTCATGTTGCCCAAGTGCAGACAAGGTCTACCGCTGAAGGCTGCTGATGAAGTTTGCTGGTGAAGCCTTCAATCGAAGTCTTCTACCGAAACCTGTGTAGTTTAAAACTATTCTAAAGGCAAAGTTCTATACACAGTTTCCACGCTAACTGGTACGCAGCCCATTTAGCCACTAAGTAAAGAACCTAATGTAATGAATGAGCAAATGCAAATCAAGATACAGATCCTCTTGTTCAATTAAGAACTTGGATAGAGTTTCATACCAAGCTCTAGGAGCTTGTTTGAGGCCATAGAGTGATTTCTTTAGATGATACACTAGATCCTCTTTGCCTTGGATAACAAAACCTGGAGGTTGTTCAACATATATCGTTTCTTGAAGATCACCATTGAGAAAGGCACTCTTAACATTCATCTGATATACCTTGAACTCCATGAACGACGCATAGGCTAGAAATAGTCTAATTGCCTCTAATCTGGCAACAGGAGCAAATGTTTCATCGAAGTCAATTCCTTCTTCCTGTCGGTAGCCTTGAGCAACCAGTCTAGCTTTGTTTCTAGTGACATTTCCATCTTCATCTCTCTTGTTCCTGAATACCCATTTGGTGTTGATGACTGGATGGCCAGTAGGTCTATGAACTAAGCTCCACACTTTGCATCATTCAAACTGGTTCAGCTCTTCCTGCATAGCTTCATTCCAGTAATGGTCTTCGAAAGCTTCATCAATCTTTTTAGGCTCGATTTCAAACACGAATGCGAAGGCAAACATAGCCTTATTTCGAACATTACTTCTCGTGCAAACTCCTGAGTTGAGATCACCAATTATTTGAGAGATGGGGTGATCTCTTTCTTCAATAACAGCTGGAGGAAGATCACTTCTAGTGAGTTCTTCCCTTAAAGAATCTAGAGAGGGTAGAGAAGGTGATTCACCAAAATCAGGTTCAGAAGAGATAGGATCTTCGAGACCTACATTTTCTAGTAAACAAAAAGGATGAGTGATTTGCAAAGGTATATGAGGTAGAACTGAAGATATAGGATTTGGGTCAACAGAAGGGTTGAATGAGGTACCAGCAGAGTTGAAGTCTGCTGGTGCTGGATTAGCAGAACTTGAAGAGTCTGCCGTTGGAGGATCCCAAGGTAGAAAAGAAGTAGAAGCTTGATTTGAACTTGTTTCAACATCATCAGAATCATCAGCAACATTTGGAGCCACTCGAGGCTCTAATAAATCATATTCATCAAAAGTAACATGCACAGATTCTAAAATTTTCAAAGAGGTTTTGTTAAATATGTGAAATGCTTTTGAATGATTGGAATAGCCCAGAAAAATTCCTTCGTATGATTTTGAATCAAATTTGCCTCTATATTCTTTTACATTACAAAGAATAAAACATTTACAGCCGAAGATTTTGAAATATCCTATATTTGGGGCTCTTTCTCTCCATATTTCATATGAAGTTTTATTATGAAACTTGTTTACCAGGGATCGATTCTGAGTGAAACATGCAGAATTGACGGCTTCTGCCCAGAAGTATTTTAGAAGTTTAGCTTCTACCAGCATAGTTCTTGCTGCTTCAATGAGTGTTATGTTCTTTCGTTCAACTACACAATTTTGTTGAGGAGTCCTGACAGCAGAGAAGTTGTGGCCGATCCGTGGTCATTACAATATCTTTCAACATCGTTGTTTTTGAATTCAGTGTCGTTGTCTGATTTGATGTCACTAATGTCTTCAAGCTTTTGAGTTTGAAGTCTTCTGAATAGAGCGGTGACTAGATCATATGTCTCATCTTTTGATGTCATTGTTTCGATCTAAGTGAATTAAGAGTAGTCATGAACTACTACAAGTGTATACTTGTCTCCGGAGATACTGACGGTAGTGATTGGTCCAAAGAGATTCATGTGCAGAAGTTGAAGAGGTATGGAAGTTGACATAACAGACTTGCTCTTGAAGGAAGATTTAGAGTGTTTTCCTAGTTGACAAGCTTTGAAACTTCTGTCGTGGTCGGAAGACACCGTAGGTAGACCTTTGACAAGCCCATCTTTGGAGAGGTTAGAGAGGTACTTGAAGTTGAAGTGGCTGAGAGGCTTGTGCCAAAGCCAACTGTTGTCGCGAACGCTATTAGCAACTAGGAAAAAGCTGGAGGATCTCCTTAGAAGGTTTAAGTCTACGACATAGACGTTTCCGTGTCTATTGTAATACCCCGATTCCCGGTTAGCTTGAATTGCGTTCAATGCTTGCATTTCTTCCTTGGTTTATGGCTTGTTCGGTTTGTGAGAGAGTCTAGATGTGTATGAGAGATCACATTAAGACCAAAATGTTATTAAGAGATGTCATATAGTTGTTGACTTGCTAAAGTCACAAGTCGTAACTCAACGATAGTCGAAATGCCACGCGATTGAGAGTTCGCTTGCGTTTCGTGTTCCTGAACTCGATTTGGTCCTAGATCTTTACATGATGATTTAATAACATGTTTAGATGTGTTAGACTTCAAGTAGGTGCTTCCTACAACTAATGCACATAACTGAATAAAATCAAGCCAAGTAACAAGGTCTATTACCTTGGCAAACAACAATCATATTTACCACAAAACTCGTGTACCTAGTACACACAACCAAGAAAACTCACTAGAAGTCACCATGTACCGACGCGGCTACTAGTAGTCATAACGTCTATACTTCACAATTCCAACCTTTCTTAAGTTCTAGACCAAGTCTACAACCAGCATAAATTCTAAGCGTCTTCAAAACATCAACACTTTAATAATCACGGTGAACATCACACTTGTCCGCGCACTAAAATCAACCCTTAAATCGCAACACTTAACTTTCGCACTTATCGAGTGTATCCTACTCGCATAATAACCATAAACAATATTATAGAAGTATATAATTCATCACTTTAACATATCTCCATAGAGTATGCAAGTATCATATCAAACTAGTAAGTATCATCATGCAATTCATGCTTCATATATATATACATACATATACATATATTCACACCCCGGCTCTTAATATAGGCCTACGAAACTGCAACCCCATAATACCATTGATTACTATTGTCGTAACATAAATTCATCCCCAATGCTCTTTATATATAGTATAGTCCTATATATACATAGACTACACAAGAATCCACAAACCATGTGTGATTACCTACCGGCAATTCACAAACCAAACAATATCACATACCAACACCACATTGGGGCTTTATCCCCAATCAAACAATAAACCAATAATATTCAATACACCATGTAATGTATGTATGAATGCACATGAGCTACCGATAAGACTGTACTCAAAATAACAATAATAGTAGCAACGGTATAATATATATACAAGAACATACTTTCCTATTCGGATAGGTTTCAAAACTCCGCAATGGCCAACCGCCACGTGCACACGACCTCAAACTCTAGGCCGACCATCACCATCTCTCTTGGAGCCACGAGATTGTCGACTAGTACTCCCAGACCGATTAACCCTCATCTTCGGGTAATCTTTACGGACATGATCACCACCACAAGCGAAGCACTTTCCTGCTTTACCCCAACATCTATTCTCGGCGTGTCTCGTCCTCATACAAAAATTACATATCAACTCACCGCCTCGTCGTCTCCGACTAGAGGTAGGAACATCACTCCGTCTACCAGATCGTACATCTCCGTGACTAACTATCTGAGGTGCTACCTGCCCTCTAATACCATCACCACTCTTAATAGCCATCGAGGTTCTCTTTTGAGCGTACTCCTCGATGTCCAACTCCATCGCATACGCACGATCCACAGCATCTCGGTACTCTGTAAGCTGTAATGGAATAAGCGGCCTACGATGCTTCATCCTTAGGCCTTTTACAAACCGATGGGTCTTCTTAGCCTCATCTCGTACTAAGTAACCACAGTAACGAGCCAACTCTATGAACTTCGCTGAATACTGAGCCACGGTCATATCTCCTTGTTCTAGCGCAATGAATTCCATTTCTCTTCTTTCCCGAACTACTGCCGGAATAAACTGTGCCCTAAACTCCATCATGAAATTTTCCCACACTTGAGGCACTCCATGGTGTCTCCAACTATCTCATAACACATGCCACCAATGGTCAGCCGCACCACTCAACTTAAATACTGCTAGGGTCACCATCTCTTCTGACGTACAACCCATAACTGCAAAGATCTTCTCCATGCTTTCTAACAAATGTTCTGCTTTAGAAGCGTCGGGCTCTCCATCAAGAATCTCCCAAGTATAGTGTAATCGTCTTCCCCTCTAAACATTTGTTGAGGAGTCACACGTGGATCATTAACGTTATCCCCTCTCTCATTACCACGAGAGGTACTCGAACGAGGTCTACTAGAACCAGCTCCATGTCAAGCTCCTGACATTATACACCTACAAGGAACACTTGACGTTAAAAATCTCAACAATAAACCCAACCCAACTAGGCCAAGGAACCTATCCTGGCGAAATAGCTAACCAATAGCTCCGATACCAACTGTGACGACCTGACCCGGATCCCAAGACAAAATCCCAAGGTTGTGCCGTCAGGACAAGCTAAGAGACAGACAAGCACCTGCTAAGCATAATGGTTCGAGTCAAAAGATGAGCCATCAAGCTCGAAACAGGAAGGTAAAGCCATAACGGCGATACGGAATAATAAAAACTAAAACCTGCAGAAGCAAAAACAAAATGGGACCCGAGCTAACAAGCTCCGAAATAAAAACAACCAAAGAGATAGTAAGTCTCTCGGCCCAAAAATTCGACGCACGTGACGCAACATTAGACACGCGCAACAAACCATCGGCAACCAAAGGCCGGCAAACCAACAAAATCCCAACCTGATAAACAACCCCTCAACGGCTATAACATGCCGGAGGGACAATTCAACTACAACAATATTATTTCAAATGCTAAACCACCAACCAAGATCTCACGACTAAAGCTGTCGGAGATAGAAACAACAATAACTCAGTACTAGAATAAACGAGCCAAACTTGCTCGAAATGACAACGAAATAACTTCTAAAGATACACTAGCTCAACTATACTAGCCGGCTTCCAAATACATAAGAATAATATACTACTATAATCTACCCAAGTAAAGTCTACATAACTTTACATCTGTGTCTCTCAATTAATTAATAACAATAATAATATTAACTCCAAGCTTATTGCCCAGAAGACCACCAGCTAGAAATCTCTATCCGAAGTCGTCGCGTGTACTAACGGGATCACTGCACACACTAGGGAAAACAACCACACGGAGTGAGTCATAATGACCCAGTAAGTTACTAAATGCAACTGTATGACATATTATGTCATGGCATGGCATAATGCACAAGCATATAAAAAACATGGTATCATACTAGTATACCAACAATAAACATGCACTTAATTACCAAAGCACATAATCCCACATAAACCACATAGCATAATATCTTTCATATAAATGCTCATAAATAAACATGTGTAACAAGAGACGTAAATCGAACCGTTACAACCAAATCCGGGTCCAACACCCAACCAAACTTACCATGGGATCCATCCTCAAACCAAAATCCGGGTTCAACACCCAATCAATCATACCTTGGGTTTCATCCCCAAATAATCACAACTCATCAGTTTTCCTTTAATGTGTACTCGTTACATTCATCCAACCTAGGATGAGAAATGAGAGCTCGATGTCAGGCTAGATGGCATAACTCGAGATCACATCCCACTTATTGCCAAATAGTGAGGAGAAAGGGAACCAATGCAACGATTCATAGCGATTGTTTCCAAAGACTATGAATTGTCCCATTGCCGACACTACGTCCAAACCCGCCAGCTGGACTTAAACCAAAATGCTCAAGTAGATATTTACTTGCATAAACCAATGAGACCAAGTTCATTAATATCGAGCTCATTAAATCATGTAGGACATAATGCTCTACAACATCTCATAAACCATGCACATATTTGCATATAAACAAGTAGGACATAATGCTCTACGAAATCTCATGAACAATGCATATATTTGCATATGACCAACATGTTCAATTAACTTACAAGTTTAGTTCAAGAACCACATATTGAGGTACTCATTATTCCTCAAGTCATCACCCAAATCAAGGATAGCATATAAGCTTAATAAATTATAATGTGAGGTCTACAATAATCCTCCACTAAAAATCAAACCAAAGACTACTACGTTAGTCTAAGAATATCTACAACTCAAGACTTAATATTTTAGTCTTTATTTTAAGCACACCAGACTCAATCATAGTCCTAATTGTCGTTTATAATCGACATCTCTAATACCATACTCAAGAACCTCATGACTACTCCATAGTCACTTTCTCACAAGTGCTTTTATATGCACGCGACCAAATTCTTAAAAAGAGCATTCTTTCATTAATCATCTCTTAAACATACTCGACGCCATAAGTTGGTCTCTAATGTTCCATGCTCTAACAAGCACGCTCAAAATATATTTCCAACAAGTCTCTATACATGAGTGTCTCAAATGGACACAAAATGAGATGTTCGGTGCGCACAATCATAATCAACCCAAAACCCAAACATCGTAGGGTTTTAACCTGAAGTGCCTATATTTAATCTGCCTAAAAAGGCTTTTGGGCCTCGCTTGGGCGAGGGGGCTTTCCACTACACCAGCCCACTACTCTTTACAGAACTATAGAATACCATGGGCCTGGCCCATGCATGACAAATAAACCCTAATCCCTCAGGTATAAATAAACCCTACTATTTCATAGTAGGGCAGACTCTCATATACGCTCTCCCTCCTTTACGCTTCACTCCACACTGGGCTACGCGCCCTCCTATATTTTGACACTGTGCTGATTCTCACACCGGAGGGTTTTGGGGGACATCCCCCACCACTCACGGTGTTTATTTTTGCAGAGATCCACACAAAGCCAGATATACGACTCAAACGACACAGTTTCATCACCAATCCAGTCAATGATCGATCCACGTACATCGACGACTTTCGGCACCCCCGGTATGACTGATATTTATGCCACATCAGTTTGGTTCCGTTGCCGGGAATCGACTATAGTCACAAACTCCAAAAACCACGGCGGAGTTCCGTTAACGGGTGCCGGAGACGAATAACACCATCATCTTCAAACAAACAAGGTCATTTAAGGCTGTTTCTTGCGATATATGCCAAGAAATAAACACCAAACGGCAAACAAAGGACACCCCTGGATTCGCCTTGAAAGGACGAGTCCACCGCCATGAAGATCATCGTCATCGGAGTTGTAACGCTCCCAGACGCGCCACGAAGAACCGCTGAAGGCGGTAGTTCACGAACGCCACAGAGCTCGGCTTATCGAGCAAACACCATTCTAAGTCGAACCGAACCAACACCATTGTATCCTGCGTTTTGAGAAGGCGAGTTCGACCCCGAAAAAATCACGGCCATCCAATAATTCACGCGCCTTCTAAAGCGGCTGATTACCAATGACGTCCGGCGGCTGGATCCCCCTGTCAGCTTGTCTGCATATCAGAAGGGCTAACGTCATCCATGACGTCATTGCCCGACTTTTCAACCAAGTTTCTCACTGTTTCATCATTTTACACCCAGCTCCCCTTGTTTCATTAGCTTCCGTTATATTCTGTCAAAAGCAGCTAACGGAGTATTAGGGGTTCAACTGAACCGCCACCAAGCCAGTTGGTTCATGGCCCGGTTCAACCCCCTGACCGGTTCAGACTATTTCCTAAACAAATAAGGTGGATTCTTTCCATTTTTACCCTCCATATTTGCAGAATTTGCCTATTTGACCTCGTTTTTTATGTTGTTAACAATTAATTAGTTAACGAAGCATAAATTAAAGTTTATAAATAATTCGCATGATTAATTTATTGCTCCAAATTAACATGAGACACTATAACTTACATGAATATGCATGTAATTAATTTTCTTTGCAATTATTAATCTTCTTTGTAATTAATTTTCTTTAAAATTATCGATTATGAAAATTAATAATTGACGATTATAACTCGACGCTACACAAGATAGCTATAATCAAATAAATTGTCATGCGATAAATACATATGACATGACGACTTGACATGCTAATCAGAGTGACCGATTAAAATTATCATTAATTGGTGAATAATGCATGAAATTCAACTGCGACAATTATTTTGCGACATAAATTAGAGTAATTATAATACATTTATGCTCATAATTATGTCATGTTTACATTAAATTGTCCACCATGATGATGCATATACTACACCAATGCATGCAATTAAATATATTTTGCATCTGCAACCATATGTATGACACCACCTTTACGCGCCTTATGATTTTTACTAATCTCTGGCCACGCGTGAAGAAATAAAGTGCATACTGACTTACTTATCAAATTCGACATATCAATGGAGTTAATTGTGCTCTATATTTTATTATTTATTTGCGCGCACATGACAAATGATAATGAAACTGCTTTATTCACCGCTACGTCTAAATTCGCGCGTGAACTCTCTTTACAAATCATGTTTTGATCGCACGTGACACATAATATCAATACTGATGTTATTTTTCCCAATCATGCTAATAACAATATTTATTTATTGCCATTTACATAAATCGCTAGCATGTACACCATCTTATTATCATAAGATTAAATGCATGATATATACCCCAATTTTATTTAAAATGGGACTATGTTTGCTTCGCAAATAATGCACCAAACTTTCAGGTACTCAAACCAAGTCAACTAAGCCTTGGTAACCGCGAGAACCATGACACCTTCCTCGCTAGAATTGATTCCGCTCGCACCGAGCGCCTTAGGCACACTCTTGGTGCCAACCCAGACTTCCTCAGAAGGAAAACTGCAACGACCATAATTACTTCCCGACCTCAAGGTAGACACTTACAGCCGGAAAGTAGGGGGCCTACTCTCAAACGGAAAAGCCCAAGTATCTTTACAACTATTCAGACGGCCTAATGCACTAGCGGGCAAGACCCTCAGCCCCGTTGGGACCACTATCATCTTATCAACAAAAAGGCAAGTTCTTTCATATTTGTCCATCCAAATTGTTAAATATGTTTATACAAATTGCTTTCGGATTGCTTGACAAAATCTCGCCAGCAGCAGATAGGCCCCCGGTCAACCTTCCTCTATACCCGAGTATTAGTGAACTAATTCTCCCGTGGGGGGAGGGGGCCATGCCCGATTCACGCATTTGATGCCCACCAGCGGTAGGGCCCCGCCCACAAGATAAGCGGCTAACTACCTCTGTTCCTATAGTGACCGAGCAACACCGTTAGTCGTATATCTCTACACCTAGTTGATATACTAACAACCGATCCGATGTGCCAACATCGGAGAAAGGCCACGCCCGGTTGCTAGTCGCCATTCAGAGTTGGGCCCTGCCCGCTAGGCAATCTTCTGGAAGCTCGCCTAAGGCGATAGGGCCTCGGCCGCCAAAGCCTTGGCCGAACCAAGCACTTAGTCTAGTTCATGCCCCAGCACACCGTGCTCCCATTATGCTACGCCGCGCCACGCCTCGAGCTTCATGTTCTCATTATCGTGTCTGCACGCTATGCTCACGCCACAACCCGAGCTTTATGATGTTATCTCGCGTCTGCACGCCACGCCGAGCTACATCCCGAGCCTCATGTCATTATTATCGCGTTCGGCAGACGCCATGCGCCGCTACCAAAGCTCGAGCATCATGTATCATTATCGCGTCTGACGCTATGCTCGCGCCCCGAGCCTCATGATCATTATCGCATTCACAGCACGCTACGCCGCGCTTACGCCTCGAGCTTTATGATGTTATCTCTTGCCTGCACGCCACGCTCAAGCCACGCCCGAGCTTCATGTTGTTATCTCGTGCCCGAGCACGCTACGCTCGCGCTACAGCCCGAGCCTCATGTTATTACTATCGTGCCCGTGCACGCTATGCTTGCGCCTCAGCCCGAGATTCATGTCATTATTCTCGTGCCCATGCACGCCACGCTCGAGCCACACCCGAAGCTTCATGTTATTAACTTCGTGTTGCAGACGCCATGCTCTTTCGCGCCTACCGAGCTTCATGTTATCATTATCGTGCCATGCGCTATGTCGCGCCACCGAGCCTCATGTTATCACTATCGTGCCGTGCACGCCATACTCCATCGAGCTTTATATTTGTTTTCCCGCTCGAAGTTTACTCTCGGATGAGTTTTATATTATCTTCCCGCCGAGTTTGCTCGCGGATGAGTTTTATATTGTCTTCCCGCTCGAGTTTACTCGCGGATGAGTTTTATATTGTCTTCCCACTCAAGTTTACTCGCGGATGAGTTTTATATTATCTTCCCGCTCGAATTTCCTCGCGGATGAGTTTTATATTGTCTTCCCGCTCGAGTTTACTCGCGGATGAGTTTTATATTATCTTCCCGCTCGAGTTTACTCGCGGATGAGTTATATTGTCTTCCCGCTTGAGTTTACTCGTGGATGAGTTTATATTATCTTCTCCCGCCGAGTTTGCTCGCGGATGAGTTTTATATTGTCTTCCCGCCGAGGTTACTCTCGGATGAGTTTTATATTCTCTCCGCCGATTATCTCGCGGTTGAGTAGATGTCATGCTTGATGAAAATTATAGTCCATACCCTTGAGATAAATCCCAAGGAATAAGGACTAGGGGGCTACTGAAGTGCCTATTTTTAATCTGTCTAAAAAGGCTTTTGGGCCTCACTTGGGCGAGGGGGCTTTCCACTACACCAGCCCACTACTCTTTACAGAACTATTGAATACCATGGGCCTGGCCCATGCATGACAAATAAACCCTAATCCCTCAGGTATAAATAAACCCTATTATCTCATAGTAGGGCATACTCTCATATACGCTCTCCCTCCTTTACAGTTCTCACTCCACACACGGGGGCTACGCGCCCTCCTATATTTTGACACTGTACTGATTCTCACGCCGGAGGGTTTTTGGGGACATCCCCCACCACTCACGGTGTTTATTTTTGCAGAGATCCACATAAAGCCAGATATCCAACTCAAACGACACAGTTTCGTCACCAATCCAGTCAACGATCAATCCACGTACATCGACGACTTTCGGCACCCCCGGTATGACTGATATTTATGCCACATCATAACCCAAGGCTCATTATCATATTATTAGCCTTATAATGACTCCGTTGAGTCTTAATACTACATTTCATTGTTTATGTGTCTCATAAATCCACACTTTAACATTTCATTAAAGTTTACAACAAAATCCCAATATTCATTCGAGCTTGATTCCCAAGCCTAAAAATCCATAAAGCTCATCATAATCATAATTCCATTTAAAGTTTGGAGACTATGCATTTCACAACGTTAATCAAACGAAACCCAATCGTCGTAGGATTTCAACCCAAGTTCGTTTAGCACATTATCGAACTTATAATGACTCCGTTGAGTCCAATCTACACTTTTCAAAATTTAGGGCATAGAAGCCATGGGCTACAATACCCTCCTATGTTCATAACTAACATCATTGGCAAGATTCCCAGGCTCATTAAACTCATAAAATCCCAACAAAACAATTGGTTAGGAAACATAGGGCAAATTCCCATTTTTGTGCATAAACCCATTTAGGTCACTTCACCAATCATGCCCACAAAACATGAATAAATAACATAGGATGAATTAATATGCTACTCTACACATGAATATCATACTAATCAAGGTTTCAATCATGTTCATCCAAGCCAAATCCTCATTTAGGCATATACCCTTTCAAGTAACCTCACCAATCATACTTACAATACTTGAATAAATCACATAGCAAGGATGAATAGGCTACTCTACACATGAATATCATGATAATCAAGGTCTCAAGTAAGTTCATCCAAGCAAAATCCTCATTTAGACATCTAGGGTTCATGGCATCTCTAAAAAGCCCTAGAATTCACCCATTGACCTCACATAGCACAAAGGTTGTTTTCCCTAGGGTCAATGGGGCAAAAATAAAGAGAAATAGGTGTAGTAACTTACCTCAAATCAGCCTCTTCAACCAAGCAAAACGAAATTCTAATCGGTGGAAGTTGTTGTCTTCAACATTCTCTTCAATTCCATGGCTTGGTTTGGGAAATAAAGCTCTCAAGCTTTGGAATCCATGGATGGACCTTCAAGAACCCTAGAAGACTCTCTCTCTAGCTCTCAAGAAGCTCTATCCCGTTTTTTGAAGTCAATGGCTGAATATGAGGTGTTAGACTTTGAGTTTGTGGTCTAAAAGGGTTAGGGAATAAGTGGGTGATGTGTCTAAATGTTGTGGGGGTTCCTCCTTAATTAAACCCACTAATCAAACCTTAATTAACTACCCTCACATATTAAGACATCACTAGGACTAAGTATGGGTCTTAGGAGGGGTTTAGAGGGGGTTTAGTGAGGGTAGAATAGGAAATGAACATCAAAAATCAAAGCAGCAACCCAGCTGCTCGCTGCTACAGTAATCACGCTGCGCGCGTCCAACTTGCGATGCCTCCAGTTTGAACACCGTTCGATGAAACGACGTGATTTCTTCTCCTGCCACTCTGTAAATATCCTAAGTAGAAGCCTTAAAAACCCCAAACCAAACAAAAATTTTCTCGAGGGTTCCTCAATCGAAACAATTCAGACGCGTGCCAAAATCGGTCCGTAATTTGCTATACAACAGACGAAACTACGCAGGACAACCCACGATCGAAACAATGAACGAACAAGCATACATACTTGTTTTAAAACATGTTAGAAGCCTAATGAAGTTTCACAAAGACATACCCAAGGTCAAACCATAATTAAGTGCGACCAAAGTACCAAAGGCGATACGTTAACAATATGCAAATCGCGAAATCAAACATATGACGACGACTATACTTTGAACGTCGTGACCACATGTAAACTTTATAAACATGATTATAAGGATATAAAATTTATTCAAACAAGTACACGAAGACCTAGGAAATCTCAAAGACCGTAAACAATAATAAAGGAAGATAACACTCTACCGAGTCGAGTTCCCAACAATGCTAAATCGCGCAATAGAGACTCTAACATGCTAACGAGCGTAAATCGGACATCCCAAGGGTATCGGCCTTACCTAAGCCTACCCAGGCATAAGAAGTCTTCCACGTTAAGGCTTATCATATTCGCCAGACGATCACGTAAAGTTCCGGAGCGTTACAATTACATGTATAACATCATTATAACATGTTTATTGTATGCCTTAACATGTTAGAGACTTCTTATTGTTCATATCATGCATGCATTAGGTTGGTTACGATGATAGTCGTTTGATTGTATTTTATGCGTTGTATGCTTTGTCGTTAAGGCTTTGAGTGTTCATCATAGCATGTTTACACTTAAATAAGTCCCGTTGGAGTCTTAGTACCTTGCATATATGACTTATAACATTAATATTGATCATAGTATGCATGGTTGAGAGTTTAGAAGCATTGTTGCTTCGTTTGAGTCTTAGGGTTTCTCGTGTTTGCCTTCGTTACTTGTATTGTTTGTGCTTTCAACTTGCGAGAAGTTCATTTAAGTTCTAGACCAAGTGTACTAGTATTTCTCATGCTTGCACAAACAATGTTCATAGATTTGTTGCATTTGGAAATAAGATGACCAGCATATTACTTCACAGATTCAGTCCTGTTTTTGGGCGAACTTCAAGAAAATTCTGGTACCAATCTACTAAAGATAATTTTCTAAAAATTTAGTATGTTTTAAAAATTTACTCCCTGTAAAATGTTTTACATGAATATGTTAGTACTTGATTTTGTTGTACTTTATTTTCATGAATATAAGTCCAAATTGTAATTTAAAATTCTAAAAAATTTGTCTACTTTCAGAAAAATAAAATACCTCATGGAGTTTGAGCTATTTATGGTTTATTTTCCAACATGTAAAATTGGCCATAAATAGTGTGATGCGCTAGCATGGGTCTTAACCATACGAACGCATGGTCCTGCATTTCACACATACGGGATTTTTTGCAAGTTTTGGTTGATGTCCACCATGCCCTTGCCCCTTGGCTGTCCTTAGTGACTTAAGCCCCCTTTGTTGACTCTAGTCCAAGCCCTCTAAGCCCTTCGATGAGTTGTTATCAATGGCTAGCAAGCCTTGGCCAATAGAAACTCTTATAACACCTTTCACATGGATTGTGGTTTACATGAACCATATAAAATCCATTTTCAGCCATTTGAGACCTTCAACCTCCATATTTTCTGAACATAAACCTCCATTTCCGTTCTTGAGAAGCTCCATAGCTTGTGTGACCATTTGCCGGAGTTCCGGTAACCCGATCGGCGATCCGAAACCGCCGAATCGAAGGCCTTGCCCTCCTCTTCAACAATCCTTGATTTGTTCTTTCCTTACAACCATTATTCATAGGCTTAAAGTGAGTTTTCAATTCTCAGAAATTTCATGTTCAATATTATAACATGCTTCCTTCATTATAGTTGTTCTAATCATGCTTAGGAAGACTTCTAGTGAAGTAGAATTCTTCAATTCTTCATATAAAAAGTATGTAGGATTTTATGATTTCCATGTCAAGTTATGATTTTGACTTTGTGTAAAGCATGAATGATGTTCTAAATGTTCCTAGGAACAACTCTTGTGAAAGAATAAGTTTCAATTGTAGGTTTAGCAAAATCGACGATTCTAAGGTTTGAAACTCGGGAATTGGTTTATGGCTAGTTTAAGGTCATGAACGGCTTAGTTATTAAGTTCTAAATGAACGGAGAACATAGAAAAGAACAATGGGATGCATATAGTATTCTATGCTCTACTTGGTTGCACTTTTAGTAATGACTAATCAAAGTTGAGATTAGGGAGTTTTTGAACAATACCGACTCCACATTCAATCCCTACGACATTTGTAGTTCGTTAGACTAATGTATTAGCTTACGTGACTTTGGGATGAATTGAAGTGCATGTTTGATATGTGTGCTTATAAGACTCAATCGCGTTCTTATGCGGTTTATATGATTGTGTGAAAGAAATGCATAATCGAGAGCATGTTGCAGTATGATATATCTATTTGACATGTTGAATTCGCTCTTGTCGAATTCCTATTTGATTCCTTAATGAGTAAACACATACTTGTTGAATAAGTTCGCTCTTGTCGAACTTGTTCCTTATTTGAGTTTATATGACGAGTAAACATCTACTTGGCATTGCATTAGTCCAGCTGGCATATTTGGTTGAGTCGATGGTGTGACAATGCATCGCCGTCACGAGTTATGGGATTCGTGGTAGTGATGGGTTGTTATACCTGGTTTTTATCACACACCCCTCCACTGTTGGCCAAAGTGGGGAAGTAGCCCCTTTGCTGTAACCAACATAGCACATTGGCAAGTCTAACTACCAAGTAGAGAGCTTGGTACCTGAGTAAAGAGCTCGGTACTTTGATACATCCATCACGGGTATCTCTGGCACGATAAAGTTAACGCTATGTATTGCAGGAGCTACGTAGCGGCACCGGTTCTATAACATATCCTCTTTATATGTGATTTACTTTATAGCACTTATGTGAAACCGATGTGCTACCATGGATATGTGAATTAAGTGTTTATATAAATGAATGCTTGGATTGACTTGATATTAACTATGATATCTTGCTATGTATGTTGCATGATGACATGACATTAATAATTGTTAACTCACAAAGTCTTTATGACTTACCCCCTCCCCTTTACTGCTTTAGATCCGAGCCGTCCAGGTTCTTCTCGTTGAAGTATTACAGGGTTCATGGTTGTCCGTGATCACTCGCGACGAGGTTGATATATATAGATGTCCCACTTTTTAAAACTTTTTAAACTTGATAGAGCAGTTAAAGACAAGTATATCAATTAATCGGCGACTTTACAACCGGAACCCAACACTAAACAACTCATGTTATAATACCTCGACGGCTAAACATGCCGGAGAAACAACAAAAGTAAATAAGAGCTAATGTGATGCTCAGCGGAAGACTTTAAACATGTGAACCAACTACAACTATACAAGGCTCGGCGTACATGCGCCGGCACTCAAAATAGGATAAAAGTTACTACAAGTAATAGACATAAATACAATAAGATCAAGTTCCCAAAAGCGAAGTCTAAATGACTTGCTATACCCAACGTCCTTACAAAAGAGAAGAAAAGAAGGACATCTATATATATCAACCTCGTCGCGAGTGATCTCGGACAACCACGAACCCTGCAACACTTCAACGAGAAGAACCTGGACGGCTCAGATCTAAAGCAGTAAAGGGGAGGGGGTATGTCATAAAGACTTTGTGAGTTAAAAATTATTCATGTCATGGCATCATGCAACATACATAGCAAGATATCATCGTTAATATCAAGTCAATCCAAGCATTCATTTATATAAACACTTAATTCACATATCCATGGTAGCACATCGGTTTCACATATTTGCTATAAAGTAAATCACATATAAAGAGGATATGTTATAGAACCGATGCCGCTACGTAGCTCCTGCAATACATAGCGTTAACTTTATCGTGCCAAAGATACCCGTGATGGATGTATCAAAGTACCGAGCTCTTTACTCAGGTACCAAGCTCTCTACTTGGTAGTTAGACTTGCCAATGTGCTCTGTTGGTTACAGCAAAGGGCCTACTTCCCCACTTTGGCCAACAGTGGAGGGGTGTGTGATAAAAACCAGGTATAACAACCCATCACTACCACGAATCCCATAACTCGTGACGGCGATGCATTGTCACACCATCGACTCAACCAAATATGCCAGCTGGACTAATGCAATGCCAAGTAGATGTTTACTCATCATATAAATTCAAATAAGGAACAAGTTCGACAAGAGCGAACTTATTCAACAAGTAGGTGTTTACTCATTAAGGAATCAAATAGGAATTCGACAAGAGTGAATTCAACATGTCAAATAGATATATCATACAACAACATGCTCTCGATTATGCATTTCTTTCACACAATCATATAAACCGCATAAGAACTCGATTGAGTCTTATAAGCACACATATCAAACATGCACTTCAATTCATCCCAAAGTCACGTAAGCTAATACATTAGTCTAACGAACTACAAACGTCGTAGGGATTGAATGTGGAGTCGGTATTGTTCAATAACTCCCTAATCTCAACTCCGATGAGTCATTACTAAAAGTGCAACCAAGTAGAGCATAGATACTATATGCATCCCATTTCTATTTTCTATGTTCTCCGTTCATTTAGAACTTAATAACTAAGCCGTTCATGACCTTAAACTAGCCATAAACCAATTCCCGAGTTTCAAACCCTAGAATCGTCGATTTTGATAAACCTACAATTGAAACTTATTCTTTCACAAGAGTTGTTCCTAGGCACATTTAGAATATCATTCATGCATTACATAAAGTCAAAATCATAACTTGACATGGAAATCATAAAATCCTACGTACTTTTTATATGAAGAATGGAAGAATTCTACTTCACTAGAAGTCTTCCTAAGCATGATTAGAACAACCAAAGATTATTAACACTTCAAAAGGATATAGAATAGGCCTGGATGCTTCTCAAATGATGAACAACAGATAGGAGAAAAGAACTCCCGAAAGACGAGATGCTCACACGGCTCAATCTCAAACTACGCGATAAGAAGAATTGTTATCCTCGAACCGTCGAAACCTCACAAGACTTATGGAATACATCCAACTAGATGTATAACACATCTAAACATGTTATTCAATCATCATGTAAAGATCTAGGACCAAATCGAGGTCAGGAACACGAAACGCAAGTGAATTCTCAATCACGTGGCATTTCGACTATCGTCGAGTTAGGACTTGTGACTTTAGCAAGTCAACAACTATATGACATATCTTAATAGAATTTTGGTCTTAATGTGATCTCTCATACACATCTAGACTCTCTCACAAACCGAACAAGCCATAAATCAAGGAAGAAATGCGAGCATTGCACGCAATTCAAGCTAACCGGGAATCGGGGTATTACATCTATTGTTGGATAGTAGAGTTGAGCAGGATTCACGAACTTTGATGAGACATTGGTTAGAGGAGAATTGGCAGATAAGACCTTTGTCACATAATTGGGATATGCTAAGAAGATTATGCTTTAAGCCATTCACTAGAGAGACTTTGCTGATGGAGAGATTTCCTCTAGTGATTGAGCCATACCCAATCGTTTTCCCTCTTGTATTGTCGCTGAAAATTACCATAGGACCTTTAGCTTCGGCTATATCTAAGAGTAGACTTCTGTTTCCTATCATGTGCCTTAAACAGCCACTGTCGAGGTACCAGATGTCCTTATCTTCTGAATCTATAGCCATGAAGCAGACCTAAAAAAGTCAAAGGAACAAGGTCCCCTTTATTTTCATTTGGGTCCTGAGGATTAGAAACCTTTTGGGACCCATACCTTCCTAACCTTGGGAGAACTAGATCTCTCAGATTTTGGTGTGAACCTTAGCAGACATTTTGGGGTCAGATGTCCTAAACAATTGCAAGAATGACATAGATGAAAGTTCCATGGAGAATTGTGACTAGCTTTTGCTGTAGAGAGCTTGTGATTTTCTTTCTTTAAAATAGCACTCTTAGGTTCAGCATGCTTGTTGATAGTAGGCTTGTGAGGTTTCTTGTAAATGTCCCTTTGTTTATTAACAGCAGACTTAGCCTTGGCTGATCTGGTGTTAACAATTTTAGGAGCATTCACCTGAACTCCTTTAAGTTTAATGCCAACCAGCTTGGGAGCCTTAGCCATTTCATAGACAAACATGACAGGTACCACCAGAGTTTTCGTTGGTTTACCGCCAGCAGACTTTGCCTTAGCAGAGTTGCTATCGGTAGACTTTGATTTCTCTACCATTCCTTTAACAAGCTTCTCACCAGAAGCAGCTATTTTGGCTTTCCCTTTGAGAGCCTTGGGGTAAACATATGGTACACTAGTATAGCCAAGTCCATTTTTACCCTTGTTACCAAAGGTCTGTTTGGAAAAGGAAAGATCAATAGCAGTCTTGGAGGATTCACCTTTCTCTATGACAGAAGAGCAAGCTTGGTTGGGCTCATCATTATAGACTAAGCCTGATTTATCTCCGCTTGGCTTTTGGCTAGATAGGATTCCTTCAAAGGTTTCCTTTAACCTATTCCAGGAGTCAATCGTCTTTTGCAAGGCAAGTTTCTCCTGGTCTGGTCCTTTGATGTGTTCAATCAAGCAATCAACTTTGTCACAAAGGAGTTTGTTTTCTCCTTTTGTTTGATACTCTCCTGTTGACAGCTATTGAGAGTTTGAATCTCAGCTGCCAACAGAGATTTCTTGGCAGCAAGATTTTCATAATTATTTGGGAGATTAATATAGGCTACTCTGAATGATTTTAACTCCTCAAGCATATCTTGATTATCCTTGAGTAGTTTTTCCTTACTGAAGCTCTCACAGTTGGTCTCAACCTTATCGAAGGGATCAGGTGAGATTTCGACTTCATGTTCAGAGTCATAGGTGGGACTTGATTCATGAGTTATTAAGAATATATTGGCTTGCTCACAATCGTCCTCATCCTCTTCTGAATATATATCTCAAACCATGTAGCAACCTGTTTCTCTTTAATGTCCTCAGCCAGCATACGCTTTTGTTATTGAAATTTCTTATAAGCAGGCTTTCGGTATGCTTCAAAATTTGGTTTTCGACGTTTAGATGCAAAATGACTAGGTTTCCTACAGTTATAACACACGAGCTCATTATTAGATGAACCTTCAGTAGTCTTTCTAAAAGGCTGCTGGTGTGTGTCCTTCCTTCCATATTTTACGAATTTCATAAAACGATTTACAAACATAGCAAACTGTTCATCAGAAAGAAAATCATTTTCACTAGAGGAAGTGGATGGTTTGTTATCAACTGGAATTGCTTCTTGTACCATAGCTGGCAAGGACAGAGTTCTGAACTGCTTGTCCTGCTCTAAAGCTTGACTAACTTCGAGCTCGTAAACCTTCAAACTTGCATAAAGACTACGAAGAGTCCTTTCATTTAAGTTTTTAGATTCTTTCATGGCGGTAGTCTTAACATTCCAAAGACTACCTAGTGAGCCTAGAAATCTCATGATCATTTCTTTCTTGTCATAAGTTTTACCTAGAAAAAAACAGCTATTTATTACCTCGCTGAAGCGATCGTATGCTTGTCTCAAGGTCTCATTGGGATCCTTTTTGAAAGATTCGAATTGTTGAATGAATGTGTACTTCCTGTTGTCTCTTGTATCTTGGTCTCCTTTCAAGTATTCGACAAGAGTCTCATACATATCTTTGGCAGACGTACATCGGATCACTTGCTGGGTAGGTAGTTGTGTCTAGTGAGCTTGTAATGATGTTAATGGCTTTACTATCCCGCTCCACTAGTTTTCTTTTGTCCTCAGTCCATTCTTTTTCTTCCTTTGGAACTTCTGGAGGATTTCCACCAATGGTTGCCAGAAGATTTGGCTTCATTGGTACATGACATCCCCCTAGTATGCACTCCCATAACCTGTTGTCAATAGAATTCATGTGACACATTATCTTATCCTTCCATACATCGAAATGGCCTTCGTCCAATATTGGGACGTGGTTTGCATTTGACGAAGGTAGCATGTAATGTGTTTGTGCCATTGGATCTTTATCTCTCAAGAGGTTAATCTTGGAAAAACTTGTTTTCGAAGAGTTTAGCTCTGATACCAATTGTTAGTCCCAAGGGCACAATATTAAGCTAGAGGGGGGGGGGTTTGAATAGCTTAATTAACACTTAAAACTTTTAGTAAGAGTTCCTAAAGCAAGTACTTGCAACCTATTGAAAAGATTGAAGTAACGGAAGATTTCCAAGGAAGACAGATCAAGTCTGCCGGTGAAGCACTGCCGGTAGACTTAGTTGATTAATTAAGTTTGCTGCTAAAAGGAATAAGTTAAGCGTATGAAGACAGTATAAAACAGTAATCAACAGAAGGAGAAGAACACGAGTATTTTGAAATGGTTCGCACTATAAAGAATGTTACGTCCACCACCAAAGCAGTCAACCTTGGATTTGAATGTGCACTATATTTTCCACTAGTTCTATTACAGAAATATCCAATGGATCATGTACAAAATATTTGACTTGTGTTTGGGAGTGGGGGAATTGAATATCTGGAAAAACATAATATTTAAGGTGCAGAAGAATAGTAAAGAGTACAACAATAAGAAGTAAAAGATTAACAGTTGATTCATATCTTCTTGTTCTTGTTGAGGACTTCATTGATCAGTTAATGATCTCTTGAATGCGCTAAGTATAAAGACTTGATGTTGTTGAATAGATTCAGAGCATTATATCTTTAATCTTCAATGGTAGTATTTATATCGTAGCATCCTTGAGACCGATGTAGAAGATGAAGTGAGTAACAGCTCTATTAGGTTGTGAGCTTTAAATGTCAGGAGCTACTTTATTGGCTTCATCTCTGATTAGAACAGATCAGGGTATGGAGAAGAGTAGTTGCTGGAACTAGCATGTGAGCGAAAAATAGAGTTACAGACCTGCAATAGTTGGTACAGTCTGCTTGTGTCAGAATGTAAACCTCCTATGTCATATACAGGAGGTGGAAAGTCTTCATTCTTCGGAAAAGCTGGAAAGGCGTGTCTTGGAGGTCAGGAGCTGATGATGATGGATTAATTTAAATTCAAACCAAAGATAGCTAATTTAAATAATCGACATGATCTTGATATCTGGATGAGCTGTACACGTCATGCTATCCGAGTGAAGAAAAGGTCTGCCGCAGAAGGCTGCTGGTGAAGTCTACTGGTGAAGCCTTCAGCCGAAGACTTTTGTCGAAACCTCTGAAGTCTAAAACTATTCTAAAGCTAAAGTTCTATACACAGTTGCCACGCTAACTGGTACGCAGCCCATTTAACTACTAAGTATAGAACCTAATGTAATGAATGAGCAAATGCAAATCAAGATACATTAAGAAACAATAATAGGCAAAAATAAAAAGTAAAAAAATCAAGAGAGGAAAAGAGACGATAGAAGAGCAAAAATTGTCCCTCACCCTAAATAATAGAGCACAACTCCACTCCTTAGGCAGGGTCCTATAAAGAGCCTGGACTTAGAATTCCCCCCGCCCCCAAACTTAATTTCTATTTTTCCCCCAAAATTGAGGGCTACTCTATAAGGGGATTTATGGAGGAGAAATATTGAAAGGACATAGCTGGTCCGCTTAACGAAAGAAGAACAAACTTGTACTTTGACTCATGTTGAGTCGGGATGAAATAACGTAGGAGGAAGGAACTCGGGCACAGTGTCGTCAGGCATACCATGGAAGGTAGCTATATTTGTATATACGTGGCCTGACCAGTCGTAGAAGTAGCTCTGATCAGCGTGCATTTGCGCGACCTATTGTTGGATCATCCATTGATCCAACCTAAGCTCCTCCACTCGATTGGAGAGGGCCTCTAAAGGATCCCCTTCGTCCTCAATGTTAGCCTCTTTAGGCTCTTCACGTGGTCCCCTCTCACGTGGCTGGTGCGGGTGGTCAAAAAGAAGCACCGCAATAATGTTGGGCACTGCCGTACCCTCCCAGAATCCGGAGTCCAAATGACTTCGGCCCCACTACACAACCCAGTAATTAAACTCGGGAAAAAGGAATCCCGAGTTTGTCCTACCGGTAATGATGTCGTGAATCTGGGCATTGATCAAGTGACCAACATTAACAAAACCACCAGATAGGATGGTGTAGATCCAAATAGCCCTATGCCATGACACTGTGTGTTGGTGGCTGGATGGCATAAAGCGTGCACAAATAAATTTGAACACGACCTTAGCCACATTCGTCAATCGGGCTTCGTCCATGGTGCAGGGGCCATACAGTGGACCTTCAGTGGACCTTCATGAAAGGTCCAAACCATATCAGGAGTTGAATTTAACACATTAATCTCCTGAACAGGGATTTGATGGGCAATATGGGCATTGAAGTCATCAGTGCCCTCGAAATTAGGAGTGCCAAAATAATGATTAATACTAAAAGGCAAAAAATTTACACTCCTATTTCAGACATTACTAGAATTAGACACCCTACCAGTCGTGGAGACACGCCCATTGGCATAGAACTCACGGACAATGGCCACGATGGCCACTTCCGGGGTCGCGCAGAGATTTTACCATCTCCGCTGGGCAAAGTGATCAGGAAGGTCAAAGTCTAAATGCTTAAATCCCCTCTTAGGGATTATACTCTTCGAGAGCTTCCTAGAGTAGCTCTCCACAGCCTCAATGGAGTCAAACCTAAAGTTATCATAATCAAGTTCCTTTGCGAAGTGGGAAGTGGACGGGCCGGTGTTCCTACACTTAGGGGCCATGGCAGGAAGCTCTCGAAAATACTTTCTCAAAAAAATTCAAAAAATCCAACAAGGCAAAAAACGTGCACTTATAAAAATTAATTACTTTATAAAATCAAAATTTTATAAAGTAGAAGGGATAGGAGATTCTTGGAGGTGCACAATTAAAGCTGCAATGTTGGATTTGACCGGATTGAAACTTCACGTCAACAATGGTGGAGCAATGTCTTCAAGCTCTCCAATGAAATGAATGAGGAAATGGAGATGAGAGGAATAAGGATCGCTTGTAGAGACTCACCACACTTGAGATCTTGGCCGGAATTGCAACTAGAGTCACTGGATTTAGAGAGAGAGAGCAGGTAGCCGGAGAGTGAAGAGCAATTGAAGATTTTTTGATTTTTGGTGCACTGTTCGTTCACAGCAGCAACATTCTTATAAAGGGTACCTTACGACCACAAGGTCCTTGAGGCTTGCATCCACAAGGTTCACAGTTATTGTGGCATAGATTGCTGAGGTAGGCTTGCGAGGATAAGGTATGGTAGCCTTGCGGCCGCATGACTACCGAACAGTTTAATGTACGTGAGGTCTTGCAGGGGCAAGGTATGATAGCCTTGCCTTCGCAAGGTTCACAGAATTTGTCTTCCTTGGGAGGCTTTCTTCTATTTGAGAATTATCTTCATTCTCGTCCTTTCGTTAACATTCGGTTAGGGCCGTTTCTTTTCTGCACTCTAAAAATTCTACGAAACTAAACTAAACTAAACTAAAATATTAGATAACAGATAAATACAACAATACGATGCTTTTCACCCCCAAACTTAAATTATGCCATGACTAGCAAACATTTAATTTATATGATCATAATCACGTAAGAAGGAGAAAAACATATTTAAATTACACTATGAAAGCAATTAAAATTAATCAAAGTGGGTTGCCTCCCACCTAGCGCACTTGTTTAGCGTCTTTGGCTCGACCTAACATCAAACCTATTCTATCGGGGTTCAGTGTCAGAGAGATGAATGTGTTCAATTGTCTTCTCAACTAACATGGGTTCAAAATAAGGTTTGAGACGGTGACCATTCACCTTAAATATTTCATTAGTTTTCGAGTTCCTTACGTCAACGGCTCCATGTGGATAAATTTGTACTATTATAAATGCGCCGGACCATTTTGATTTTAGCTTGCCTGGAAATAATCTCAGTCTAGAATTGCAACGGAGAACCTTTAATCCTGGACGTAATATCTTTTGATTGATTCCCATATCGTGATATCTTTTGGTCTTCTCCTTATAAGTTTTAGCATTCTCGTACGAATTGAGCGTATGTTCTTCGAGCTCGTTTAACTGGAACAGTCTTTCCTCCCCAGCTAGAGTTAAATCTAAATTAAGAGATTTAATAGCCCAATAGGCTTTATGTTCAATTTCAACAGGGTGGTGGCAAGCTTTGCCATAAACCATTCTAAAAGGACTCATTCCAATCAGATTCTTATAGGTCGTTCTGTATGCCCAAAGAGCATCATTAAGTTTTAATGCCCAATCCTTCATGTGACGACCCGACCCGGACCCCGATATGGAATCACAAGTCAAGTCATCCAAATAGGACAACAATACATGCAAATACTCAATTATAGAAAACGACGTGACGCAACATTTTAGTTGAAGCGCGACTCGGCACCAAAAGGCCGGAAATTTTTAAAACTTTTTAAACATGATATAGCAATTAAAGACAAGTATATCAATTCATCGGCGACTTTACTACCGGAACCCAACACTACGCAGTTCATGCAAATATACCTCGACGGCTACAACATGCCGGAGAACAACATAAATAAATAAGAGCTAAAGTAATGCCCAGCAGAAGTTAAATCAAGTGAACCACACTACATCTATACAAGGCTCGGCGTACATGCGCCGGCACTCAAAATAGAATACAACAAGTATAGACATAAATACAAATAAAACCAAGTCCCCAAGCAAAGTCTAAATGACTTGCTATACCCAACGTCCTTACAAAAGAGAACAAAATAAGGACATCTATAAACCACAACCTCGTCGCGTGCGATCACGGACAAGCGCAAATCCTGCAACACCTCAACGAGCGGTACCTGAACGGCTCGGATCTAAAGCAGTAAAAGGGAGGGGGTAAGTCATAAAGACTTTGTGAGTTAACAATTATGCATGTCATGGCATTATGCAACATACATAGCAAGATATCATCTTTAATATCAAGTCACTCAAAGTATTCATTTAATAAACACTTAAATCACATATCCATGGTAGCACATTGTTTCACATAAGTGCTATAAAGTAAACCACATAATAGGAGGATATGTTATGGAACCGGTGCCGCTACGTAGCTCCTGCAATACACAGCGTTAACATTCGTGCCAATGATACCCGTGATTAGTGTATCAAAGTACCGAGTTCTCTACTCGGGTACCAAGCTCTCTCCTTGGTACTTAGACTTTCCAATGTGCTCTTTTGGTTACAGCAAAGGTGCTACTTCCCCACTGTGGCCAACAGTGGAGGCGTGTGTGATAAAAACCCGGTATAACAACCCATCACTATCACGAGTCCCATAACTCGTGACGGCGATGCATTGTCACACCAACGACTCAATCAAATATGCCAGCTGGACTAATGCAATGCCAAGTAGATGTTTACTCGTCATATAATCTCAAATAAGGAACAAGTTCGACAAGAGCGAACTTATTCAACAAGTAGTTGTTTACTCATTTAAGGAATCAAGCAAGAATTCGACAAGAGCGAATTCAACATGTCAAATAGATACGTTATTCTACAACATGCTCTCAATCATGCATTTACTTCACACGATCACATAAACCGCATAAGAACTCGATTGAGTCTTACAAGCACACATACATCAAGGCATAATCATCAATCCATCTCAAAGTATCGTAAGCTAATTCATTAGTCTAACGAACTACATTCGTCGTAGGGATTGATTGTGGAGTCGTTATTGTTCGATAACTCCCTAATTTCAACTCCGGTGAGTTTTACTAAAATTCAACCAAGTAGAGCATTGATACTATATGTATCACATTGCCCTTTTCTAAGTTCTCCGTTCATTTAGAACTTGATAACTAAGCCGTTCATGTTCTTAAACTAGCCTTAAACACAATCCCGAGTTTCAAACCCTAGTTTCGGTGATTTTGTTAAACCTTGAATTGAACCGAATTCTTTCACAAGAGTTATTCACAAGCTCATTATAGACAACATTCATGCTTTACAAAATGTCAAAATCATAACTTCATAGAGATTTCATAAATTCATACACATATTTTATATGTTGAATTGAAGGTTTTGTCTTCACAAAAGATGTTCATAATCATCATTAAAACAACTATAATGAAGGGGTCATGTTATTTTATTAAACATGGAAATCTCAGGGAATTGTCACTCACCTTAGTCCTAAGATTAATGGATGAATGAGTGATCAAGGCAAGGATTGTTGTAGAGGAGATTGAGGCCTTCGATTTGGCGGTCTCGGATCGCCGATCGGACCACCGGATCTCCGGAAATGGTCTCACAAGTTGGTGTTCTTGATATGGACGAAAATGGTGAAGGAGCCTCTGAATCTCTGGTTTGTTCTTGATCAAAAATGGCTGAAAGGCTGAAATAAGGTTTATATACTTCCTCTCAAACCCCCCAATCCAAGTGATGGTGATTATCTTGCTTCTAATTGACCAAGGAAGGGTGACCATTGATAAGGAATGATCAAACGGCTCAAAGGGGTTGTTGAATAGTCAACAAAGGGGGCTTTGAGTGACCAAGGTCGGCCAAGGGGCAAGGGCTCAAGGGTCAATAGCCAAAACCCACTCAAAACTCAAAAAACCATATTCTGGAAAACAGACAGTCAATCTTGTAAAATCGACCAAAACTAGATCACACCTCCAAATGAGGTGATTATTGATTTTTATGAAACTAGACTCTTCAAACTATATTTTAGCCTTTTAAATTACTCAATTTGGACTTATATTCATCAAAATATGGCTACTACAAGTTCAAGTACAGAAGCTGATTTCCTAAAAACAGAATTCTGGCACAGCCGTAAGTCAAGACCTAAATGAGGCACTTATACACCTTGGAAAAATACCATATTTTACAGGGAGTATCCTAACATATGTAGGTAAAACATACTAAATTTTTAGAAAATTCTCTTTAGTAGATTGGTACCAGAATTTTCCCGAAGTTTACCCAAAACCGGACTGAATCTGTGAAGTAATATGTTGGTCATCTTATTTCCAAATGCAAGAAGTCTATGAACAATGATTATGCAAGCATGGGAAATACTAGTACACTTGGTTTAGAACTCAAATGAACTTCTCGCAAGTTGAAAACACAAACAATACAAGCAACGAAGGCAATCCCGAGAAACCCTAAGGCTCAAGCGAAGCAACAATGCTTCTAAACTCTCAACCAACTCAATGCAAACATGGTATGAATGAAATGAAGTCTCTAGCATGTCAAGACCTATTATAAACATGTTATAATGATGACAAACACGAAATGGGTTTGGGTTCTCACATCCTCCCCCACTTAAAGGAATTTAGTCCCTAAATTCATACCAGAAATCTCGAACAAGTAAGGGTATTTCTCCTCATCTCAAGCTCGCCTCCCATGTGGCTTCCTCAATATCATGATTCTTCCACAAGACCTTCACTAAAGGAATTCGCTTGGTCCTCAAGACTTGCTCCTTGGTATCAAGAATCCTCACCGGTTTCTCAACGTAAGAAAGATCGGGCTCAAAGGTAATCTCCTCATAAGTAAGGACATGTGACTCGTCCTTCAAGTACTTACGAAGCATGGAAACATGAAACACATCATGAACACCCGATATAGACGGTGGTAACGCAAGTCTATAAGCCAAAGAACCAATCCGCTCTAAGATCTCGAATGGACCAATAAACCTGGGAGAAAGTTTCCCTTTCTTCCCAAACCGCTTTGTACCGCCGGGCGATACCTTCAGAACACAAAGTCACCAACCCGAAACTCAAGATCACGCCTCCGGTTGTCTGCGTAGCTTTTCTGCCTACTATGAGCCGTAAGCAACTGCCTCTAATCGCCTTCACACTCTCACCGATGTTGCACCATCTCCGAACCCCATAATCTAGCCTCACCAACCTCATCCCAAAGAAATCGGTGATCGACACTTACGCCCATACAATGCCTCGACGGCGCCATCTCAATGCTCGATCGATACCGTTATTATACGCGAACTCCCAACGGTAGATGTGAATCCCAACTACCCTTGAAATCCATAGCACACGCACGTAACATATCCTCCAAAATCAGATCAATCGCTCCGATCGACCATCGATGGTGAAAGCAAGATCAAGTTCAACTGCACCCAAAGCCTCCTCGCAAAGAATGCCGTAACCTAGAAGTAAATGGGGTCTCTATCTCGACACAATGCTAACCGGTACACCATGAAGTCTCACAATCTCCTGAATGTACAACGCTGCCAACTGACTCAAACTGTAGGAAATCGCAATAGGGATAAAATGAGAAGACTTAGTCAACCTATCAACGATAACCCAAACTGCATCAAAGCCTCTACGAGTACGTGGCAACCCTCAGAACAAAATCCATGGTGATATGCTCCCACTTCCACTCGGAATCTCAAGTGGATGAAGCAAACCGCAGGTCTCGGTGCTCACTTAACCTCGCCGACACGTAAGACATCTCGAAACATACTCACTATCTCCTCTTCATACCATTCCACCAAAACTGCCTCTTCAAGTCACGGTACATCTTAGTACTACCCGGATGTATCGTATACTTGGCCTTGTGAGCCTCATCAAGAACCATGCTTTCACTTCATCGGAAGAAGGAACGCAAACCCTACTCGAATGTCAAGATCCCATCACCGCTTATCGCGAACTCGGGTGTATTATTCTCACCCAATCCATCGATAATCTTCATCAAATCGGATCAAGAGCTTGAGCTTCCTTGATCAACCCAAACAACACTGGTGTAGCACGAACACTAGCAAAGAGAACACTATGCTCACTCACAACAGGACTCCATTCACGGACATCCTCGAGCATCTTCCATTCCCTAATCATCAAACACGACATGTAGGATCTCCTACTCAACGCATCCGCAACAACATTCGCTTCCCTGATGGTATAAGATAGTACAATCATGATCCTTAAGCTTCTCCATCCATCGCCTGCCTCATATTTAACTCCTTTTGTGAGAAAAGGTATTTCAGACTCTTATGATCCGTATACACCTCAAACTTAGCTCCATAAAGATAGTGTTTCCACTTATGAAGCGCAAAGATAATAGCTGCCAACTCAAGATCATGAGTCGGATAATTCTGCTCATACGGTGACAACTTCCTAGAAGCATAGGCAATAACCTTCCTGCTCGCATAAGCACACAACCCAAGCCTTCCAAAGAAGCCACAATAAACCACGAAGTTCTCACAACCACTAGGCAAAGCTAAAACTAGAGCTTGTAGTCAACCTCCTCTTCAACTCCCGAAAGCTAGCCTCACACTTGTCACTCCAAACAAAAGCGACTTCTTTCGAGTAAGATTGGTCATAGGAGTGGCAATCTTAGAAAATCCTCAATGAACCTACGGTAATAACCCGCCAAGCCCAAGAAACTACGGACTTCGGTCACCGTACTAGAGTCTTCCACTTGGTAACTCAACTTTTGATGGATCCACCGCGATACCATCACTAGACACAACATGCCCAAGAAAAGCAACTTGTTCTAGCCAGAATGCACATTTGCTAAATTTAGCAAAAAGTTGTTTCTTACGCAACACAGTAAGAACCTCTCTCAAATGATGCTCATGCTCCTCTCGTGACTTCGAGTACACAAGGATATCATCAATGAACACCACTACAAAACAATCAAGGTACTCATGAAACACCCTATTCATCAAGTCCATAAAATGGCGGCGTTTGTCAAACCAAACGGCATCACAACAAACTCATAATGGCCATAACGCTACGAAAGGCTGTCTTCGACATCCTCCGCGAACCCTCAACTGGTGGTAACCACTCCTCAAGTCTAACTTGGAATACACAACAGACCCCTGAAGCTGATCAAAGAGATCATCAATGTGAGGTAATGGATACTTATTCTTTATAGTAACCTGGTTCAACTGACGATAGTCAATGCATAACCGCAAACTACCATCCTTCTTCTTCACAAACAAAATCGTGCACCCACCTGAGACACACTCGGTTTAATAAACTCCCTATCCAGCTCCTCGCAATCGCTCCTTCAACTCTCTCAACTCAGCTGGAGCCATCCTATAAGGTGCTCTAGAGATAGGTGAAGTACCGGGCAATAACTCAATGCAAAACTCTAACTCTCGGTCGGGAGGTAATGCATAATCAGTCGAAAAGACATCCGAAATTCATTAACTACCGGTACATCTTCTATACTAACAGTAGACATGCTAGTATCAAGCACACAAGCAATATACCCAGTACACCCCTGAGATAGCAGTTTTCTAGCCCGCAAAGCAGAAATAACATGTATACCTCTCATAGCATGATCGCCAATAAACACAAATTCCGGAATTCCGGGCATGGCAAAAGTAACCCTCTTGCGACGGCAATCTACTAAAGCATGGTAAACACATAGCCAATCCATACCCAATATCACATCAAAATCCCGGATAGGCAATACTACCAAATCCGCATGCAAAACCCGATCACAAACAAGTACATCGCAACCCCTATAAACCTCAGATGCAAGCATACAATCACCCAACGGTGTAGACACCTCAAGCACATAAGGCAACTGAGCAGGCAATACGCATAAATGATCAATAAAATGAGATGCGACATATGAATGAGTAGACCCCGGATCTATAAGAACTCGAGCTCTATGACCGAAAACTGAGAGTGTACCTCCAATCACTGAAGTAGACTCGGGACACACGACACCACCGATCAAGCGCAAATACTCGTGCCTGCGCCTTCGGTCGCCCATCACTATCCCTCTTGTTCCCCGAATGTGGAACAGAACCCACTGACTGACTAGCACCAGACTTAGGATAGTCTCTCCTCAAATGACTCGTCTCCCCACACCCGTGACACTTAGCAGTCTTAGTCCAACACTGCTCAACTGCGTGCCGCCGACAATAAGAACATACTGAACTCGTCCCCTCGCCCCGAGAAAATGGAGCGCGACTATCCCGACTCTCGACGGCCCTATCCCCCATCGCTGTCTACCATGGCCACCGTTGCGACGGTTGCCCCTACGGTCAGACCGATTCCCCGACTCGGCTCTCCTGCATGCCGCGAGGCTCCCCGCGATGACCGAGGCCGATGTGAAGATCGCATGTAAGGCTTTCGGCTGTGCTCCTCAATATCTCTCTCTATCTCATAGGCACGATCTACCGCGCCCCGATAATCTGTCAATTGAAGAGACAAAAGCTGCCTCCTAAACTCTGTCTTCAAGCCCTTAACGAACTTGAGAACCCTCTGAGGCTCATCTGGTACAAGATGTGCACAATACCGCGACAACTCAGTGAACTTAGACGAATACTGAGCCACGGACATAGAACCCTGCTCCAAGTCTTGGAACTCCTTCTCTCCTCTCGCCTCACTACCATAGGGACATATGAAGCCCCGAACTCCCTCTCAAAGTTAGGCCACACTCTAGGGACCCCATTCGATTCCAGCCTAGCAAGCAAGACTTTCCACCAATGGTTGGCGGCTCCTCAGCCTTATAAACCGCTAGCACAACCCTCTCTTCCTCGCAGCCCGTAGCCGCAAAGATCTTCTCTAAGTCCTCCAGCCACAACTCAGCAATACTAGCATCAGACTCACCCTCGAAAGATGGAGGTTTCATCTTCAAGAATCTCTCCAAAACAGCGTTGTTCCTCACTCTAGGATCAACAGGCACATCAATACGAGGTGGCGGCTGCCTCACCTCAGTTTCTGGTGGTGGTGGTGGTACAAGTGGTACTCCCCCTGGCTGACCTCCCTGGGCCATCTCAGTCATAAAAGCAAGCATACGGCGATACATGTCTGCCATCTGCGCATTAGGGTCAACCTGCTCCTGTTGAGGAGGTCTGTCACCCTGTCTATCCTCTCTGTCACCTCGACCAACACCACCTCCCTGGCTAGGACCAAGCACTCCCAGATTCACCGTGTCTAGTCTCCACCATTGTGAACCTATAAGAAATCACTCGACGTTAGAAATCACACATAGAACCAACCCACCTAGGCCATGGAACCTATCCTGGCCGATAGCTAACCTATAAAGCTCTGATACCAACTGTGACGACCCGACCCGGACCCCGATATGGAATCACAAGTCAAGTCGTCCAAATAGGACAACAATACATGCAAATACTTAATTATAGAAAATGACGTGACACAACATTTTAGATGAAGCGTGACTCGGCACCAGAAGGCCGAAAATTTTTAAAACATTTTAAACCTGATATAACAATTTAAGACAAGTATATCAATTCATCGACGACTTTACTACCGGAACCCAACACTACACAGTTCATGCAAATATACCTCGACGGCTACAACATGTCGGAGGACAACATATATAAATAAGAGCTAAAGTAATGCCCAGCGGAAGTGAAATCAAGTGAACCATACTACATCTATACAAGGCTCGGCATATGCGGCACTCAAAATAGGATACATGAACTACAAGTATAGACATAAATCCAAATAAAACCAAGTTCCCAAGCAAAGTCTAAATGACTTGCTAAACCCAACGTCCTTACAAAAGAGAACAAAATAAGGACATCTATAACCACAACCTCGTCGCGTGCGATCACGGACAAGTGCAAATCCTGCAACACCTCAACGAGCGGTACCTGAACGGCTCGGATCTAAAGCAGTAAAAGGGAGGGGGTAAGTCATAAAGACTTTGTGAGTTAACAATTATGCATGTCATGGCATTATGCAACATACATATCAAGATATCATCTTTAATATCAAGTCACTCAAAGTATTCATTTAATAAACACTTAAATCACATATCCATGGTAGCACATTGTTTCACATAAGTGCTATAAAGTAAACTACATAGAAGGAGGATATGTTATGGAACCGGTGCCGCTACATAGCTCCTGCAATACACATCGTTAACATTCGTGCCAATGATACCCGTGATTAGTGTATCAAAGTACCGAGTTCTCTACTCGGGTACCAAGCTCTCTCCTTGGTACTTAGACTTTCCAATGTGCTCTTTTGGTTACAAAGAAAGGTGCTACTTCCCCACTGTGGCCAACAGTGGAGGCGTGTGTGATAAAAACCCGGTATAACAACCCATCACTATCACGAGTCCCATAACTCGTGACGGCGATGCGTTGTCACACCAACGACTCAATCAAATATGCCACGGACTCATGCAATGCCAAGTAGATGTTTACTCGTCATATTAATCTCAAATAAGGAACAAGTTCGACAAGAGCGAACTTATTCAACAAGTAGTTGTTTACTCATTTAAGGAATCAAACAAGAATTCGACAAGAGCGAATTCAACATGTCAAATAGATACATTATTCTACAACATGCTCTCAATCATGCATTTACTTCACACGATCACATAAACCGCATAAGAACTCATTCGAGTCTTACAAGCACACAAACATCAAGGCATAAACATCAATCCATCTCAAAGTATCGTAAGCTAATTCATTAGTCTAACGAACTACATTCGTCGTAGGGATTGATTGTGGAGTCGTTATTGTTCGATAACTCCTTAAATTCAACTCCGGTGAGTTTTACTAAAATTCAACCAAGTAGAGCATTGATACTATATGTATCACATTGCCCTTTTCTAAGTTCTCCGTTCATTTAGAACTCGATAACTAAGTCATTCATGTTCTCGAACTAGCCTTAAACACAATCCCGAGTTTCAAACCCTAGTTTCGGTGATTTTGTTAAACCTTGAATTGAACCGAATTCTTTCACAAGAGTTATTCCCAAGCTCATTATAAACAACATTCATGTTTTACAAAATGTCAAAATCATAACTTCATAGAGATTTCATAAAATCATACTCATATTTTATATGTTGAATTGAAGGTTTTGTCTTCACAAAAGATGTTCACAATCAACATTAAAACAACTATAATGAAGGGGTCATGTTATTTTATTAAACATGGAAATCTCATGGAATTGTCACTCACCTTAGTCCTATGATTAATGGATGAATGGGTGATCAAGGCAAGGATTGTTGTAGAAGAGATTGAGGCCTTCGATTTGGCGGTCTCAGATCGCCGATCGGACCACCGGATCTCCGGGAAATGGTCTCACAAGTTGGTGTTCTTGATATGGACGAAAATGGTGAAGGAGCTTCTGATTCTCTGAAGTTTTTGATCAACAATGGCTGATCTTGGCTGAATTTGTGTTTATATACTTCCCCTCAAACCCCCAATCCAAGTGAAGGTGATTATCTTGCTTCTAATTGGTCAAGGAAGGATGGTCATTGATAAGGAATGATCAAAGGGCTCAAAAGGGTTGTTGAAGAGTCAACAAAGAGGGCTTTGAGTCACCAAGGTCGGCCAAGGGGCAAGGGCTCAAGGGTCAATAGCCAAAACTCACTCAAAACTCACAAAACCAGATTCTGGAAAACAGACAATCAATCTTGTAAAATCGACCAAAAATAGATCAAACCTCCAAATGAGATGATTATTGATTTTCATGAAACAATACTCTTTAAAATATAGTTTAGCCTTTTAAATTACTAAATTTGAACTTATATTCATCAAAATATGGCTACTACAAGTTCAAGTACAGAAGCTGATTTCCTGAAAACAGAATTCTGGCACAGCCGTAAGTCAAGACCTAAATGAGGTACTTATACACTTTGGAAAAATACCATCTTTTACAGGGAGTATTCTAACATATGTAGGTAAAACATACTAAATTTTTAGAAAATTCTCTTTAGTAGATTGGTACCAGAATTTTCCGAAGTTTACCCAAAACCGGACTGAATCTGTGAAGTAATATGTTGGTCATCTTATTTCCAAATGCAAGAAGTCTATGAACAATGATGCAAGCATGTGAAATACTAGTACACTTGGTTTAGAACTCAAATGAACTTCTCGCAAGTTGAAAACACAAACAATACAAGCAACGAAGGCAATCCCGAGAAACCCTAAGGCTCAAACGAAGCAACAATGCTTTTAAACTCTCAACCAACTCAATGCAAACATGGTATGAATGAAATGAAGTCTCTAGCATGTCAAGACCTATTATAAACATGTTATAATGATGACAAACACGAAATGGGTTTGGGTTCTCACATTGTTGGCCTTTAGTTGCCGATGGATTGTTGCGCGTGACTAATGTTGCGTCACGTGCGTTGAATTTTTGGGCCGAGAGATTTACTACCTCTTGGTTGTTTTTATTTCGGAGCTTGTTAGCTCGGGTCCCATTTTGTTTTTGCTTCCGCAGGTTTTTGTTTTTGTTATTTTGTCTCGCCGTTATGGCTTTGTCTTCCTGTCTCGAGCTTGTTAGCTCATCTTTGGTCACGCACCATTATGATTAGCAGGTGCTTGTCTGTCTCTTAGCTTGTCCTGACGGCACGACCTTGGGATTTTGTCTTGGGATCCGGGTCGAATCGTCACAGTTGGTATCAGAGCTATTAGTTAGCTATTTCGTCAGGATAGGTTCCTTGGCCTAGTCTGGGTTGGGTTTATTGTTGTGATTTTTAACGTTGAGTGTTCCTTGTAGGTGTATAATGTCGGGGAATTGGCGTGGACCTAGTTCTAGTAGACCTCGTCCGGACACAGCTCGTGGTAACGAGAGAGGGGAAAACGTTAATTTTCCACATGTGACTCCTCCGCAAATGTTTAAAGGGGAAGACGATCCCACTATACTTGGGAGATTCTTGAGGTTGAAACCTGAGAGCTTCAATGTAGAGCCCGATGCTTCTAAAGCAGAACATTAGTTAGAAAGCATGGAGAAGATCTTTGCAATTATGGGTTGTACGTAAGAAGAGATGGTGACCCTAGCAGTGTTTAAGTTGAGTGGTGCGGCTGACCATTGGTGGCATGTGTAACGAGATAATTGGAGACACAATGGAGTGCCTCAAGTTTGGGAAAACTTCATAATGGAGTTTAGGGCACAGTTTATTCCAGCAGTAGTTCGAGAAAGAAAAGAAATGAAATTCATTGCGCTAGAACAAGGAGATATGACTGTGGCTCAGTATTCAGCGAAGTTCACAGAGTTGGCTCGTTACTGTAGTTACTTAGTACCAAATGAAGCTAAAAGGCTCATCGGTTTGTAAAAGGCCTAAGGATGAAGTATCGCCGACAACTTATCCCACTACAGCTCACGGAGTACCGAGATTCTGTGAATCGTGCTTATGCGATGCAATTGGACATCAAGGAGTATACTCAAAAGAGAACCTCGAAGGCTATTAAGAGTGATGATGGTATTAGAGGGCAAGTAACACCTCAGACAGTTAGTCAAGGAGATGTACGATCTGGTAGACGGAGTGATGTTCCTACCTCCAGTCAGAATCGACGAGGCGGTGAGTTGATATGTAATTTTTGTATGAAGACAGGACATGTCGAGAACAGATGTTGGGGCAAAGCGGGAAATTGCTTTGCTTGTGGCGGTGATCATGTTCGTAAAGATTGTCCGAAGATGAGAGTTAATCGGTCTGGAGGTACTAGACGACAATCTAGTGGCTCCAAGAGAGATGGTGATGGTCGGCTTAGAGTTTGAGGTCGTGTGCGCGTGGCGGTTGGCCATAGCGGAGTTTTGAAACCTATCCGAATAGGAAGGTATGTTTTCTTATATATATTATACTGTTGCTACTATTATTGTAAGTATGAGTACACATCTTATCGGTAGCTCATGTGCATTCATACATACATTACATGGTGTATTGCATATTATTGGTTTATTGTTTGATTGGGGATAAAGCCCCAATGCGATGTTGGTATGTGATATTGTTTGATTTATGAATTGCCGGTAGGTAGTCACACATGGTTTGTGGATTCTTGTGTAGTCTATGTATGTATAGGACTATACTATATATAAAGAGCATTGGGGATGAATTTATGTTACAATGATAGTAATCAATCGTATTATGGGGTTGCAGTTTTGTAGGCCTATATAAAGAGCCGGGGTGTGAATATATGTATATGCATGTATATATATGAAGCATGAATTGTGCGATGATACTTACTAGTTTGATATTATACTTGCATACCCTATGGAGATATGTTTAAGGTGATGAATAATATACTTCTATAGTATTGTGTATGGTTATTATGCAAGTAGGATACACTCGATAAGTGCAAAAGTTAAGTGTTGCAATTTATCGGTAGATTTTGGTTGCGCGGACAAGTATGATGTTTCACCGCGATTATTGAAGTGTTGATGTTTTGGGGTCGCTTAGAATATGCGCTGGTTGTAGACTTGGTCTAGAACTTAAGAAAGGTTGGAATTGTGGAGTATAGACGTTACGACTATTAGAAGCCACGTCAGTTCGTGGTGACTTCTAGTGAGTTTTCTTGGTTGTGTGTACTAGGTACACGAGTTTTTTGGTTAATATGATTGTTGTTTGCCAAGGTAATAGACCTTGTTACTTGGCCTGATTTTATTCAGTTATATGCATTAGTTGTAGGAAACACCTACTTGATGCATCTACATTGTAGTATATTAAATTCTCATTTCATAATTATTATCTCCTGCTCATTCATTTCATTAGTATATGAGACTGTTTAAAGGATGCTTAAGATTTTCTAATAACCCTTCGCATCCATGCAACGAAAGCTTTTGAAATCCAATTTAGCCGGTACCCTAAAATGTTGATCAAAAGAGGTTCGTTGTTGGACTAGGATTGGTATGAGTTAGGGTAAAAATTGACTATACCCGTTACCAAATGGAATGGACAGAAATGGAAAGAATTTTCAAAACATTTCATTATTGTTCTCTTATGTGTTCTTACCCGCGATAGGGAGATCGCGAGTATTACTTGCATGGCTTGAAATGTCGTATTGATTGCCTCTAATTTGGTTGAGAATTGCTCTATAGGCAATTATTACTTCTTGTAACTTAAAATCTTTTATGCGTGAATTTCATGGTGTGCCCCGAGACAAATAGTTTCGGTAGTTGAATGTTTATGGTATGCTTGAACTTGTTTTCATGTTAAACTTTGGGGTTTGCATACAAGATTGGTTAGTATTTTTTGTATGTGTTTTCGCGACTCGAATATGAGTCATATTATTTCCAATCTTAAGGGTTTAGTGTTGTTGTGCCTATTGAGAGGTCCGGAAACCGGAAATTTAAATCACGGCAATTTGATCTTCATATGCTTGTTTGAGTTGTTGTGATTGTAGACTCGAAGATTGAGTCTAGGTTTATGGTTTTGGACATTGAGTATTCACTCGGAATTGAGAGACACCGTAGTTGTTTGTGGGTATTTGTGGTTGAGTGATGACCCGACGTTGGTTTGTGTCACGGTTTAGAATTCGGGGCGAGTTCTTTTGAAGGGGGAGAGGATGTAAGACCCCGATTCCCGGTTAGCTGGAATTGCGTGCAATGCTCGTATTTCTTCTTTGGTTGATTGCTCGTTGGGTTTGTGAGAGAGTCTAGATGTGTATGAAAGATCACATTAAGACCAAAATACTATTAAGAGATGCCATATAGTTGTTGACTTGCTAAAGTCACAAGTCGTAACTCGACGATAGTCGAACTGCGACGCGATTGAGAGTTTGCTTGCGTTTCGCGTTTCTGAGCTCGATTTGGTCCTAGATCTTTACATGATGATTGAATAACATGTTTAGATGTGTTATACTCCTAGTAGGATGCATTCCTTAAGTCTCGTGAAGTTTTGACGCTTCAAGGATAGCAATTCTCCTTATCGCGTAGTTCGAGATTGAGCCGGGTGATAGTCTCGCCCTTCGGGAGTCCTTTTCTCATATTTGTTGTTCATCATCTGAGAGGAATTCAGGCCTATTTTGTATCCCTTTTAGGTGTTTACAATCATGGGTTTTTACCCGTCGGTTTGTGGTTTCATTCAATATTTCGTTAGCAAGTTGTTACGTCTTAGGTCGGTTTCGCTCCGGGTTGTTTCAGGTGTTGTTTATGGGAGTTTAGACCTACTTAAAAAGTGGCTTGAGACTTGGATGGTTTAGTTTAGTGGTTGAGGACTTTAAGGGTCCAGTTATGAGCCATTTTGAAGCTTTAAGGCTTGCGAATGCATGCGGGAGAGTCCGAGGCCGAGCAAGGAAGCAACAAAAGCCGGGAAGGGGATTTCAGGAAGCATGCTCTCGCATGCAACCTACCCCAAGCGACCGCATGGTCTCTTGATCCATGTTACAGCATTTCTTGGAAATTTTGCAATGTTGCCCAACCTATCCCTACACAAACCCAACCTAACCCACTCCTAAACCCTCCTAACTAACTTAAGACATATCCTAACCATCTAATTGTAGTTTTGAAGGGATTGGAGGTGGTTAATTTGAAGGAAACAACCCTATCACTTAAACATCAACCCACTTACTTCCTAACCCTTATAAACCACAAACACACCACTTAAGCCTTCATTTTCTGCCTACCACTTCTAAAAAACGTGGGAGACTTCTTGGAGAGCTTGAGAGAAGAGTTTCTAGGGTTCTTGAGACCCCAACCCTTGGAATCCATACCTTGGGGCCTCCATTTCACAATCCACTTCATAGATTTGAAGAAGAGATGAACAAAACCCACGACTTGGAATTCCAAATTTGTGGCTTGAAGGGGCTGATTTGAGGTAAGTTACTACACCTCTTTCTCTTTGTTTTTGCCCCATTGACCTTAGGGAAAACAACCTTGGTGCTATGTGAGGTCAATGGGTGCATTTTAGGGCTTTTCTAGAGATGCCATGAACCCTAGATTTCTAAATGTTGATTTTTCTTGGATGAACCTACTTGGGACCTTGATTAGCATGGTATTCATGTGTAGTATAGTATATTAACCCATGGTATGTGATTATTTCATGTGTTGTGAGCATGATTGGTGAGGTTACTTGGAAGGGTAAATGCCCAAATGATTATTTGGCTTGGATGAACATGATTAAAACCTTTTTTTTTTTTTTTGGAAAGCAGGGCGGCACCTGCGAGAATTTATTAAAAGAAGAAAATTACAAATTTGAGGGGGACAACCAGTCTTACCCTTTGAACGGGGGGACAGAGGGGCCTTACCTCGAAAATGAAATACACCAAGACAAGAAAACAAGAAACATTTCTAACCAAAGACTATCTACGAAAATTATGCAAACCCGACTTATCAGAAATAAACGCAAGTTGCACCGATTGAGGAAGCTCCCGAACCGAATTATAACTTTGAAAACCTTTATGGATGTGGGCTGAAGCAGCTAATCTATCTGCGACAAAATTTTGCTCCCGATAAATATGATGAAGTGGATAATCCCCCAACAAAAGAATGCAATCTCTCAACTTATATTCGTAGCGCCATTGGCTGTTATGATGTTTAGCAATAGCTGAAACCGAAATTAAGGAGTCTGATTCTACCACCAACTGATTGATGCTGAGATTTCGACACAATCGAAGGCCATCCCGCAAAGCCATAATTTCTGCTCTCGTGTTGGTACCTGGACCATAAAAAGCTGAGAAAGCAGTGAGAATTTGACCATCCGAATCACGAAATACTCCACCACCCGTACACATACCATTCATAGAAGACCCATCTGTGTTGAGTTTGTAACTACCACTTATAGGAGGGTACCACCGAACCCATTTGCCAACACGACGAGGTAAGTTAACCAAACAAAGACCCAAACGCTCCATACCCAGTCGACCCATCTGATGAGAATCGGTTTTAGGATTGAAAATAAAGAAAATATCATGAAGACCTGCTATAACGCGCTGAATAATACGGCCAGATTGCATGGGAATGTTTTCAAAAACTGCTTTGCATCTATCTTTCCAAATCTCCCAACATGAATACAAAACAATACCCAAGTAGCAAGCACCAAGCTGACTGCGCATCGAGGCCGAGGAACACCAAACTTTCATCAAATGATGGACATAAGTATAGGAGCTGATCATATGAAATGGACGCGCAAAGAACTTCCAAACCTGAGACGCAACTTCAGAGAATAAGAAAAGATGATGGATAGATTCAGAGTTTGAAGCTTGGCAGCATCTACACTTCGAAACAAACGGAACACTTTTCTTTTGAAGCTGAACATCTACCGGGACAGCCCCATGAATAACCTTCCACATGAAACCACTGATTTTAAGAGGGATCCAAGGCTTCCAAATCCACGCAGCCCATTGGACATTTGGGAACCGAGGACGCACCAAATTCCTAAAATCAACAGCCCTCATCTGACCACAAGGCGTGTGTGCAAAAACCAACTTATCTGGAACATTAATGTGACAAGTAATTCTAGTGACTTCCTCGTGAAGATGCTGGGGGATCAACGGCAGAAAATTATCAAGGTTTGGGAGAGCATCTTTCAAAGTAAGATTTGCATCAACAGGATGAGGCCCAATCAGAATTTCTCCACACCAATTGTCGAGCCAGAATGAGACGTTACCCTGACCTAACACCCATCTACAAGAAATATCAACCAACGGGAGCTGCCGCATAATTGCCTTCCAATGAAAAGATGCTGCCCTTGAACAGACAAACCCTTGAGCACCAAAATATTTACTATGAACAAATCGAGCCCACAATCCTTTACCTTGAAGAGCACTCCAAGCCATCTTAGCATGCAAAGAATCCATCATAAGTTGGAGGGATTTGATTCCGAGGCCTCCTTCCTGAATAGGGCGACAAATGACATCCCAAGCAACCCAATGGACACGAGAGACGCCCATAGAATTCCACAGGAAGTTAGCCATGTAAGACTCAATGCGTTTCAAAACAGTGGCAGGGATCCGAATAGTAGACATGCAATGAATCGGCACACTGCTGAGAACAGAATTTAGGAGAGTAATCTTACCACCCATAGAAAGAAGCTGAGATTTCCATCCTGAAATACGCCTCAAAATATTGTGCTCTAGGTCTTCAAAGTGACAACATTTAACACGACCCGGAGAAATAGGAATGCCCAGATATCGAAGAGGAAAAACCTTCGGGGAACAACCTGTCCAAGAAGAAATTCTTCTCTTTTTTAGGGAGGAAGTAGAGGAAGCAGTGTAGAAACCACTCTTACTGAGATTTATCTTCTGACCCGATCCATTTTCATAGGCATCAAGAATTTTTTTAAGCGCTAAAATGGATTTCTTGGAGGCATTACTGAACAAGAGCATATCATCGGCATAGAAAAGATGAGAGATAGGAAGGCCCCCCCTACCATGGGAGTAGGGAATAATCATTTGATTTGCTATCGCACGATTCAGGTTGATAGATAAAATCTCTTGAGCCAATATAAATAGTAACGGAGATAAAGGATCCCCCTGCCTAACACCCCGAAAAGATTTAAAGAAGCCATGATTAACCCCGTTTAAGCAAATAGAGTACCAAACACTGCTGATTAAAGCATAGATGCACTTTCAAAATCTATCCTGAAAACCAAGAGCAGATAAGGACCTGAGAAGAAAGTCCCATTCCAAACGATCATAGGCTTTGGACATGTCTACCTTGAGAACCACGTTACCTCCCGTAACTTTGTGACCGATCCGATGAATCAGCTCTTGAGCCAATGCTATATTCTCCTGAATACTTCTGCCCCTCACAAAACCAGCTTGTTCCCCTGATATAACCTTAGGAAGGATGTTAGCAAGACGAGATGCTAGAATTTTGGAGATAATCTTACTGGAAAAATTGCATAAACTTATCGAGCGAAGATCAGAGAGATTAGAAGGGTTCTGGATCTTAGGGATAAGAACCAAAGTGGTGGCAGTTAAACCACGAGGCAAGATAAGACTGCGAAAAAAATCCTGAACAGCATCTATCACATCAGTCTTGATGATACTCCAACAACCCTGATAAAACCATCCCGTAAACCCATCTGGACCCGGAGCACTGTTAGGATTCAAATCCTTAATAGCTGACCAGATTTCCTCTTCCATCGGGATACTAACTAACAGCTCATTATCTTGACTAGAAACCGACTTTGGAATGTTGGAAAATAATCTGTCGTCTATGTGATGAGGAATGGAACCAAATAAATCCGAGAAATACTCCACCGCAAGACCCCCAATTTTCTCTTGATCATTACACCAACTCCCATCCTCCAGTTTAAGACGAATAGAATTCATCCTTACCCTTTCATGAAGGCTAGCATGGAAGAAAGAAGAGTTTCTATCACCATCTTTCAACCAAAGTTGCCGAGCCTTTTGTTGCAAAAGTTCATTATCCCAATTAAGAAACTTATGAACCTCCATTTTAACCTTTTCCAATCTAGAAGCTGTATCGAAATCCCACTGCTGCTGTAACCGAAATTCAAGTTGCACAGCTTCCTCTTGTTTCATCTCTAACTGCCTTTGCACGTGACCAAAAATGTTCCAGTTCCAGTTTTTGAGAGACCGACGCAACATCATTAGATTCCTATGAAGATTGCCCAGCGGAGAAGAATCTGTCGAAGGATTACACCAGTGACTATTAATAAAAGCCTGAAAATCTTCATGGTCAAGCCACATACGCTGAAACGAAAAGTCCCTTTCGGCTTCGGAATGAATGGAAAAGTGAGCAAAAGCGGGCAATGATCCGACTGAAACCTGCTTAAATGATGAACAGTGAAGGCCGGATATAAAGCTTTGTACATTCCATTAACCAAGACTCTATCTAATCTCTGCCAAATACGAGTATTCCCCTCATGATCATTGCACCAAGTATATTGATTCCCAACATAGCCTGCATCACTAAGACCCGCTGCATTCTGAAAATTATTAAAATCAGTCATACCTTGATAGTCACAGCCCATCCCGCAAAGTTTTTCCGAGGAGTGAGAAATAATATTAAAGTCACCTCCTATAATCCAAGGATCAGATATACGAGAGGCACTGTCTATTAAGTTGTCCCACAAGGCTCTACGATCAACCCGATCACATTTAGCATATATACATGAAATTAAAACTGAGAAGGTATCCCCCATCATACAACGAACAGTGAGCTGTTGATCAGTTGAAGAAATTAAGGAAACATCGACTTTATTATCCCAAAGTAACCATATGTGAGTGTTAACCGGATTCGCATGCATATAACACTGAAACTTTAATTTCTTAGCCAATTTAGAAATACATTCCCCCCTAAGTTTAGGTTCCAAAATGATCAGAAACATTAATCCATTTTGAGCCTTAAGTAATTTTAGATAATCTCTAGTATCCTTGTTACCAACCCCTCGGGCATTCCAGAATAAAATAAGTTGAAACCTTAGATGTCAAAGGAGCTGGTGCCATGTCTTTCTGAGCACCATCATCTATTGGGATGGCGGCCTCCGTAGCCTTTTCACCTGTGGCTGGTTCCTCCTCCAGATCACCAAGAACAGAAAAGGCATTATGGGTTGATGTGCCGCCAGTTTGTTGCATCGGGGTCATATTAGCCATAGAAGCTGTATTTATATCAACTGGATGCCCATAATTTAAAGGAGCAACAACCTCCTTAGCCTTTCCATTAGTACCCGCAGTGTTTACTTGAGGTTGACCAATGATATTTTTCTTTATAACATTCTCCTTTGCACCACTATCCACAATGTCAATAACCTCCACAGAAATTGGAATACCATTATCATCTTTACTCTTAGACGAGGAAGCAACATGAGGACCCTGAACTGGTCGCCAAGATTGGCTAGGTCCTTTATTGTCTTGAGCAACTGGACCCTTTTTGTGAGCCATCGATGTCCCACTTGGAGCCGTCGGAATGTTATCCTTAGATTTATCCGTATCACCTTTTTGAGAAGTTGCAACCCCTTGAGTCACCGATCCACGGGTTTGAGCCTTACGACACACGGTAACCGAATGTCCAAGCAAACCACAACCCGTACAAAATCGAATATTGCCTTCAAAATCTAGGGTTTGCCAAAAACCTTCTTCTTTTGAAGTACCTATCCAGATTCTAGAAGGGAGTTCCTTTGCCACATCTACCTCAACACATATTCGAGCATACATAGGATGGGATAGCATGAGACTCTTGTCATCAGCTCTAAGATAGTTGCCAAAGGTGTTACCAATCCTTTTCAGATATGAAGGAGTAAAGTAAGGCAAAGGCAGATGGAGGAGTCGAACCCATACCGCAACACAGGTACTATCTTTTTTGAAGGCAAAAGACGGCGACCATCGCGAAGAACGAAACATGTAGTTGTTAATCATATGGGACTCTTTCGAAAGTGCCCGAACCATATCTTCCGCCGAGGTAAGGTGCACCATAACATGTCTGGGGTCAAGAAGACCGACAACAAAAGCCCCTTTAAGCTTCCATGTCGAGGCAATATGTTCGCGAATCACATGCAATGACGGTCGGCCAACCGTGAACTTCAAAATAACCGTATTCGCGAATTGTTTCTCAGCAGCTTCGACTTCCATTGGAGAAAATAGACAGCCCAGTTCATTCTCCACAATCACTGATTGCCTAGAAGCAAGTGGAATATCTTGTAGCGTGGGAGATACATTAGGATGAATACATTGCACTGGAGTCGAATGGGATACCACTGAGGCATAAGATACTGGAGGGACAGTTTGAGCTTGCGTGGAAGGAGGAGGAGGAGGAGTAGTACCAGCCACCGGTGGAGGAGGCGAAGCCGCCACTGGAGCCGTGTCCGGCGGCATAGCCGCACCACAACCCTAACGGCGGAAAGACTAGCAAGAAACCCTAGAGAGCGATTATTTTAGAGAGAGAATTTTAGAGAAAGAAGAAGATCATGCTTGGAAAAGGAGTGTAAATAGTGTCACCCTCATGATTAAAACCTTGATTAGTATAATATACATGTATAGTATAGTATATTAATCCATTTGATGTGAATTATTCATGTTTTGTGCTCATCATTGGTGAAGTGACCTAAATGAGTTTATGCACAAAAATGGGAATTTGCTCTATGTTGCCTTGTTAAGTGTTTTGTTGGGATTATGTGGGTTTAATGAACTTAGGAATATGGTTATTGATGATAGTTATGAACATAAGAGGGTATTTTAGCCCATGCTCTTATGCCCTAATTTTCGGAAAGTGTACATTAGAGTCAACGGAGTCATTATAAGTTTGATAATGTGCTAAACAAACTTGGGTTGAAATCCTACGACGATTGGGCTTCGTTTGATTAACGTTGTGAAATGCATAGTCTCCAAACTTTAAATGGATTATGATTATGATGTGTTATGTGGATTTTTAGGCTTGAGAATCAAGCCCGAATGAATGTTGGGACTTTGTTGTAAACTTTAATAAAATGTTAAAGTGTGGATTTATGAAATACATAAAGAATGAAATGTAGTACTAAGACTCAACGGAGTCGTTATAAGGCCAATAATATGATAATGCGCCTTGGGTTGAAACCCTACAATGTTTGGGATTGGTTGGTTATGATTGTGCGCACCGAACATCTCATTTTGTGTCCATTTGAGACACTCATGTATAGAGACTTGTTGGAAATATATTTTGAGCATGCTTGTTAGGGCACGGAACATTAGAGACCAATTTATGGCGTCGAGTATGTTTAAGAGATGATTAATGAAAGAATGCTCTCTTTTAAGAATTTGGTCACGTGCATATAAAAGCACTTGTGAGAAAGTGACTACGGAGTAGTCGTGAGGTTCTTGAGTATGGTATTAGAGATGTCGATTATATACGACAATTAGGACTATGATTGAGTCGGGTGTACTTAAAATAAAGACTAAATTATTAAGTCTTGAGTTGTAGATATTATTAGACTAACGTAGTAGTCTTTGGTTTGATTTTTAGTGGAGGATTATTGTAGACCTCACATTATGATTTATTAAGCTTATATGCTATCCTTGATTTGGGCGATGACTTGAGGAATAACGAGTACCTCAATATGTGGTTCTTGAACTAAACTTGTAAGTTAGTTGAACATGTTGGTCATATGCAAATATATGCATTGTACATGAGATTTCGTAGAGCATTATGTCCTACTTGTTTATATGCAAACTATGTGCATTGTTTATGAGATGTTGTAGAGCATTGTGTCCTACATGATTTAATGAGCCCGATATTAATGAACTTGGTCTCATTGGTTTATGCAAGTAAATATCTACTTGAGCATTTTGGTTTAAGTCCAGCTGGCGGGTTTGGTTGTAGTGTCGACAATGCGACGATTCATAGTCTTTGGAAACAATCGCTATGAATCGTTGCATTGGTTCCCTTTCTCCTCACTATTTGGCCAATAGTGGCATGTGATCTCGAGTTATGCCATCTAGCCTGACATCGAGCTCTTATTTCTCATCCTAGGTTGGATGAATGTAACGAGTACTTATTAAAGGAAAACTGATGTGTTGTGATTATTTGGGAATGAAACCCAAGGTATGATTGGTTGGGTGTTGAACCCGGATTTTGGTTTGAGAATGGATCCCATGGTAAGTTTGGTTGGGTGTTGGACCCGGATTTGGTTGTAACGGTTCAATTTACGTTTCTTGTTACACATGTTTATTTATGAGCATTAATATGAAGGATATTATGCTATGTGGTTTATGTGGGATTATGTGCTTTGGTAATTAAGTGCATGTTTATTGTTGGTATACAAGTATGATATCATGATTCTTATATGTTTGTGCATTATGTCATGCCATGACATAATATGCCATACAATTGCATTTAGTAACTTACTGGGTCATTATGACTCACTCCGTGTGGTTGTTTTCCCTAGTGTGTGCAGTGATCCCGTTAGTACACGGGACGACTTCGGATAGAGATTTCTAGCAGGTGGTCTTCCGGGCAATAAGCTTGGAGTTAATATTATTATTGTTATTAATTAATTGTGAGACACGGATGTAAAGTTATGTAGACTTTACTTGGGTAGATTATAGTAGTGTATTATTGTTATGCATTTGGGAGCCGGCTAGTATAGTCGAGCTATTGTATTTTTAGAAGTTATTTCCGTTGTCATTTCGAGCAAGTGTGGCTCGTTTATTCTAATGTTGAGTTATTGTTGTTTCTATCTCCAACAGCTTTAGTCGTGAGATCTTGGTTGGTGGTTTAGCATTTGAAATAATATTGTTGTAGTTGAATTGTCCCTCCGGCATGTTTTAGTCATTGAGTGGTTGTTTATCGGGTTGGGAATTTGTTGATTTGCCAGCTTGTAGTTGTCGATGGCTTGTTGCGCGTGTCTAATGTTGCGTCACATGCGTCGAATTTTTGGGCCGAGAGATTTACTACCTCTTGGTTGTTTTTATTTCGGAGCTTGTTAGCTAGGGTCCCATTTTGTTTTTGCTTCCGCAGGCTTTTGTTTTTGTTGTTTCGTCTCGCCGTTATGGCTTTGTCTTCCTGTTTTGAGCTTGTTAACTCATCTTTGGTCATGGACCATTATGATTAGCAGGTGTTTGTCTGTCTCTTAGCTTGTCCTGACGGCACGACCTTGGGATTTTGTCTTGGGATCCGGGTCGGGTCGTCACAATTCGTTTCATCTTGCCCTGTGGCTCCCTAGGAGTGTTCTCCCCACGCATGTAGGACCAGGCTAAGTCCTTCTCAGCAGCAGTGAGTTTGGTTGGGCCGTCAAACTCAACACCAATGATCTTGGTGATACAGGAGGCTGTGAGGGTGATGGAGACGGTCCGAAGTACACCATAGATGGATGTCCTGGACTCATTGATTGAAACCCGCTGATAGAATTCATTAGCCAGAAGGTTTCTGTAGTCGGCGTCTCCGAGCATGAACAGCGGTAGGAGCCCGGACTAGTTTAGGTCATCAACGACCTTAACTCCAATGGCGTAAGCACGTACAGTTGGTTCATCAATGCACATTCCAGCATGGTACATGGATGAAGGCAGCTTGGGAATGAGAGCTTCAGCAGCCAGAGCTGTTTCTGGTACAGCAGCAGAAGAAGATGAAGTTCCAGACTACAAAATGTTGACAAGAAAAATTAGGGAAAACTTTAGGAAAGGATATGAAAATTTTAATCCGAGTAAGATATAGAATTTGAGCCCAGAAATTTAAGAAATTCAACAGTCTTCTTCATAGGAAAAAGTATTTCAACAGTCCAAAGATATATTATTAAAAGAAATGTGCACAAAAGACAAAAATATATAAAAATCAAACAAATATCCTTAAACAGATATAACATGTAAGAAAGTTGTTTGAAGAAGAAGGAAAACAAGAATATTTATTCGACTGTTAACAATGGCGGATTCACCATACGTAAAAATCCCAAAATGGGAAGAAACAATATACTAGTTCGATAAATATGAAATTTCGACCTAGAAAGCGGTTCTAGGTTAGATTTGTCTTATCATATGAGAAGATGTAGGCGAATGCTTAAAGAATCGAAGAGTTCTTCACAGATTCACAAGTACGAAGTGAGGAAGAGGGAGAGGGTTTTTGAGAGAGAAGAGTAAGGGACAGTTTGAGATTTAAAGTTTTTGGAAAAAGTGATTTTTAAATTGGCATTTGAAGAGTTTATTAATGAAAAAGTGTGAAGTGAGACGGCTGAACAGATAAAAGGACTTAAAGTCAGATGGCTGTCAATTGAAGTGACTTGATGATTGACGGCTTAAGGCAGTCAAAAAGTGATTTCTTAAAAAATATCTCAACCAATTTTTTAAAATCAGTCTCTCACTATTTTCTCAAATAACCCTTCTAAACTAAAAGTTAAAGGACTTACCTCCGTCTTCAAGTAATTTGCAGTACTTCTGTTTTCTTTACAAGTGACAAGGTTGCTTAACCATAGTATCAAGTCTGCTCAATAATTTAAAATGAAATGAAATAAATTAAATTGAGTTAATATTAAGCAGTTGGGTCAAGCTGTTGGTGTAACGCCCCAAATTCGGCACCGACACCGTGGTCCCACAATTTGGTCACGTCACCAACAATCATAACTTAAATCATAAATGTTCTAATCGCACAATAATTAAATCTTAAACATCCTTGACTAAAGTCAAAATAAACCCAACATAATTAAATACAAAATCTATCAAATATTTAACATGAGTCTATAATTAATTTAAAATAATATCGAGTAATTCAATAAGGAAAGACTAAATCCAAAATTCTCGGAAGTTGTCATCTTGGTCTACCCGAACCGAAATCCTATATTAATCTTATTCATTACCTGAGAAGAAGAGTATAAAGGGGTGAGTGAACAATGCTCATTATGTGACAGCCCGACCCGAACCCCAATGCGGAATCCCAGGGTCGTGCCGCCAAGACAAGCTAAAAGACGAACAAGCACCCGCTAAGCGTAGTAGTGCAAGCCCAGAGTTGAACCAACAAACGCTAAACAAGAATGAAAAGCCATAACGGCAAAACCGAATAACCAAAAACTAAAATCTGCGGAAGCAAATCATAAGTGGGACCAAAGCCTATATTTGTAAACTAAGGAATACAAGGCTGAGAGACGACTATCTCTCGACAAATCTACGACTCGCGTGACGCAACATTGCGCACGTACAACAACCATCGGCAACCTAAGGCCGGCGAAGCAACAAGAACCCAACCTGATAAACAACAACTCAACGGCTAAAACATGCCGGAGGAACAATTCTACTAAAAGAACAAGATATTCAAATCCTAACAATTAAACCCAAGTCTCACGACTAATGTCGTCGGAGATGACAATACCAACAATAATAGGATGAATAAGCTAGAGCATACTCGAAATAACAAGGGAATAACTTCTAAAAGATACAACAGCTCGACCAAGCAAGTCGGCTCCCAAAATAATACAATAACAGAATACTAACATAAACTACCCAAGTAAAGTCTACGTAACTTTACATTCGTGTCTCACAAATACATAATAACGGTAATGATAATAATCCCAAGCTTAAAGCCCGGAAGACCACCTTCTAGGAATCACTATCCGAAGCCGCCACACGTACTAACGGGATCACTGCAAAAACTAAGGAAAACAAACACACGAAATGAGTCATAATGACCCAGTAAGTTACTAAATGCAAATGTATGGCATAGCATATCGTGGCATGGCATAATGCACCAACATATATAAAATCATGGTATCTTTATAGTCTACCCATAATAAACTTGTAACATGTCATCATGTAACAAAAACTTCATAAACCATATAGCACGTTTTCTTTCATATAAGTGCTTATACATAAGCACGTAAAATCAGGACCTGGGCCAAGCCCTCAATATTTAACCAAGACCTGGGCCTAGCCCTTCAAATGATCATAAACTGGGTTTCATTCCTCAAATGATCATAACTCACCAGTTTTCTTTAATGAGTTCCGCGTTACATTCATCCACCCTGGGATGAGGAATGGGAGCTCGATATCAGGCTAGGAGCCGCTAATACGAGACCACATCCCACTATCGGCCAAATAGTGAGGAGAAAGGGTACCAATGCGGCGATTCATAGCGAATGTTTCCAAAGGCCATGAATCGTCCCATTGCCGACAAAACGACCAAGACGCCAGCTGGACTCAAAATCAAGATGCTCAAGTAGATTATTTACTTGTATAAACCAATAAGGACCCAGTTCATCACAAAAGGACTTATTAATCCAAGTAGGTCATAATGCTCTACAAAACCCAACAAACAATGCACATACTTGTACACACTTAACATGTTCAACTAACTTGTAAGTTTAGTTCAAAAACCACATATTGGGGTGTTCATAAACCACAAGTCATCACCAATTCAAGAATAGCATATAAGCTCAACAATTCACAATATGAGGTCTACTATAGTCTTCTACTCAAGATTAAATCAAAGACTACTACTTAGTCTAAGAACCACCACAAATCAAGGCTTAGCATTTAGCTTCACTTAAAGGCACACCGGACTTAGCCAAAGTCACGCTCGTCATTTATAGTCGTCATCCTCAAGACCCATCTCATGAATGACAAGACTACCCTGTAGTCTAAATCATAAGTATTTTCATATCCTCGCGACTAAATTCCTTATAGTGGACTCATCCAATAATCAATATTAAATGGTACTCGAGGCCAAGGGTTGGTCTCTAAGACACCGTGCTTTACAAGCACGTTCTAAACAAACTCCCAATAGGTCTCTATAACATGAGTGTCCCAATTGGACACAACGAGATACTCGGGAGCGCACAAACCTAAGCAAACGAGACCCGAACATCGTAGGATTTCAACCAAAGGCTTGTTATCACATTATTGACCTCACAATGACTCCGTTGAGTCTTAATTCTACATTCCATTCTTCACGTGTTTCATAGCCCCACAATTAAACATTTCATTCATATATACTACAAATCCCAAAATTCATTCGGGCTTGATTCCCAAGCCTAACGACCCAAAACTCATTATAATCATAGCCAAACGAAACCCAAATGTTGTAGGATTTCGGCCCGAGTTCTTTAACACATTATTGGACTTATTTCGACTCCGTTGAGTCTAGAGGCTAGGTTTCATTATTTACATAATTCATCAACCCCATCAGAATTCATCCTCTTCACTTCATAACAATTTCCAAAGTAATTTGGACTTGATTCCCAAGCCCTAAAATTCACAAAATCTTAACAAAGGGATAACCCATTTCTCCCGACACAATATCCTTCAAAACATCCTCAAGGCATTAACAAGTTCATAACTCCAAAATTCACAAATTAGGCATATTTCCCCAATGAACTCAAATAACATATGGGCATGATTTCTAGCATGCTCATAAGCCTAGAAACACATAATGAAGAATAATCACACACTTCAACAATCATAAAATTACTCTACAATTGTTCTTACAAGTTACACTTCCAAAAATCCCCAAAATTGGGCAAACATAGCATACAAGATGTTCATTGCCCACAAATAGCATATAGATTGTTTTCCTTAGGGCCAATGAACCAAAATCAAAAGAAAGTAACTTACCTAGCTTGAGTGAAAACTCAAGAGAACACAAATCCGATCGGTGAAGTCGTTCTACTCGTCGAGGGCTTCAAGATTCCGAAGTTTGAAGGAAATCGGGTGGTTGGATCATCAAGGATCGAAGAGAGAAGAAGCTAGGGCTCAAGAGTCTCCCATGGAGTCTCTCTCTCTATAATACGTAAGAATGAGAGGAAGAAATGAAGAGATTTCAGCAAATGGTAAAGGGGTTTGGGTATTTATACCCCCAAATTAAGAAGGGCACAATAGACTTTTCCTTGCACAATTAGTAGAGATTAGGACTAATCAATCACTAATCTAACCTTAATTAACTTCCAACTAATGTTAGGACATGTTTAGGGTTAAGTATGAGAGGTTAGGAAGGGTTTAGAGGGGGTTTAATGAGGGTAGAATAGGTATAATTCGCCAAAACACAAAACAGGGCAAAATCCCGTAACAACATTCTGGAAGTGAGGCGGGCGCCTCACTCCCCTCCATCCGCTGGCTTGTTCTGCCTGAAAGGATGCTCTCGGTACTTGAGGCGGGCGCCTCATGAGTGCCATGCGGCTCGCCTCTGAACCTCCAAAATTTGATCTAAACTTGTCCTAAATGATCCCAAACTTATGGGCAACCATTCTAAGGTCTAACCCAACTCAAAACAAGTCTAAAACACACCGAAGAACTCCCGAAACAACTCGAGCGAAACCGGGAAGGGGTGCAACAACGTGCAACCGGGACGACGAACGAACTCGAAATCAAACGAGCAATGAAAGGAGACTTTTAAGGCAAGTCTAAGGGCTAATGAAGAAGCTTAAATACTTCTAGGAAGTTGGATAACAACTAGGGAAATAAGAATCCCAAAGGAGAGGCGATTACGCGACTCGATTCCCGAACTACGCGATAGAGACGAACGCTATCTCCAAAGCTTCCAAAATCATCGATAGGCTTAAGGAACACCTCCAACTTGAAGTCTAACACATCTAAACATGTTAACAAACCATCTTAAAGAGGTCTAGGACCCAAACCGAGGTCACGAACACAAAACGGAGGTAAACCCTCAATCGCGTCTCATTCCGACTATCGTCGAGTCACGACTTGTGACTTTAGCAAGTCAACAACTATATGAAGTCTCTAAATATTGTTTTGGTCTTAATATGGTCTCTCAAACACATCTAGACCCTCCCACAAACCAAGCATGCAGTCAACAAAGAAAGAAGTGCAAGTATAGCACGCAAACCGAGATAACGAAGGAGCGGGGCGTCACACATTAAGTTCATATACAACCCATCCAGTTACTAAGGAGGAGTTGACCAGAAATACCTCAGAGATGAATATTTTTAGAATAGTCAATATTCATTATTTAAAAATCGATAAGTGGAAGCAGTTTTTTTTTTCAAATGTCAACAGAAGATCGGGATTCCAAAGAAAGATACATACTCAACGATTGACTCGAGTAGCCCACTGCCATCAACGTCCCATACCAGTTGCTGCAACAAACTACTCACACACACACACACACACACACACACACACATATATATATATATATATATATACTTAGGATTCCAAGTGAAAGATAATAATGCAACAAGTAAACTCGAGTAACCAATTGTCATCAACCTTCCCATACCCGTTGATGACAACATATTACTCACAGAATTTTCATGATCACATAAGCAATTCATAAATCATAGTTCATAGTTTCATAGATCGAATTCGCATATCCTAGTTCATAGAGCAATGGTATATCCGGATAACCACACCACTAGCTAGGTGGCATTCGAATAATTTGATTGTTCGATAATCATATCCACTAATCAAGTGGTATTCGATAAATTCGACTATTCAATAATCATGTAACCGGCATAGTGATCATGGTGGAATTTCAAATAATCAAATACTTTTGCAAAATCAGGCATCGCCAAAAATCATACTTTTCATATAAAAGGTATCTCACACGAAATTCAATAACTATGTGAGAATAAACAGAGAATCAAATTATGAGTTCGAAAGAAGTGTAAGCGACAGAGTTCGAATTCAAATGCCGATTTAAAGTCGGCGTATGTTTCATGAAACATCGATATCAAGGAAATAACGGAAACCTAACGAACGGTACATAAAAGATTGAAGACCTAAAAGAGGTATAATCTCTTACCTCGAAATGCTTAGCGAATGAAATATCCGCAACGCGTACGTTCGTCCTAATCTTCCTTGCCCAAATCTAGGTTCAAAATATACAATAATCACTAAACCACAATTGTACCAACTAATCCTATTGATTTCTATAATACTAATTAAAGTGATCATTTACTAAATAATTTATTGTTATTATTATTGTTATTATTGTTATTATTGTTATTATTATTGTTATTATTGTTATTATTATTGTTATTATTATTGTTATTATTGTTATTATTGTTATTATTATTGTTATTATTGTTATTATTATTGTTATTATTATTATTATTATTATTATTATTATTATTATTATTATTATTATTATTATTATTATTATTATTATTATTATTATTATTATTATTATTATTATTATTATTATTATTATTATTATTATTATTATTATTATTATTATTATTATTATTATTATTATTATTATTATTATTATTATTATTATTATTATTATTATTATTATTATTATTATTATTATTATTATTATTATTATTATTATTATTATTATTATTATTATTATTATTATTATTATTATTATTATTATTATTATTATTATTATTATTATTATTATTATTATTATTATTATTATTATTATTATTATTATTATTATTATTATTATTATTATTATTATTATTATTATTATTATTATTATTATTATTATTATTATTATTATTATTATTATTATTATTATTATTATTATTATTATTATTCAAACCACACACATACGGCACACACACGCAGAGTACATCCTGCACACACACTGCCCACACTCCAGCACACACACGGAATAGTACACACAGACACTGTTGCATTTAAATATTGATATGTATATTATATATACATTATGCCTATACCTTCATATACTATGCCATCAAATCAATTGAGAAGGAAAGATGGAAAAAAAATCTCTATACATGTGCTACCGCCGGCGTCTCTCTCCCTCTTTCTGCCTTTTCCTTTTCTTTTTTTTTTTTTGTGCGCTTCTCATTTCCTCCCCTTTCAACCCTATTTATAGAAAACCCTATTAGGTTTCCTAACCCTAAAACTAAATGGACCAAAACCAATTTTTTTTATAAGGTAATATTATTAGGGAATTGTAATTAAACCTAGTCACAAGTGGGCCAAGCCCAAACCAATTTAATTAGTTACTAAATAGGTTCAAACAATTAAATTAATTCAAGACAATTATAACATTAATTATATAGATTCAAAACGATTGTAATATTAATTAATGTCAATTAATATTTTAGCTAAAATTATCAGGATATTACACTCTCACCCCCTTAAAAGAAGTTTAGTCCCTAAACTTACGTACCTACTCAAACAAAGTCCGGGTATTTTTCTCGTATCCATTTCTTGACTTGTCAATCGGTGTCCTTCCAATTAGTCCAGTAAACCCGATTAAGATCTCACTCTAGACATATTATCTTGTCCATATATACGTCGAGTGAAGTAGAAAACCAATTATTAAAGGACTTACACAATTTTCTTTCCCAATGACTCCTAAAGCCTAGTAAGCAATTGACAAAGATCTAATTGTCAAGAAAGTGATGTAAGAAATTATTATGGTTTCATATCAATTTTTATGTGTTTGAATTTTAAGGGTATTACATTCTCCCCACCTTCAAGAAATTTGGTCTTCCAAATTTACCAAACCTACAATCGCATAACTTGTCCATCATGCTTGTTGTGCACTCTATTTTTACTAGCACGAATGTTGTCTGATGTATGAGATGATAACTCATTATTGGGAACACAAAGATCTCTTAACAACCTTCCACTTTCCAACTCTTTAATACCTTGAGTTGAGTCGATCCAAAGTCTAAGATGTAGCACGAAATGAAATTAACACTTATTGCCAACTCAGTACTATTAAGACATCCACAAATAAAAATAAAAGGACTAAGACGATAAGTTTTCACTAAATCATAACCTAAGTTCTCCTTGAACACTTTTAAACGAGCACCTTACTATTCTATCAAAAGAAACTCCTTATTCATGTCCAAAACTCCATAGATATTGATTCACGTTCCTCCCAAAACTCGAAGTAGACCAACATATCATAGTGAACCCGGTCACATATCGATCGAGAAACTCTTATAAAGATAAATTCATTAAATACTTTAATGTAGCTAGGATCTTTGTAAGTCCAAATGTCACTACCAGAAACTCAGTGTCTCTAACGACCCGAACGTCCTAAAAACAATAACCAGACCATTCCAAAAATTATGTCAAACGCATAAATGTGTAGTAGAACCAAATCGATAGACATCCTCCACTCCCAACTAAAAGGGTAAGATCAAATACTGGTGTAACCAAAATGTACCCCTTGGTCGTTGTGTCTATAACTAAATCAAAGTATAAGTTCTGGGTAAGAATCTAAGTTGTGTAATTGAGATAACATGATTGAGTATGAAACACTAGGATCAATAAAAACTTCATCGTCACAAAGATAAAGTTGCATGGTACCTGTCACCTCATCACTTCTTTGCTCTAGCATCCACGGCGATCATTGCAAAAATTCTTCCCTGAACTTTTTGGTTTTGCTTTATCGTCACTTCCCGTTCCTCGCACAAAGTTTTCCTTTAGTGGCTCAGGGCAATCCTTGATCCTATGCTCCATCTTACCGTAGTTAAAAAAGGCTCCCGTAATCCAGTAACAAGTATCTGTCCTATGCTTTCCGCCACACTTGGTACACGCAATGTTATTATACAGGTTCTGATCCAAATTATGATTTTTGCCATTGATTTTGGTGCTGACACTGATTTTAATTCCGGTTTGGCTTTTTGGTCTCCCTGTTATTGTTGTTCTCCGTGTTCCTTCTCTTATTTCCATAGCCATTTCCCCCTTGATGGTTGCCATAATTCCTGTCGGAACCATCTTCAGAACCCCTCTTTCTCTCGTCCTTCCTCATTTGATACTCGACAGACTCTAGTTCTATTACACGGGCTCTATCCAGCACTTCAGTATAGGTTGGCAATTGAAGAGGAGTCAATCTATAGCTAATCCAACTGTTTAGACCTCTTTAGAACTTCCTAGCTTTCTGACTTTCATCAGCAAAAAGTGCAGGAGAAAATTTTGACAACTCAATGAATTTGGCGTTGTACTCGTCAACCGTCATTTTCCCTTGCTCAAGGTTAAGAAATTCCACCAACTTTCTATCCCTCATACTTGGCGGAAAATGCTTCTTGTTAAATGCCTCTACAAAAATGTCCCAAGTGATCGCTTCAACACCCCGGGACTCAATTGTAGTCTTATCGGAATCCCACCACTGACTAACTTCTCCTTGAAGCACAAAGGTTGCAAGCTTCACTTATTGTTAAATGCTTAACTTTTTCATGTGATTCAACCACTCCTCAGGTTTTTCCGTGCCAGGTGCTCCTGTAAATGATTTTGGGTTGCGCTTCTGAAAACTTTCTAGCGGGTCTTTACATGTAGGTTGAGCTGCGGCTACAGGCTGAGCTGGTGCTGCGTTTTCCTAGTTCCTATTTCCCACAAGGGCTTGCACTATGGTTTGAAGCAAGGTCAGGAGGGTAGGGTCTACTGGTACTGCAAGTACAGGTCCATTAACGTTCGCATTCGGTTGGACCACTTTGGGTGCATTGCCATTGGCGTTCACATTTGGTGTGGGCACACCATTTTACCCTAAAATTCCAGAAGTGGAGTCTTCCATGACTCTACCAGCTCTAGTACCCCTTCCATATCCACGAGTTCCAGTGCGTCCTCCACGTGCCATTTGTACTGAGATATAATGACATGGTGTCAAATAATGTCTAAAATTCTATCACACTGAAATTAGTTTTCGCTATTTAGTGTGATGTAAATGGGAACAACTTACATAATTGTTACATAGCATCTTTTCATTCAAAACTTATCTTATGATCTTATGCACTCAAAACATGCATCAATACAAATATAGTTGTAGGGAATATTGTTGAACATTCAAATAAATCCTCAAAATTTCATTAATTCTATTTTTTTTTTCCAATATCTAAAAATTTGGGTACATTTAGAGTATCCCATGTCTTATAACTAAAACAACCCTCTAAACAAAACTCAATGACTAGGATGAATATAAAATGAAATAACTAGCATAATATTCTCTCTAGTCTTCTGTCCCCTCTTCCTCTTCGATTGGGTCAAAATCATCATCATTTTGGCCTTCAACATTTGTGTTAGTCTCCACACCCACATGTGCTACAAAGTTGGCTTCTTCTTCAATGTCGACACCGTCCTCATCCCCAGCCTCCTCCTCGGAGTCTGGATCCTCACCAATATATGGACCATTATCAATGGCTGTCTGAAGTGCGTCCCACACTTCCCTTGATATCTCTTTGAGTCTCGTTATACCCAAGACGCATCTCCCAATGGTGTGCCTTAGCCTCAATGATTCCCCTGAGAGGCTTGTGCAGGCTATACTGGGCATCTCTTAGCGCTTTCCTTTGCCCTCGCAGTTAAGCCTCTAACTCTCTTTTTTCTTCTTTCAACTTCTCTATGGTCCTTTCTGCTTCAATCAGTTTATGATTTGTCCTAGCCATCATCCTCTCGGCAACTGCTAGAGGCAAAGCGACCGACTTCCTAGCTATTGTTTTACGCGTCATTCCTACAAGTAACACGAGTATATCAGTTTAACGAAAGTAATCATTTCTTAATCATTAGTGATGTAACGACCCGACCCGAATTCCAACACGAAATCCCAAGTCGTGCCGCTGGAACTAACATAAGAAAAGGACAAGCACTTGCTAAACAGTAGTACAAGTCGAACAGTCAAGCTAACACACTCTAAACGTGAACATAAAGCCGCACTAAAATACGGTATTTCAAAAATCGAATCAGTGGAAGCAATAAGGAAAGAAGTCCCAAGCATGAAGCTCGAAACCAACGCCAATGAAACCAAGTGAGACATTATCTCTCAAAGGAGGAGAAACAAAACTCGCGTGCCGCAACATTGCGGACGCCGAACAAACCATCGGCACTCCAGGCTGGCGTTTCAACAAAGAACCAACCAGATATAACAAATACCCAACGGCTAAAGCATACCGGGGTCAACCAAATACGAAATAAATACGAAATCCACGGACTAGGCACGACACAATACGTCGGCTCAAGAAAGAACCAATACAAATACTAAAAGTATTCTACCCGACCGTAAAGTCTAAATAACTTTACAAAAAGTCGATCTCACAAGAATAACAAAGTACAGGACATCAATGATGATACTATAAAGGAACAGGACTCCACAAGCTGCTACTCGGGAAAGTCGGTTGCTACAAACACGAACCACACGCTCTAATCTCGATCTATCGACCAGCTACGCACTGCTACAGTCACGATCTACCCGACCTCAGTGCAGCTATCAGTTACTGTAAATAGAAACAAGTACGGGATGAGTCATAATGACCTAGCACGATACTACAAAATATATGCAACATATAATTATGTAACATAAACATAACCATGGTGTCATTTTATAAATGACAAAAAAAACCCGTGAGGAGGCGTCGTATCGTTTCGATACTCCACAAGATATCCATTTCTTCTTACTTACTAAACCATCCAAATGAACCAGGGTGTAATTCCCTGTTCAAACACAAATCAAACGAATTAGAAGGTAGTTCCCACAAAACATCATATGCAAGTATACATATCATTATATATACAAATCAAGCTATTCACATTATTGCCACGTGTAAGGGTGCATATTTATATAGATACACCTATATCAGTATGTATATCACTATATATACATATCAATTCTCTCATCTATTAGCCATGTATAAGTGTGCATATGTATATACACATTTCAAGTCTTCCATATAACACCAACCAACACAAACATGGTCAATAAGATCTCATGTTCACTAACACTTTATTATCACATAAGTGCCCATAGTAAGCCACATAAAGGATAGAGAAGATACCAAATCACTTTCGTCGTATTGCTCCTGCAATCACAACTGTTAATCATATCGTGCTAGTGATACCAATGTTCAGGTATCAAAGTACCGAGCTCTCTTCTCGGGTCCGAGCTCTCTACTCGGGAAAATAGCACTAGCCAATGTGCTCAATTGGTTACGACAAAGGGGGACTACTTCCCCACTGTAGCTAGCAGTGGAGGGTGTGTGAAACCGAATCGATGCGGCGATACATTGCAACCACGAATCCCATAATTCGTGAAGACAATGCATCGTCCCACCTTCAACATGAAAACTGAAGTAATGCCAGCTGGACTTATATGCAATGCACAAGTAGATGTGTACTTGCTAATTCTCAAGTAGATATAATGATCTACTAAACTCATACGATTATTCACATTGTTACAATAATCACAAAACCACAATAGGAGCTCATTTGAGTCTCTAAATCATAAGTGTCAAGTTGTTCACTCTATTCGATTCAAGTCCCAAAAGCTAGTAATCTAGTCAAATGGAATATAATTATCATAGGATCTCACCACGATCCTCGTAAGGTTCAATTGTTCTTTATCTCAACTCCGTTGAGTCTTTACTACAATTCCAACCAAATAGAGTTTGAACACTATATGTGTTCCAAGACTCTTCTCTATGTTCTCGTTTGAGGCATAGCAAGGTTCTCTTTCCATTTAGAAATCTTAGTTCAACGTCCCAAGTCAATTATATAAGGGAAGCCTAAGTTGATTATTGTGAAATCAAGCTTAGTTCAATTTTGATTCATAATTCCACTTAATAGTAGAATCCAAGTTCACCACAATTCATTAACTGTAGAACAGATCAGAGACGAAGGCAAATATATTCAATATGCTCATAAGTCATATCATAGAAACACGTAGAATAATCAATTCTTTACAATGTAGGAAATCATGCATTTAGTCATAATATAAAATATACATAGTATTCCATATTCACTTATGAAATTCAGAAGAGTCACAATTTAACCATCAGTCTATTATGTACTATCCAAGACTACTCCGTTAGTCTAGGATCATGAAGCCATTTACTAAACTCTTCCTAGAGTAGTAACTCATTCAATAACGCAAAATTCGATAGTAGTCAAAGACTTAAGCAACACTAGAGCGGTAATAATCCGTAAGGTCAAACCATACCGGTAAGTCTTAAGTAACAACATGGTTATCCAAGCGACTTATACAAGTAGACTCCATGTATAGAGTACTAAAGATAGTCCCAATCCAAATCCTCTCAATTATGCATTTCTTTCACACAATCATATAAACCGCATAAGAACTCGATTGAGTCTTATAAGCACACATATCAAACATGCATTTCAATTCATCCCAAAGTCACGTAAACTAATACATTAGTCTAACGTACTACAAACGTCGTAGGGATCGAATGTGGAATCGGTATTGTTCAACAACTCCCTAATCTCAACTCCGGTGAGTCATTTCTAAAATTCAACCAAGTGGAGCATAGATACTAAATGCATCCCATTGCTCAATTCTATGTTCTCTGTTCATTTAGAACTTAATGACTAATCCGTTCATGACCTTAAACTAGCCATAAACACATTCCCGAATTTCAAACCCTAGAATCGGTGATTTTGTTAAACCTACAATTGAAACATATTCTTTCACAAGAGTTGATCATAGGCTCATATAGAACAACATTCATGCTTTGCACAAAGTCAAAATCACAACTTCATAATGAAATCATAAAATCCTACGCGTATTTCATATATTGAATTGGAGGATTCTACTTCACAAAAAGTGTTCCTAAGCATGATTAGAACAATATTAATGAAGGGAACATGTCATAATATTTAACATGAAAATTCTGAGAATTTTCAACTCACCTTAAGCCTATGAATAAAGGATGGAAGGAAGATTAAACCAAGGATTGTTGTAGAGGAGAGCAAGGCCTTCGATTCGGCAGTCTCGGATCGCCGATCGGATCACCGGAACTCCGGCAAATGGTCACTCAAGTTAGGGTTCTTCCTATGGACGAAAATGGTGACTTAATCTCTGTAAATCTGAAGCTTGGTGATCACTAATGGCTGCCAAGGCTGAAAATTGGTTTATATACTTCCCAAGAAAACCATAATCCAAGTGATGGAGGTTATATGGCTTCCTATTGGCCAAAGGATGCAAGCCCTTGATAAGGACTCATCCAAAGGTTTAGAGAGGTTTGACTAAGGTCAACAAGGGAGGCTCAAGTCACTTTGTTCGTCCAAGGGCCAACGGTAGGAGGGTCATCAACCAAAACTTACCAAAAAACCCGTATGTGTGAATTTCTGACCAATTTCCAGATTGTTGTTACTGGACAGTCGATCTTGTAAAATCTACCATAAATAGCTCACAACTCCAAATAAGGTGATTTTTTATTTTTATGAAAGTAGACTCATTCAACTATATTTTAGAATTTTAAATTACTCAATTTGGACTTATATTCATCAAAATAAAGTTACAACAAAATCAAGTACAAAAGCTGATTTCCTGAAAATAGAATTTTGGCACAGTCGTAAGTCAAGACCTCAATGAGGTACTTAGACACCTTGGAAAATTACCAAATTTTACAGGAAGTAACCTAACATATGAAGGTAAAACTTACTAAATTATTAGAAAATTCTCTTTAGTAGATTGGTACCAGAATTTTCCCGAAGTTCGCCCAAAAACAGGACTGAATCTGTGAAGTGATATGTTGGTCATCTTATTTCCAAATGCAACAAATCTATGAACATTGGTTGTGCAAGCATGAGAAATACTAGTACACTTGGTCTAGAACTTAAATGAACTTCTCGCAAGTTGAAAGCACAAACAATACAAGCAACGAAGGCAAACACGAGAAACCCTAAGACTCAAACGATGCAACTAAGCTTCCAAACTTTCAACCAAGCATACTATGACCAAGATAAACATTATAAATCTCATATGCAAGGTACTAAGACTCCAATGAGACCTAGTTAAGTGCTAACATGCTAAGACGAACACTCAACGCATTAACAACAAAGCATGCAACACATGGAAGGAAATCACTCTACTATGATCATAACCAACTTAATGCAAGCATGAAATGAATGAAATGAAGTCTTTTTTTTCCTTTTTTTTTCTTTTTTTTTTCGAAACAGGGACGGCACCCTGCAAACTTTATTGAAAAAACCAACTCAAGAGACAAAATGGAGGGGGACAACCAGCCTTACCCATACAGGGGGGACAAAGGAGCCTTACCTCTAAAAATCATACATGGCCTGAAATATTAATACTTCCTATACTCATAAATGCCTAAACTGTCTTGCCTTGTCACCACAGGAAGATAGGTTAAAATTAAGAGACGACTGATGATTATGAGCCTCCGACGCCAAACTGTCTGCAACTCTATTCCTTTCTCGGTGAACATGATAAATATCAAAGTTACTACTTAGCAAGATGCATTGACGAACTACATATTCATAAGCGCAAGGAGAGCAACACTTTCCTTTAATCACTTAAACAGCTACCAAAGAATCTGTCTCTACCATCACCGATTGGAGATTCAAGGCATGACACAATTTTAAACCATCTCTAAGAGCAAATAATTCACCTTGCATATTAGTACCAGAACCATAGAAATTAGAGAATGCTGCAATGAAATGACCCATGGAATTACGAATCACACCCCCACCTGAACAAGACCCGTTTCTAGCAGAACCATTCTAGCATGTTAAGACATACAATAAACATGCTATAATGATGTTATACATGTAAAGGGGTTTGGGTTCTCACACTACGCGAGAAAACTCTCAACCGAGTCAAGTATGCGTCGGTATACGACTTGTAACTTTAACTAGTTAAAGTCTATGGAACATATGGAATTAAGGTACTGGCTTCTAGATAGCCTACCTACACAAATCAAGGTTCTTTCCTCAAGTTTAGTAAGTGAGGTCACGGTTAAACGGCAAGCAAAACGAGAAAGTCAAATACACGAAGGTTCGGGGTATTACATCCTCACCACCTTAAAAGAATTCGTCCTCGAATTCAAAACTCGACAACAACCAAAAGTTCAATACTCTAGCCTGCACATGAAGTCGAGGTGACCCCTAGGTATGCCTCAAAATACGAGGGGGAGAAATACTCAAATCTCAACTACAATAAATTCCAAAATCAAGTCATCTTGACTCTTGACGGAGTTCAAAGACATTAGCAAAGCTTACAAAGTTCCAACAAACGAGGATATCAAGGTTTAAATGCCTCTCTATCAACTAATCAAGTAATTCATGCATGTGCAATAATTGCACCGAACTAACTAACTTCCCAACCAAGAATTTTTCTGGGCTAGCTAAATTATTCCAGCCACAACACGAATCTCTAGGGTCTAACGCCCTTACACTATAATCAAGTAGTCAATCATCATCATAGACCACATATTCACCTTACAAGGAAGACATTCAATACGATGTACTTCATCCAATCAAATCACAAGGTTAATTCATTCATAGCATGATTTCAATATCCATGTTGTACATATTTGCACAAGCAAAACAAGATACCAATATTTTTCAATTCCATTCCATTTGGTAACGGGTTCAGTCAATTCCTATCTCATATTATACCATTGTAGTTCTCCGACGAAGACCTCTTGAAAATCAAGTCAGGGGCCCTCTGAAGTGACTTCAAAAGCTTCCGTCGTACAGGATGTGGGTTGTTCATGAATCACATATCAACATCCTTTATATCGGTCTCAACAATAGCAATCCTAAGCATATATAGGCATGGCATCAGCATCATGCAACATAGCATATTAATTTACTATGTATGTATACCAAATATGGAATATTCATACTATTAACTACGTATTAATGGTAGATAAAACACATTATACAAGGCTAATACAATATCAATGTATTAGACTAATAAAAAGACAATACAACATTTCACGAGTCACTAGGTAGCATATTCTTACTAACTAGTATACGACCAATCCTTATAAGTCAAATCGTATACGGGTCAACAACCAATCCAACCAATCATCACGTGATCACCTTCTGGCCAATCACCAAGTTCCAACATATCCTGAGGGAATTTCACCTTGATCAAGGTAGTCCCCCCAAATACCAAAACACAACCATCGGGAAAGGGGTCTCAAATTCCCAACACAAATAATACAAGAACTGGTGGTTAAGTACTACCATAACTATATACACATATATAGTAATCTATGAAATACTAATAGGTACCACGGGAGGCTTAACCACTCCGCTCTCGAAACGTATTACAACGAACTTTCGCCATAATGATAACACGACGATCATAATGATTGGGACCGATCACCCTTGGGACCAGAGCTTCTTCTCTGTTTCCTAAAAATGGAACAAGTAACAACAGCTCTACTGAAATGCAACACCTACTCTTGGTATAACTGCAACTCATATGCAATAAAGAAGAAATATAATACTCCTAGACACAAACCTTCACTCACGGCAATCTAGACCAACGAACTTAATACTCCAAGTCGTATACTTTTACCAAAGAATATGCCAATAAGGCATTATAAACAACACTCGACGGTAAATACTTGACGAAAACCCAAACCCAACCTAGGCCATGGAACCTATCCTGGCTTATAGCTAACATAAGCTCTGATACCAACTGTAACGACCCGGCCCGGATTCCAACACGAAATCCCAAGTCATGCCGTTGGAACTAACAAAAGAAAAGGACAAGCACTTGCTAAACAGTAGTGCAAGTCAAACAGTCGAGCTAACACGCTCTAAACGTGAACATAAAGCTGCACTAAAATACGGTATTTCAAAAATTGATTCAGCGGAAGCAATAAGGAAAGAAGTCCCAAGCATGAAGCTCGAAACCAAGGCCAATGAAACCAAGTGAGACATTATCTCTCAAAGGAGGAGAAACAAAACTCGTGTGCCGCAATATTGCGGACACCAAACAAACCATCGGCACTCCAGGCCGGCGTTTCAACAAAGAACCAACCAGATATAACAAATACCCAACGGCTAAATCATACCGGGGTCAACCAACAACTATAAAAACTAGAATAAGGAAATTCCCCAAAGCTATTGTGTGCCTAGGAGACAACTGAAATAAATACGAAATCCACGGACTAGGCACGACACAATACGTCGGCCCAAGAAAGAACCAATACAAATACTCAAGTATTCTACCCGACTGTAAAGTCTAAATAACTTTACAAAAAGTCGATCTCACAAGAATAACAAAGTACAGGACATCAATGACAATACTATAGAGGAATAGGACTCCACAAGCTGTTACTCGGGAAAGTCGGCTGCTACAAACACGAACCACACGCTCTAATCTCGATCTATCGACCATTGCGCAGATACCACGATCTCGACCTCGGGCTATCGCCATTCGCAAATAGAAACAAGTACGGGATAAGTCATAATGACCCAGCACGATACTACAATATATATGCAACATATAATTATGTAACATAAACATAACCATGGTGTCATTTTATAAATGACAAAAAACCTTGTGAGGAGGTGTCGTATTGTTTCGATACTCCACAAGATATCCATTTCTTCTTACTTACTAAACCATCCAAATGAACCAGGGTGTAATTCCCTGTTCAAACACAAATCAAACGAATTAGAAGGTAGTTCCCACAAAACATCATATGCAAGTATACATATCATTATATATACAAATCAAGTTATTCACATTATTACCACATGTAAGGGTGCATATTTATATATATACACCTATATCATTATGTATATCTCTATATATACATATCAATTCTCTCATATATTAGTCATGTATAAGTGTGCATATGTATATACACATTTCAAGTCTTCCATATAACACCAACCAACACAAACATGGTCAATAAGATCTCATGTTCACTAACACTTTATTATCACATAAGTGCCTATAGTAAGACACATAAAGGAAAGAGAAGATACCAAATCACTTTCGTCGTATTGCTCCTACAATCTCAACTTTTAATCATATCGTGCCAGTGATACCCGTGTTCAGGTATCAAAGTACCGAGCTCTCTTCTCGGGTCCGAGCTCTCTACTCGGGAAAATAGCACTAGCCAATGTGCTCAATTGGTTACGACAAAGGGGGCTACTTCCCCACTGTAGCTAGCAGTAGAGGGGTGTGCGAAAACCGAATCCGGTACGGTGATACATTGCAACCACGAATCCCATAATTCGTGAAGACAATGCATCGTCCCACCTTCAACATGAAAACTCAAGTAATGCCAGCTGAACTTATATGCAATGCACAAGTAGATGTTTACTTGCTAATTCTCAAGTAGATATAATGATCTACTAAACTCATACGATTATGCACATTGTTACAATAATCACAAAACCACAATAGGAGCTCATTTGAGTCTCTAAATCATAAGTGTCAAGTTGTTCACTCTATTCGATTCAAGTCCCAAAAGCTAGTAATCTAGTCAAATGGAATATAATTATCATAGGATCTCACCACGATCCTCGTAAGGTTCAATTATTCCTTAACTTGACTCCGTTGAGTCTTTACTACAATTCCAACCAAATAGAGTTTGAACATTATATGTGTTCCAAGACTCTTCCATATGTTCTCGTTTGAGGCATAGCAAGGTTCTCGTTCCATTTGGGAATCTTAGTTCAAAGTCCCAAGTCAATTATATAAGGGAAGCCTAAGTTGATTATTGTGAAAACAAGCTTAGTTCAATTTTGATTCATAATTCCACTTAATAGTAGAATCCAAGTTCACCACAATTCATTAACTGTAGAACAGATCAGGCACGAAGGCAAATATATTCAATATGCTCATAAGTCATATCATAGAAACACGTAGAAGAATCAATTCTTTACAATGTAGGAAATCATGTATTTAGTCATAATATAAAATATACACAGTATTCCATATTCACTTATTTAATTCAGCAGAGTCACAATTTAACCATCAGTCCATTATTTACTATCCAAGACTACTCCGTTAGTCTAGGATCATGAAGCCATTTACTAAACTCTTCCTAGAGTAGTAACTCATTCAATAACGCAAAAGTCGATAGTAGTCAAAGACTTAAGCAACACTAGAGCGGTAATAACCCGTAAGGTCAAACCATACCGGTAAGTCTTAAATAACAACATGGTTATCCTAGCGACTTATACAAGTAGACTCCATGTATAGAGTACTAAAGATAGTCCCAATCCAAATCCTCTCAATTATGCATTTCTTTCACACAATCATATAAACCGCATAAGAACTCGATTGAGTCTTATAAGTTTTAACAGGTCTTGATATCACATGTCAACGTTACATACCAGGGGTACGAAATTGTGGTTTCTAAACAGGCGTACTCTTCGTATCATGTTAGGGCGTAGATTCACAAATGGGTTGGACGCTCGTCTGTTAGAGATTGGTAAAGATCCGGAGAGTTCGCGTCCTCCTCTTCCCGTAGTATCACATCAGCCATCCCGATGTTTCTAGAAAGGGTATGGTGATACTGGTACGGGTCCTAGCAATGTAAGAAGACTCAGTAATGTTACGCGGCGAAGTAATGCAGCCAGGCCAAATGATGTCAAGGGACCTAGTAATACTGATGGACCTCATAATGGATAAGCTGGGAGTTATGAAGGTAGCTTGTTGCCTCCTTCTGAGGATGATGCCGAAGCATCGAGGGTTCCTCGAAGGAGTGTTTGGTCTTGATTGAGGCGTCGGTGACAGATGGGCATTTGGTTATCGAGGATGTTAATGACTACCCCGGGGGTTCAATGTATTGGTTAAGTGTTTTGGGGATGTTAATGACTACCCCTAGTGTTCCTAACATGTACTCAATGTTTGCCAGTGGTGGACCTTGTATTATATTTATATTTTAAGTTTTATTATGTTACGTAGTGGTTTTTCTTACCGTTGGTCAAGGACCATGTTGTAATGTTGTAGCAGCATTTGTAATATATCTCTGTTGTGAAGGAGAAGCCTTCTGTGTATGAAAGACTGTACCCTGTTTGTTGTTGTAGAGGGTTCTAATCTTAAATCCTTGAAGTAATACTACAATATTTTTGTGGTGAAGGAGGAGCCTTCTATGTTTGTTAGATCACACCCTATGTCCATTTCTGTCAAGGGTTCCAATCTCAAACTCTCCCAGTAATGCTACAATATGTATGTGGTGAAGGAGGAGCCTTCTTTGTGTGTTAGACCGTACCCTTAGGCTGTTGTTGTCAAGGGTTTCAGTCTCAAACTCTCGCAGTAATGCTACAATATTTATGTGGTGAAGGAGGAGACTTCTATATGTGTTAGACCGCACCCTTAGGATCAATACGTTCTTCATTGCGAGGCTCAGGTCTACGTAGTTCTGGCCCTATATGGGGACCAGTATACTGAAGACCTATTTTGTCAAAACTGTATATGGTAGATTGTATGTTGAATACTGTAGAATGTACGCTACAGACTGTATATTGTATGCTGGATGTTGTACGTTGTATGTTGGAGACTATGCAGGAGACTTTTCTCTCTCTTCTTTTCTCCATGTTTTTTCTTTTTTATGTGCTCTAACTTTTGCCTAGGCTGCCCTTTCTGGTTTTCGACGTACCGAGCCTTTATTTCTCCTTATTGTCTTCTTTTTTTTGGTTTGCTCTAAATTTTTCCTAGGCCGCCCTTTCGGGTTTCCAACCTAGCAAGCTGAAGAGAGAGATAAAGTAAAGCCACTATAGTATGCTATATTAGCACTACCATGGCTTAAGAATAATATCGTTTAAGTTTATCCATGTTGAAGGGCTGAACTAGATCTTCCCCATCTTAGTTTCTGAGTAATACTGCGCCTCCTGACTGTATGTGTATCACTAGGTAGGGACCCACCCAGGGAGATTTGCACTTTCCCCTACTATCGATGTAACTCGAGGGTCATTTTTCTCGAAGTATAAGATCACCCACTTGAATGTTTCGACCTCTGACCTTTTTGTTGAATGCTCGGGTTATTCTTCTCAAATACGCTCGAGTGTGTTCTAAAGCCAGTAGTCGGCGCTCATCTAAGGGAGCTAACGCATCATGTTGTTTTTTGAGCCAATCAATCTCGTCTATATTTGTTTCCATCATTACTCTTAATGAAACAATTTTAATCTCAATCGAAAATACGGCTTCCATGGCGTAGGTTAAGGAATATGGTGTAGCCCTAGTAGGTGTGCGAATTGATGTGCGGTATCCCCAAAGGGCTAGTGGTAATTTATTAGGCCAGTCCCTTCTGGTTTCAGCCATTTTCCTGATAATATTTTCAAGTGTCTTGTTAGCTGCTTCGACTGCCTCATTGGCTTGTGGTCGGTAAGGTGAAGACTTGTGTCATTATTCTTTGAATTCATCTTGCAAGCGATTAACCTCTCCCTCAAAGTGTATACCATTATCGGAGATCATCTCAAACGGTACCTTATATCTGTATATGATGTTAGTTCTGATGAACTGTGCCACTTCCTCGGCGTTCAATATTCTGTAGGAGGCTGCTTTTACGTATTTGTTGAAGTAGTCGATGGCCACTAGAACATATTCATGACCGTTTGATCATTTGGGTGGACTTGTCCTATGACGTCGACTCCCCTTGTTAAAAAGGGCCAAGGAGAGACAGAGTTGTAAAGTATATGTGGAGACACATGCTGCAGGTTGGCGAAATGTTGGCACATGTCGCAATGGCGTACGCACCGAATGCAATAGCTCATGAGTATACTCTAATAATATCCTTATTTGATTGCTTTCTTCGAAAGCATATATTTGTTCATGTGTGATCCATAAGTTCCACCATGCAATGGATCCATGACTCTCTCTGCTTTTGTTTGGTCTATACACAAAAGGTTTAGACACTGGTAATATCTTTTGTAAAGGTTGCCTCCGCTGATAACAAACTGTGTAGCCAATCGTCGAAGAGAAATTCTTCCTTTCTTATCGAAGTTGTCTGGATATTTTCCATCTTTAAGCAAATTCCAAATTTCCAAATACCACGGCTCAGTATCTCTTTCTGAAGTTGTGCTGATTGTAAAGCAGTAGGTAGGTGTGACCTTTTTCCTTACTACAAAAGGTTGTACTATTATGTCCGATGGAACTTTGACCAATGAAGCCAAAGTTGCTAATGCATCTGCAAATCTGTTTCTATCTCGTGGAAAATAGAGAAATGATATGTTATCAAACCCTTGGGCCAGAGTGGTTAGACAGGCATGATATAGGTGTAGGCGGGGGTCTTGGGCTTTCCATTTCCCTTCGACCTGATTTATGATTAGAGCTGAGTCACCGAAAACTTCTAACTTTTTTGCTCCTCTACGAAGGGCTTCTTCGAGACCAGCGATGTAGGTCTCATACTCTATGGTATTGTTAGAGCATTCAATCTCTAATCTGATGGCTAAAGGTGTATGAGAGTCTGCTAGATCGATGAGTAGTATACATATGCCGAAGCCTCGTTTGTTGGCAACTCCATCAAATAATAGTTGCCATTTTGTGTTATGATCTGTAATTTCAAAAATGCTTTCATATGGGAAATCTGGTTCCTCGGTATTTTCTGTCTCTAATGGAAATTATACCAGGTGGTCTGCAATTATGCTTCCCTTTATAGACATATGGTGGCATATGTAATGTCAAATTCATTGAGAAGGAAGGACCATTTGGCTAGCCTCTTGGATAGTGATGGTTTCCCAAAGATGTACTTTATTGGGTCCATTTGGGAGATAACTTTGGCTGACCGAGCTTGTAAGTAGGTCTTGAGCCTTTGTGTCACTCAAACTAGACTTGTGTAGCTTTTTCCAAGGCTGAGTATCTAAGTTCACTGCCTTGCAGTTTTCTACTTACGAAGTATATGGCATACTCTGCATAGGAGTGTTCCTGTTCCTGTGCGAGTATGGCTCTGACTGAAGTGTATGTAACGGTGAGGTACAGCAATAGGGGTTTGTGTGTATGAGGAGGAGCTAGTAATGGAGGGCTAGCTAGGTATTCTTTGACTTTTTCAAAGGCGAGCTGGCATTATGTATCCCAGACTTTGTTAGTATCTTTTTGTAGTAATTTGAAGAGTGGTTCACACAAGGGTGTCAGCTGTCTAATGAAACAGGTGATGTACTGTAATCTTCCAAGGAAACCTTTGACTTCGCTCGAGGTCTTTGGTTGCGGCATATTTGTAATGGCTTTAACTTTTGCAAGTTCTATCTTAATTCCCGGCTCAGTTACCATGAAACCTAGTACTTTTCATTTGGTGACTCCAAAAGTGCATTTGGTCGGTTTGAGTTTCATCTGGTGTTTGCGTAATCTTTCGATATTCTTATGATGGGCAGTAGCAACTCTTTGATACGTAACCCCAACGTTTTTTAGCCCGAATGACATAACTATGTAGCAGTATGTTCCCCAAGGGGTGATAAAGGATGTTTTCTCTTAATCTACTATGGCCATTTGGATCTGGTTATATCCAAGCATGCCATCTACAAAGGATCTTGCTTTGTGGGATGCTATAACGTCTACTACCATGTTAATGTTTGGTAGTGGGAAGTCATCTTTCGGAGATGCTCTGTTGAGGTCACGAAAGTCGACACAGATTCAAACATTTCCATTGGGTTTCGATAATGTTACAATGTTTGATAGCCAGATTAGGTATTAACTACCCGGATAAACTGCACATGTAGTTGTTTCATGATCTTTTCTTTCATTTGGAGAGACCACTCAGGCTTGATTTTGCATTGTTTCTGTTTCACTGGCTTGATGTTAGGGTATGTCGGGATTTTGTGCTCAACTATGGCTGGATCTAACCCAGGTGTGTCTTCATATGACCATTCAAACACATCTAGAAACTCTGTCAGAAAACTGATCAAAGCTGTTCTACCATGCCCTTGCAGATAACTGCATATTCGGACTTGTCTGATCTCATGGTCCAGCCCCAGATTTATGATAGACAAGTCTTCTTCTGTTGTTGTTGATTTGTGCTTTCCCTATCGCTTGACCAACTAGGCGAGCTCAATTAAATATTCTTTCTCTTTTGGTTCCACTTTGTTAAGTAATTCATTGTTAACTGGTTCAATCATGGTTTTATTATGTTTATTTAATTCATCTTTTAACAAATTGACAACCAAGGAATACATGCAAACACTGAGACTTTCATTAAAAGGGGAAATTACATAGTTGGACATTTCATCAAGGTATTCGGGGGGTAAGATCCTTGATATTGGTATAAGGAAGTAGGCTGGTAAGTGACCAGCCTGTGGCATAAAGGATATAAGGGGGGTATGGTGTATCCAAAACGATCATCTAGATCCGCAGTAGTCAAGAGAGGCTCTGTGATGGTGTACCAATTTTGCAGTGGACTATCTGTGATAGCCACAAATTCCACTGGTGGTTCGAGATAGTCGGCACTTCCGCAGATCATTCCCAAGAAGTTGTTTTCTTTGAAGTCATTGTCAAGTGATGCTAAAGCATGATTATCTTTGATTGCATTAATATGAGGTAAGGGGTGGTTCGCTATTTTTAGTAATGTGTGAGGCTTTTCAATGACCTTATCATCAATGAGATTCTGTATGGCATCCATGAGTAGGTAGCAATTGTCAGTGAGATGGCCGCTGCATTGATGATATTCATAGTATTGGGATTGTTTCCAAGTGTTGGGTAATGGGTTTGGAGGTTTGTAGTTCTTGATAGGTTTCAGGACCCCTTGTTTTTTTAGACCTTATAGTATTAGGGACATAGGAGCATGCAATTCATCATAATGTCTGTTGTTTCTTTGGAATAATTTCCTAGAGTTCCCGTTGCTTCCACTGTTCCTTTCGACAGTATTAATTGTCTTATCCACCTCATATGACCATGGTACATTGCCATAGGTTTGACTAGCAAAGCTGATTGGTGGTGATGTTTCAACAACATTAACTGCAGTCCCTGCAGTTACTTTTTCTTTAGAGTAACGAAACGAGCTCTGGGGCGGGTCACTTTTCAGGTGCCCTGTGCGAATATTTTCATCAATACGTATTCCTACCTCAACAATGGCGTTGAATTTTCCATAAGGAAGGTACCTCATACATTCCAAGTAGATGGGTTGGAGGTTCTGTATAAACATTCTTGCTGACTCGGTTGGGTCGGGCCTGTCTAAGGTTTGGGCAATTTTCCTTTTCCACCTGGCTACAAAGTCAGCACATGTTTCTTTCTCTTTCTGGATGCATGACTCGAGTTCTCTTTTATTCTCAGAACTTCTATTTTCTTTGTATCTTTTTTGAAATTCCTCGGCAATCTTATCCCAAATGCTCATGGAACTATTATCTGCCAGCATTAACAATTGGTTTGCTTCTCCTACCAGGGTCAAATGAAAGTTAGAGGTCATGGCTTCAAAGATAGCTCTTATTGATTGCATTGCAGTGGAGTAAGACTTAACGTGAGAGATAGGGCAACCAGTCCCATCAAACTTTTCTATGTCTGGCATTTTGAATTTTATTGGTAGGATGGCTGATGGTTGCAGAGTTAATGATCGCATGGAGAAATCTCCTTTGCTTAGGACTTCGAGCATCATTTCTTTGAGATTCTCAATATCTGTCTCAACCTTTGTGGGAGGAGCTGCATTTGGGAGATTCGTTGTGTTCCGGTGGCTAACTGGGATGAGGGGTAAACATTAGGAAAAAGAGCTATGTTTGAGGCCCTAGTCTGATGACCAAAGTTATTGGTTGGGAGGTAAGTGGTAACTTGTCCCTATGGGTTGTAGCTTCTGGGATCAATAAGTTGGCTGTTTTGTAGCGGTAGTGTAATACCCTAGTTTATTGCATGCATGTCTTATGCTTGAGTTCATACATTCATATTCATCATAAGTATGTTTACTTAGTTCATTCGTATGTTTGAATTCAATAGCATGTTTGTTGACGTTGATTTCTATGCTCATATGCATCCTTTGTGTCATGAGATGTGCTGGGACTTTGATTGTGTTTATATATTGAAAACATGTGTATAAGTATTATATGACATTCATAACATCCTTAACATGATTTAGATGTTGATTGAATGCTTGTTGCATCGTCGATTCGATCGTTGCTTGCTTCTAGATGTTGTTCTTCCTCGTTTGGCTTGTTTGAGCGTTGTTCGGGAGTGTTCTGTTGAGTTCTAGATCATCTTTGAGTGAGGATTGATCCTAGAGGACTTTGGCCTTGAGTTTGGGGTTGTATTGGGTTGATTTAAGACCTTTTGAGCACTGGAGACCTTGCTGCCGCAAGGGGGTTTGGACCTTGCCCCCGCAAGATAAGTAGAGTTTTGGAGAAGGTGGTTCTGCCTAGCATGCAGTCGCATGCTAGCCTACACCATGCGACCGCATGGTACCCGTTTACTGGTTCGAACAATTTTGATTTGTGACGAATTTTGTCTATCCTAACCCCACCCAAACCCATCCTAACCCACTCCTAAACCACCCTAACTATCAACTAATGAATCCTAACCAAGTATTGGAAGTTTTAAGTGATTTGGAAAACACTTAGCAAGGGAGGACCCCTACATGCATTGGTCACACCTTCCCACCCAATTTTTCAGCCTTGGGGAGACCAATACACCCACTAAGCCTTCCATTTGCTGTCATCTTTCTCAAAAAACATGGACATCATCTTGAGAGCTATTAGGAGAGTTTCTTGAGTGTTCTTGAGTGTTCTTTCATGGAGGCCATAGCTTGACGAGTGCATTTCCAAATCCAAACCATAGAAGTGAATAGGAGGTCAAGGAGAACGCATTACACCCATTGCATGTTCATTTTGTTTGCTTGTAGGGCTGATTGTAGGTAAGTTACATCATCTCTTTCTATTTGTTTTTACCTCATTGACCCTAGGGAAAACAATCTTGCTATTTGAGATCAATGAGAGCAGGTAGGGCTTTGTAGAGATGTCATGTTTTGCTATATGCTAAATGATGAATTTTGGTTGGATGAACATGTTATAAATCATGATTATGATGTTATTCATGTGTAGAGATGTATGATAAATTATTCTATGTTCCATGTTTAAGTATTGGGAGCATATTTGAGGAAATGGTTAGAATGTATATATGCCTAATTTGTGACTTTGATTCTATGTTTCCTACTTAGATGTTTTATTGGGGTTTTATGGGTTTAATGACCTTGGTAACCTAGTGATTAATGTTAGTATGAACATAGGAAGTTATTGAGGCCAATGGCTTCCATGCCCTAATTTTTGAAAGCTTGAAAATGACTCAACGGAATTAACCATTGGGTTAGTATGGCATTAAGGAATAATATGCCTAAGTCCTACGGAATTTGGGGTAGTATTGATGGAGGTTAAGCCTCCAAACATTTTGAAGTGTATGAAGAACACTTGATGAATAGAGTCTTAATATTATCTCTATTGTGATTATTTGCTAGTTATGATTTAAATGCATGACTAGATGATTGTAGTGCATGCCTCCTTAATTGAGCATATGAGTATGTATTACTTGTGCTTGAAGTTTGAGTCCAGCTGGAGTCGGTTTGTTGAGTCGTTGGCAGGATGATGTATCGTCTTCACGAATTGTGGGATTCGTGATTTCGATGGATCGCCGCGCCGGGTTGCACACACCCCTCCATCGATGGCCATGGTGGGGAAGTAGTTGATCTTAGTTGTAGTATGGAAGCATGACTTTGATAACTATGGAACTCGAGCGAGGAATGTCTCGGGGACGTCGATACCACAATTTGGGTATCGAGGACACATATGAATTGCACGTGTTTTTGCAGGAGCGACATGGCGGAAAAATGGTAACGGTATCATATCCCTTTTTATATGAATTGACTCACGAGTGCTTATATGTAAATAACGGGCTATGTGAATATGATATGATATTAAGGTTGAATGATTTAGTGAAATGTTATACTTGTTGTTAACATGATATTCAAGATTGTTAAGTGTGAATACCTTGACATGTTTATTAATGAAATGTTATATTTGTGGCAACCCGACCCGGATCCCAAGTCGGGATCCCGAGGTCGTGCTGCCGGAAAAGGCATGTAACAAAAACAAATAGCAAATAGTGGGTAAGGCCATAACGGTGATACCCCAAAAACTTTAACACATGCGGAAACGTATTATAATTAAACAGTGGTGCCCGAGCTAACAAGCTCGAACTAGCACAACCTTAGAGATAATGAATCTCTTGGTCCAAAAATAAAATCATGTGACGCAACAATAAGCACGTATAACAATTTAAAGCAATTATATACCAAGTCATCGGCGACGTTACGGCCAGAACCGAACATTAAACTAAGTCTACAACTCTAGTCTAATATGCTTAACGGCTAAAAACATGCCGGATAACAAACATAATCAACTAACCAATACATGGTTAAAACAACTAAAGCATGATCATCATAAATACACAAGGCATGACTAACACATGTCGGCTCTCAAAAGATTAAGTACTAATTAACACCTATACATATATAAAAGGAGAGGTGCGATTTTTGGAAAGTTCCCGCCAAAATGTACTTTCCAAAAATGACTACACTTCTACGTTGTATATGTGTCATTAATGCATTGGGAAATGAAACGAATTTGTAATGAAAATTAATTAGATAAATAAATCCGAAAACTTTTGACATTCTTTCTTTGACTTGAGACAATTGACAACCATATATACCAAACTATTTCAACCTCATTCACATCCGATAATATAAAAAATAGTTATAAATTTTTTTTTAACTATATTGAAATTTCAATGAGCTAATAAATAATTATTTATTGCAATTGTTGAATTTAATAATCACTTATCAATTGAATGATAAATGAATAAATTATCAAAACAATTACATGTATTATCATTGAAGATTAATTTCTTCGACTGTAATTGGACGCCTAAGGAAGTTAGACAGTTCCTTAGCTTTTCTCTTCTTGAGTAGTTTTCAAAGATAAAACCACTATAAATTTGTTACAATTTTGTTTGTTGAAGATCATTGCTAAAAACAACTGAGGATAACACACCAATATAGAAGAAATCTATATAAAATGCCTCATTCTCTTAGTTTGCTTAGAGACATCAGCCAGACCAAGGATAAGCCTAGATAACTCAACGGTTTTTCGTGCAAAATGTATATTTTACAATGTAAATGTATCTTTCCAACCTGTAATACTTACTGTATTCTTTTTTATTTTGATTGCTTAGGATCTCATGTACTTGGTCCTCTTTTTTTTTTTTTTTTTTCTAGAGATCATGGAGCTACAATAAACTGAAAACAGTTATATATGCGAAATTATTAAATTCTCATGGTACCTTTGTAATCAATAAATAATTTAAACATATACAATGCCTAGGATTAAAGATGTAAGGAATAAATTACGATAATTTAATAAACTTCATGTTAAAGTGTATGTGTTAAATTTAATACAATTTAATGATTTTCAAATTGATATAGATTTATTGGTAACCAATATATATTTATATTTATTTATTAATTTGCACTGTGACTATAAATTCCTCAATTTTGGTTTTATCAAATCAGAATAATTAACATTTATAAATAAAATCTAATTAAATCAAAGGAATTTGAAATGTAGAGACGAAAAACAAATTAATTAGTGACTATAAAGAGGCCAATTTTGAAGTGAACAACTACATTAGATACAAGTGATTTAAAATAGATGTATTTTAATTATAAAAATATTTTAAAAAATAGATCTTCAAACTACAAATCTAAAAATTCGAAATATTTTTTTCTATACTCAAAATATAAAAAAATTCTGGTATAACATTAAATACTGAAAATATAAAAATGTCTCAACTTATTTAAACCGTATTAAAAAAATAATTAGGTAAAGGTGCATAAATACTTGGATCTTATTATAAGTTTTTTTTTTTTCAGTTCACTAAGTAAAATTAAGTTCTAAGATTTTTAAAAAAATCGAAATACAAAGTTGAATACTTTATAAAAAAAATCTAACGCACCTTGCTACGAAATGGTTTGATCTGATTCTATTTTGGTTGGGGAAAGTCGGCGGATGAATTTTTGAAATGAAGGGTTTAAAGAGATAACGAGTCATTGTCTCATATTCACCGGAGGAATTTCCTAGGTTTAATGCTATAAAAATAAGAAAGGTGACCTTTTAGAGGACTTAATTAATTGAGTAATAGTGAGAGTGAGGCGTTGTGTATATAGGTTAGAGTGGGTGGAGGTAGAGTTTTTAGGTTAGAGAGTGAGAAGCTCTTTATATGTATGACAAGTGCTTGAGATTTTTTGGGCTACATTGGTTATAATTTGAGTAATATTTGTTGTTCATTAAAGTAATAATAATTTGGATGGAATCAATTGAGAAATTTGGGTAATGTGAAATTTTGAGTATTTTTAGTCATTTTTGTTGTTGTTTGTTTTAAGGAGAAATTCGGGTCTGTCCACTATGTAAAATTTTCAGCCGCTACAATTTTTTATGTTTTTTTTTAACTAAAAAGGACACTTTTAGAGCGAAAAGACTATGACTCTTAATGAACTGAAAACGTGCTACGGATCACTTAATCAATTTATCAATTTAAATCACATAATCTAATTTATGCATCACACTTTAAATCATAATGTACCAAATCTTCACCTCTCTTCTTTCATGTACACAATCAACATATAATTCAAAATTAATGCATCTTACTTACATCTCACATCTAAGTCGATGCGTCACAATTTACAAATGATACATTGTGATTCAAAATTGATGCATCAAGTTTCAAAAAGGGTATTTAAAAAGTTACAAATTTCTATTTAGACCTTTCATCAAACAGTATATGCACAGTAGGACAAACACAAAAGTCAATTTAGTTTGAATTATACACACAAACACAAAATGAAAAAGAAGAAGAACGAGGTATGAAGAAAGAAGAGAATGTGAGGACATAAAATATATTTTTATATGTTTATATTTTCAATAACCAACGTTTTTTTTATAGCTACCACATTAGTAAGAAATATCAGAAACTATTATCTCTATCAAATTTTGACATTTAGAGGCACATGTCTATTATCAATTGTTGACTTAACGAATGACGAAGATGGTTAAATTCCATCAAATCCTCCCTTTCTGAATAAGGAAATATATCTAAATAAATTTATAATGACTTTTTCAAATTTATGTGATCTATATTTAATTTTACTTTTTATTATTTTTATTATTTTTTCATATTAAACTTTTTAATTGTAAAATTTTCAACTTTAATTGAGTATATAATTTTATACAAGTGAACAAACCGTGCAACGCACGGGAGCATCACTAGTAAGTACTAATAATCAAACACATAGGTGCCGTTTGGTAGTCAGGATTAAGGCCGGATAAGATTAATAAGCCGAGTTGTCTGATGTTTGGTAGGCAATAGGTGGTCGGGACTAATAGCACGAGTTATCCGGATAAAGTCATTATCCCCTCATTATTAATATCAAGGGAGAGGGTGGTATTATTAGCGCCCTCACTAAAAAAAATTGGGATTAACATTTGTAATATCAAAACTATCCCCGATATAAAAATGAGGATTAATAGCGAGGACACTAATAATACTGGGATTAATAATATTGCTTATCCTTGTCCGACTACCAAACAAGCCCATAAAGTCTTGCTACCCTTCATAAAGTTTATATAACTTTATGTTCCCATCGTCCTTGCCAAAAGAAAATATACTAAAATTACAAGGTAGCAACCTCGTCAAAAGCTTCACCAACGCAACTTGATAATTACTTCGAACCGCTCGCCCGGCTCGGATCTAGGGAAAACAATCAAAACAAATAGGAGTAAGTCATAAAGACTTAGCAAGTTACTAACATAACTTCCTGTCATGGCATCATGCACAACAATAATAATTCATGCTATTGGCATAATATACATTTCATAAATAATCACGTCAAGGTACTCATACTTAACAATTTCGAATATCATGTTATCAACAAGTATAATATTTCATTAAATCATTCAACCATCATTTCATATCATATCATGTTCACGTAGCACATTATTCACATATAGCACTCGTGAGTCAATTCATACAAAAGGGATATGATACCGTTACCCTTTTTTCCGCCGTGTCGCTCCTGCAAAAACACGTGCAAAACCTTTATGTGTCCTCGATATCCCTTTCGTGGATATCGACGTCCCCGAAACATTTCCCCGCTCGAGTTCCGATAGTTATCAAAGTCATGTTTCCATACTACAACTGAGATCAACTACTTCCCTACCGTGGCCATCGATAGAGGGTGTGTGCAATCCGGCGCGGTGATTCGAGAACATGGCATCTCTACAAGCCTAACTATTTCATCAAACATGCTCCCAACACTTGAACAACAAGATAGGATGATTTATCATACATTATCACACCTAAATAACATCATAAACATGGTTTATAATCTGATCATAATCTGTTTATGCAGCCAAAAATTCATCATTTAGCATACACGAGAACATGGCATCTCTAGAAAGTCATATGTGCTCTCATTGACCTCATATATCAAGATTGTTTTCCCTAGGGTCAATGAGGCTAAAGTAAATAGAAAGAGATGTTGTAACTCACATTAAATCAGACCTACAAGATGAACAAAACGAGCATGCAAAGGTGGGTAGGTGTTCTCCTTGACCTCCTCTCCTCTTCTATGGTTCGGTTTTGGAAATGGCCTCCTCAAGACTTGGCCACCATTGTTGATCACCTAAGAACCTTCAAGAAACTCTCTATAACTTGCATGAACTGATCAGCCACGAAATTGGAGGTGGATGACTGAATAGGATGGCTTAGTGGAGGCATTTGGTCAATCTTTGGCTGAAGTGGGGTGGGAGAAGGTGTCAAATGCATGTTGGTGCATGTGGATGTCTTTCTTTGCCAAGTGTTGTACATGCACTTAAACCTCTCAAAACTTGTCAAGCATGCAAGGGAGGATAGGTGGGTCGAACTAGGGTGGTTTAGGGTGGGTTAGGTTTGGTTTGGGTAGGGTTTAGTTAGCCAATTTGGTGAAACATCAAAAAATCCCGCAATCAGGATCTGGACCCAATGCGGTCGCATGCCCATAGAGTGATGCGAGCGCATCACTCAGAAATCCCCTTTCCGACTTTTGTTCGCTTCCTTGCTCGGCCTAGGCCTCTCCCGCATGCATTCTCGAGTCCTCCAAAGCCAAAAAGTGTCTATAATACAACCTAAAAGACCTCCAATCCATAACCAAAGCAATCAATGCCCAAACCCCACTCATACAAGGTCTAGAATTCAGATAGAATCCTCCCGAACAACAATCGAAAAGGTCAAACGGAGAAGGGTTAACCCAAGAATCAAACCAGCAACCAAACCGATGATGCAACTAGCATTCAACAAACATCTAAAGCATGTTAATGATGTTATGAGTGGTCTCTAACATTTAACCCTGTGTTTACAACATAAAACACAAACCCGAGTTTCAAAGCATCTCGTGAAGGAAAGGTGCAAACGAGCATCTCAAACGACGTCAATGAACATGCCATCAACTTTAATCATGTGTATGAGCTAAGTTAACATACTAATGATGATTATGAATGTATGAACTCATGCAATAAACAAGCATGCAATAAACTAGGGTTTTACATTCTCCCTTACTAAAAGGAATTTAGCCCCTAAATTCTTAACGTGATCTTCAAACAAATGAGGGTACTTCTCACGCATCTCCAACTCGGTCTCCCAAGTCGCTTCCTCGATCTCATGATTCTTCCAAAGAACCTTAACCAATGGAATTGTCTTGTTCCTCAATACTTGCTCCTTGGTGTCGAGAATCTTCACCGGTTGCTCAACATACGACAAATCAGGCTGAAACGAAATCTCTTCGTACCCAAGAACATGTGAATCGTCCTTAAGATACTTCCGAAGCATAGACACATGAAACACATTGTGAATATCCGACAGTGACGGCGGTAAAGCAACTCTATAAGCCAAACTCCCAACTCGCTCAAGGATCTCAAAAGGTCCAACAAACCTCGGTGATAACTTTCCTTTCTTCCCAAATCTCTTAGTACCCCTTCTCGGTGATACCTAAAGAAACACGTAATCTCCAACTTGGAACTCCAAATCTCTCTTCCGATTATCCGCATAACTCTTCTGTCGACTCTGAGCCGTAAGCAATCTATCCCGAATCAACTTCACGCTCTCGGCCGACTGTTGCACAATCTCCAAACCCCATAGCTTCGCTTCTCCGACTTCATCCCAACAAATAGGAGATCTACACTTCCGTCCATAAAGTGCCTCATACGGTGCCATCCCAATACTCGATTGGTAATTGTTATTGTACGCAAACTCCGCCAATGGGAGGTGTGAATCCCAACTTCCCTTAAAGTCCACCGTACAAGCCCGTAACATATCCTCAAGTATCTGTATCGTTCTCTCGGACTATCCGTCTGTCTGAGGGTGAAAAGCTGTACTGAAATTCAACTTAGTCCCCATTGCTTCCTGCAAAGCCTGCCAAAACCTCGAAGTAAATCTCGGATCCCTGTCTGAAACAATGCTAACCGGAACCCCATGCAGTCTCACAAACTCCTGCATATACAATGCTGCCAACTGACTCAAGGAATAAGTCATCGCAATCGGTATAAAATGAGCTGACTTCGTTAACCGATCTACAACAAACCAAACGGCATCAAACCCTCTACGCGTACGGGGAAACCCCGAAACAAAATCCATCGTAACGTGCTCCCACTTCCACTCCTGCATATCTAACGGCTACAACAATCCCGCGGCCTTTGATGTTCTGCCTTCACCTGTTGACAAGTCAAACACCTCGACACATAATCCGCAATTTGGCGCTTCATGCCATTCCACCAAAAATGCTTCTTCAAATCCCTATACATCTTCGTACTCCCCGGATGGATAGTATACCTCGCCTTGTGAGCTTCATCCAACACAAGTCGCTTCACATCCTCAATTGAAGGAACACAGACTCTCCCTTTGAAAGTCAAAATCCCATCTTGATTCATAGCAAACTCCGGTGTCTCTCTCTTGCCCAATTCATCAATGATCTTCACTAATCCCGGATCCTTCCTTTGAGTCTCCTTAATCCTTTCCAATAAAACTGGAATAGCCCAGACACTAGCAAACAACACTCCATGATTAACCTCACTAGGACTCCAATCACGGACATCCTCCAACATCTTCCATTCCCGAATCATCAAACACGACAAATGAACTTTCATACTCAAGGCATCGGCGATCACGTTCGCCTTCCCCAGATGATAAAGTATCGTAAAATCATGTTCTTTCAACTTCTCCATCCATCTCCTTTGTCTCATATTCAACTCCTTCTATGAGAAAAAATACTTCAAGCTCTTATGATCCGTGAAAATTTCAAACTTCGACTCATACAAATAATGCTTCCATTTGTGCAAAGCAAATATGATCGCTGCCAACTCAAGGTCATGCGTGGGATAACTCTGTTCATATGGAGACCACTTCCTCGAAGCATAAGCAATCACCTTACCATTCTGCATAAGAACACAACCCAATCCTTCTTTCGATGCATCGCTATAAACAACAAAACTCTCATCTCCGCTAGGCAACGCCAAAACTGGTGCCGTACTCAACTTCTTCTTCAATTCTTTCAACTCCATAGGTGCCATTCTATACGGCGCCTTCGATATCGGTGTAGTCCTCGGCAACAACTCGATACAAAACTCAATCTCCCTATCCGGTGGCATCCCAAAATCCTTAGAGAAAACATCCGGAACTCACACACAACCGGCACATCCTCAAGATCGGAAGTCGAAACCCGTTTATCAATCACACAAGCTAGATACCCCGTGCAACCACGTGACAATAATTTCCTAGCCTTAAGAGCAGAAATAACGCGCAACCCACTAGACGCATCATCACCCAAGAACATAAATTTAGGAACACCCGACATCTCAAATGTAACCCTGTTACTAAAGCAATCAACCAAAGCATATTCAAAGACATTATAAACATAAATCTCCCGAAACTATTTGCTTCAGAGCTACTACATGAAATATTAATACAAGGATTCTAAATCATAAGAAGTAAAGATTGCCGATAGAGCAATTCGCAAACTTAAGGAGAAGTGCTCCACAACACACTTCTAAAACAAGTAAGTTAACATTCATGATCATGCAAGCCATACTCGCAATTTCCAATCATAGACAATGCACATAAGAGCACATAATAGCATTAAATGAAAATTCATTCCATTTCTTTTCCTTTTCTTTTGGTAAGAGGTTTAGTCAATTTCTAACCTACTTGCTACCAATCCTAGTCCACCAACGAACCTCTTTTGATCACCAATTTAGGGTACTGGCTAAATTGGATTTCAAAAGCTTTCGTTGCAAGGATGCCAAGGTCCACGAGAATATTTCTAAGCATCCTTCCCTACTGTCTCACATAATCTTGCAACAGACAAAACAAGTCACCTTTACTACTAATGCACATAAGCATGTCCATATTCAAATACAACTATATCTGTTAAATGCATTTTATTGTTTTTGTAAACCATATCGCAATTAATTGCTTACCGAAAAATCAAAATTCAATCAAAACCATAAACAAATCCCACACCGGGACATCATCCATTATCATATCAATAAACCCGAGAAACCAACAATCAATAGATTTCAATACTCAATGGAATGTATGTATGAATGCATATGAGCTAACGATACCACGCATACTCATAGTAGCGATAGTAATAACCATAATATATAAATAAGAAGTTACCTCCTATCTCGGTAGGCCTCAAAACTCCGCAGTGGCCAACCGCCACGCGCGTACACAACCTCAAACTCTAGGTCGTCTATCACCATCTCACTAAGGGTCACTAGGCAGCTTACTAGCATTACTAGAATTGTTAATCCTCAACTTAAGGTAATCCTTTCAAACTGCCTTCTAACTCATCATCATCCTTAACAGTTCTCGAGGCCCTCTCTCGAGCGTATCCCTCAATATCCAACTCTTTCTCATAAGTACAGTCCATAGCCCCTCGATAATCCGCAAGCTGTAATAAAATAAATTGCCTATAATATTTCATCCTTAATCCTTAACTCTTTCACAATTCATGGATTCTTCCTAGTCTCATTCGGTACTAAGTACTCTACTCCAATGAGCTAACTCCGTGATCATCACTTAAATACTAAACCAAAATTTCATAATATTTGCCACCAATTCTCTGTTGGATTCTCAAACATGGATACTACTAATACTAGCATATACTCATCAATACTGGCACCTCTACTAGTGCTAACACACATTCTTGATTCAAACATCTTAATCTTACAATAACTCTCGACGTTAATATTCAACGATTCACACAAAACCAACCCCCAAACTAGGCCAAGGAACCTATCCTGACAGACAGCTAACCAATAGCTCTTATACCAACTGTGGCGACCCGACCCGGATCCCAAGACGAGATCCCGAGGTCGTGCCGCCGGAAAAGGCACGTAACAAAAACAAATAGCAAATAGTGGGTAAGGCCATAACGGCGATACGCCAAAAACTTTAACACATGCGGAAACGTATTATAATTAAACAGTGGTGCCCGAGCTAGCAAGCTCGAACTAGCACAACCTTAGAGATAATGAATCTCTTGGTCCAAAAATAAAATCTTGTGACGCAACAATAAGCACGTATAACAATTTATAGCAATTATATACCAAGTCATCGGCGACGTTACGGCCGGAACCCAACATTAAACTAAGTTTACAACTCTAGTCTAACATGCTTAACGGCTAAAAACATGCCGGATAACAAACATTATTAACTAACCAATACATGGTTAAAACAACTAAAGCATGATCATCATAAATACACAAGGCATGACTAACACATGTCGGCTCTCAAAAGATTAAGTACTAATTAACATAAGTACTAATAATCAAACACATAAAGTCATGCTACCCCTCATAAAGTTTATATAACTTTATGTTCCCATCGTCCTTGCCAAAAGAAAATATACTAAAATTACAAGGTAGCAACCTCGTCAAAAGCTTCACCAACGCAACTTGATAATTACTTCGAACCGCTCGCCCGGCTCGGATCTAGGGAAACCAATCAAAACAAATAGGAGTAAGTCATAAAGACTTAGCAAGTTACTAACATAGCTTCCTGTCATGGCATCATGCTCAACAATAATAATTCATGCTATTGGCATAATATACATTTCATAAATAATCACGTCAAGGTACTCATACTTAACAATTTCGAATATCATGTTATCAACAAGTATAACATTTCATTAAATCATTCAACCATCATTTCATATCATATCATGTTCACGTAGCACATTATTCACATATAGCACTCGTGAGTCAATTCATACAAAAGTGATATGATACCGTTACCCTTTTTTCCGCCGTGTCGCTCCTGCAAAAACACGTGCAAAACCTTTATGTGTCCTCGATATCCCTTTCGTGGATATCGACGTCCCCGAGACATTTCCCCGCTCGAGTTCCGATAGTTATCAAAGTCATGTTTCCATACTACAATTGAGATCAACTACTTCCCTACCGTGGCCATCGATAAAGGGTGTGTGCAATCCGGCGCGGCGATCCATCAAAATCACGAATCTCATAATTCATGAAGATGATACATCGTCCCGCCCCAAAAACTCAACAAACCGACTCCAGCTGGACTCAAACTTCAAGCACATGTAATACATTATCATATGCTCAAATAAGTAGGCATGTACTCTACTATCATCTAGTCATGCTTTTACTTCAAAACTTGCACATAATCACATTAGAGATAAAATCAAGGCTCTAATCATCAAGTGTTCTTCATACACTTTAAAATGCTTGGAGGCTTAACCTCCATTAATACTACCCCAAAATTTGTAGGACTTAGGCATATTACTCATTAATGTCATACTAACCCAATGGTCAACTCCGTTGAGTCATAATCAATCTTTCAAAAATTAGGGTATAGAAGTCGTTGGCCTCAATACTCTCCTATGTCCATACTAACATGAATAAATAGGTTACTAAGGTCATTAAACCCATAAGACCCCAAATCAAACATTTAAGTAGGCAGCATAGAATCAAAGTCACAAGTTAGGCATATATACTCATTCACAAGTCATCAAACATGCTTCCAACACTTAAACAAACAAGATAGAATGATTTATCATATATCTCTACCCTTGAATATCATCACTAACATACTTTACAATCTGTTTACTAGGGTTATTAAACCCATAAAACTCCAATCAAACAATTAAGTATGAAACATAGAATCAATGTCACAAACTAGGCATATATATTCATTCTTGTCATTTCATCAAATATGAGCCTAACTATTTTATCAAATATGCTCCCAACACTTAAACAAAAAAGATAGAATAATTCATCATCTATCTCTACACATGAATATCATCATAGTCATACTTTACAACATGTTCATCTAACCAAAATTTCATCATCTAGCATATAGTGAAACATGGCATCTCTACAAGCCTAATCATTCCATCAAATATGCTCCCAACACTTAAACAACAAGATAGGGTGATTTATCATACATCAATACACATAAATAACATCATAATCATGGTTTATAATCTGATCATAATCTGTTCATCCAACCAAAAATGCATAATTTAGCATATACGAGAACATGGCATCTCTACAAGCCTAACTATTTCATCAAACATGCTCCCAACACTTGAACAACAAGATAGGATGATTTATCATACATTATCACACCTAAATAACATCCTAAACATGGTTTATAATCTGATCATAATCTGTTTATGCAACCAAAAATTCATCATTTAGCATACACGAGAACATGGCATCTCTACAAAGTCCTATGTGCTCTCATTGGCCTCATATAGCAAGATTGTTTTCCCTAGGGTCAATGAGGCTAATATAAATAGAAAGATATGTTGTAACTCACATTAAATCAGCCCTACAAGATGAACAAAACGAGCATGCAAAGGTGGGTAGGTGTTCTCCTTGACCTCCTCTCCTCTTCTATGGTTCGGTTTTGGAAATGGCCTCCTCAAGACTTGGCCACCATTGTTGATCACCTAAGAACCTTCAAGAAACTCTCTATAACTTGCATGAACTGATCAGCCATGAAATTGGAGGTGGATGACTGAATAGGATGGCTTAGTGGAGGCATTTGGTCAATCTTTGGCTGAAGTGGGGTGGGAGAAGGTGTCCAATGCATGTTGGTGCATGTGAATGTCTTTCTTTGCCAAGTGTTGTACATGCACTTAAACCTCTCAAAACTTGTCAAGCATGCAAGGGAGGATAGGTGGGTCGAACTAGGGTGGTTTAGGGTGGGTTAGGTTGGGTTTGGGTAGGGTTTAGTTAGCCAATTTGGTGAAACATCAAAAAATCCCGCAATCAGGATCTGGACCCAATGCGGTCGCATGCCCATAGAGTGATGCGAACGCATCACTCAGAAATCCCCTTTCCAACTTTTGCTCGCTTCCTTGCTCGGCCTAGGCCTCTCTCGCATGCATCCTCGAGTCCTCCAAAGCCAAAAAGGGTCTATAATACAACCTAAAAGACCTCCAATCCATAACCAAAGTAATCAATGCTCAAACCCCACTCAAACAAGGTCTAGAATTCAGATAGAATCCTCCCGAACAACAACCGAAAAGGTCAAACAGAGAAGGGTTAACCCTAGAATCAAACCAGCAACCAAACCGACGATGCAACTAGCATTCAACAAACATCTAAAGCGTGTTAATGATGTTATGAGTGGTCTCTAACATTTAACCATGTGTTTACAACATAAAACACAAACCCGAGTTTCAAAGCATATCGTAAAGGAAAGGTGCAAACGAGCATCTCAAACAACGTCAATGAACATGCCATCAACTTTAATCATGTGTATGAGATAAGTTAACATACTAATGATGATTATGAATGTATGAACTCATGCAATAAACAAGCATACAATAAACTAGGGTTTTACAATATTATGTCAATAGCATGGAATATTATTATTGAGCATGATACCATGACATGAAGTTATGTTAGTCACTTACTAAGTCTTTATGACTTACTCCTATTTGTTTGATTGGTTTCCCTAGATCCAAGTCGTTCTAGCGGATCAAAGTGATTATCAGTTGCGTTGGTGAAGCTTTTGGCAAGGTTGCTACCATATAGTTTAGTATCTTTTCTTTTGGCAAGGACGATGGGAACATAAAGTTATGTAAACTTTATGAAGGGTAGCAAGACTTATGTGTTTGATATTTGTACTCGTGTTAATTAGTACTTAATCTTTTGGGAGCCGACTTGTGTTAGTCGTGCCTTGTGTATTTATGATGATTATGCTTCAGTTATGTTAACCATGTATTGTTGGTTTATTATGTTTGTTCTCCGGTATGCTTTTAGCCGTTGAGTATGTTAGACAAGAGTTGTAGACTTAGTTTAATGTTGGGTTCCGGTTGTAACATCGCCGATGACTTGGTATATAAATTGCTATTTAATGATATCGCATGACAGGAGATTTTGTTCTACGTGCCCATTGTTGCGTCACATGATTTTAATTTTTGGACTGAGAGATTCATTATCTCTTTGGTTGTGTTAGTTTGAGCTTGTTAGCTCGGGCGCCACCGTTTAATTATGTTACGCTTCCGCATGTGTTAAAGTTGTTGGCGTATCGCCGTTATGGCCTTACCCATTATTTGCTATATGCTTGTATGTTATGTGCTTTTTAGCAACACGACCTCGGGGTCTCGTCTTGGGATCCGGGTCGGATCGCCACAGTTAGTATCAGAGCTATGTTTATAAGTTAGCTATTCGCCGGGATAGGTTCATTGGCTTAGGGGGTTGGTTTTGTGTGATAGTTCTATCTTAACATCGAGTGTTCTTGTTGGTTAAGATGGTGGATACTAGAGCTGGTACTAGGACTGGAAGTAGTGCCGGTAGAGGCACAGATGGTGGGAGAGAGACTAATGAGAACCGTCAACAATAGGTTCCTCCACTACGGACACCGGAGGAGCAATTTGAGGCTATGGCTACTATGTATAGGGGTATGCTTGCTATGATGAATGAGATGAACCAAAGGGGTTTTGGTAGGGCTGAACCACAACCAGGACCAGAGCCAGAGCCACAACAAGAACCGCAGATTGGGAGACCGGTACATGATGTTAGACATCATGGGGATTCGATGCTTGAAAAGTTTGTGAAGCTGAAACCAAGACAGTTTGATTGGGAGCTGGATGCTTCGAAGGCCGAGTTGTGGATTGAGAACCTAGAGAAGATATTTTCACCGTTGAGGTGTGATGATGAGCAGAAGGTTGTGTTAGCAGTGTTTAAGATAGAGGGTGCTGCGGAGCACTGGTGGCAAGTGCTTAGGGAGAGTTGGGACATGCGTAGAGTTCCCCACACATGGCCTAACTTTGTTCGGGAGTTTAGAGCTTCATATGTACCTGAAGTTGTTCGGGAGAAGAGGGAGAAGGAGTTTCTTGACCTAGTGCAGGGAGGTATGTCTATATCGCAGTATTCAGCGAAGTTCACGGAGTTAGCTCGCTATTACACTCATTTGATTCTGGATGAAGCGAAGAGGACTCAGAAATTCGTGAAGGGTTTGAGGACTGAGTATAAGAGACAGCTGTTATCTCATCAGTTTGTGGAGTATAGAAAGGCAGTTGATAAAGCCTATGTGATTGAGAGGGACATCGAGGAGCATCACGCCATGGGTAATTCGAGTTTTTATCCACAGTCTTCTGGACGAGGTAATGGATTGGGTAACCGAGGGAATTATAATGGGAACAATGATCGAAAGAGGGGAAATTGTAAATTTTTTTTTTTAGGGAAACAGGGACGGCACCCTGCTAGATTTTATTAATAAGAGAAAAAAAGTACAAACTTTAGGAAGGCAACCAGCCTGGCCCTTATAAATGGGAGGACAAGGAAGCCTGACCTCGAAGTGGAAATACAAAAAGAGGCAAAAAAAAGAAGAGCCTATACAAATTAAGCCCTACGTCTAATATAAGGGGTGCCAGATTTGTACAGAGCAATAGAACCACGAATGCAGGGAGGCAAGCTGTAAGAATCATGAAATTGAGAAGAAGCAGAAGAGTCACAACTCAAGTTGGCGAGAACATCGGCAAGACTATTAGCTTCCCTGTAACAGTGATTAAAATGGACATCCATATCCCTCTTAATATCTCTAACTTGGTGGAGGATGGCCCAACATTTCGAAGGGTATTTGTGATTAGCTGTAAGGCAACCAACAAGAATCCTGGAATCCAATTAAATAAAACCACCCCTAAATCCGGCTTCTTTTAGCCACAAAACGCCCTCAAGCAAGGCTTTGGCTTCAGCAAAGGTGTTTGAAGAATGACCATAAAAAGACGAGAAGGCATAAATAAAATCCCCAGAGGAAATTACGAACAATACCTCCACCCCCACTAATTCCTGGGTTGCCATGAGAAGCTTCCTCAGTATTGAGTTTAACATACAAAGGAGGGGGCCGAATCCACTTAACAATCCGAGAATCTAAAGACCGAGAGGGACGGGAGACTAAATTCTTGGGGCAGAAGTAGCCTTCAGTAAGGGCAGAAAGATCTCGACTAATAGAGATTAAAAGCGAAGATACAGATTGACCATGCCCATCAAAAAAGAAGGAGTTTCTGTTCTTCCAGATCTGCCATAAAATCAATGAAGGAAGAACAATATGGGCCAGAGAGTGCGTGTGAAATAGCCACCGTGAAAGAAAACATTGATGAATGGAATAAGGACAATATTTTACTTGAAATTCAGCTCCCAGAACAGACCAAATGTAAGAAGCAACTGGACAGTGAAGGAAAACGTGATTAAAGGTTTCAGCATTTCCTGATGAACATCAATAACATATTGAGACCATTTGGAATCCTCGATTTAAAAGAGCTTCATCAATAGGTAACCGGCAGTGAAAAAGCCTCCATATAAAAACACTAATATGCTTGGGAATTTTTGAGTGCCAATAGAACTTTGCAGATAAGAATCTAGGACTTTGAGGCCGAAGGGATTGCCAAGCTGAGGAGATTGAAAATTGACCAGAGGGAGAGAGAGTCCAACATGAAGTGTTTTCAAAATCATGGAGATAACAGCCTTGTTCCTGAATGCGTTGGAGATCATGAGAGCTGAGTTGAGCAGCAATTGAGGGAACAAGATTGATTGAATCTTCAAAAAGATCATGCACCGAAGAAACCATAACATTAGGAGGCTGAGTAATAGGACCTCCATCCAGCCAGCCGTCAAACCACGGAGAACAATGGCCGCGACCAATCAACCATTTCATATGTTGTTCCACAAATGGACGAATAGAGAGCATACGACGCAAAACATGAGAACTTTTCAAGGTGGTTTGGACTGGATGAAGATGGTGACAATACTTGGCCTTGAAGAAACTAAACCACATAGTATTATGGGTTCAAAACCTCCACCAAATATTTTCCGAGTAAGCCGTGGTAATATCGGAGAGAAAGCGAATTCCTACTCCACCTTCAGAGACAGGCGTACAGCATCGCGACCAAGCAATCCAGTGAGCACGGTTTTTCTGATCTACTTGACCCCAAAAAAATTGGCAAACATTCTATCAACCAGCTGAAGAACAGATTTTGGGGGATCAATAGCAGCAAGATGATAAGCCGTTATGGATTGAAGAACAGAATTGATGAGAATTATTTTTCCAACTGCAGATAAGAATCATCTGACCCAAGAATCTATTCGAGACCGAAGCTTTAGAATGAGAGGGTCAAAATATTTTTTAAGCCTTCGACCACAAAATAGCGGGTAGCCTAGGTATATTAACGGGAACTCCTTTCGAACAAAACCTAGAGAAGAGCTGATGAAGTTTATGCGAGAAGCAGGAAACTTAGCCGAAACAGTAAAACTACTCTTGCTTACATTAATGGCCTGCCCCGAAATCTGCTCGTAATTTAAGAGAAGTTGACGATGCTATAATAAAGAGAGTTGGGGAGAGAGGATCTCCTTGACGAAGTCCCCGCGAAGAGTTAAAAAAACCCCGTGGGAGAGCCATTAACCAGAACAGAGAACCAATTGTTGGAGATCAGACGCCAAACCATGTCGATAAAAAATTCACATAACCCAAACCTCCGAAGAACTTTGATGAGGAAGTTCCAATCAATCCTGTCAAAAGCCTTGCACATATCTAACTTCAAAATAATGTTAGAGCCCGGGTCTTTTTATCAAGATTAGTCATCAAATCTTGGGCGAGAAGGATATTATCCTGAATCACGCGGCCTTTAACAAATCCACTTTGATTAGAGGATATAATAGATGGAAGAATATTTCCCAACCGAATGGCAAGGATTTTGGAGATAACTTTATTGCTGAAATTACAAAGACTTATAGGCATGAAATCTCCAAAAGAAGAAGGATGAGCAACTTTCAGAATGGTAGCAATAAGGGTACTAGTCCAACTTTTAGGAAGGGAGAAGCCGGAGAAGAATTCCATAATAGCTGCATAAAGATCCGAGACAATAATATCCCAGCAATGTGAAAAAAATAATCCAGTGAACCCATCTGGACCTGCAGCACTTTCACCATTCATAGAGATAACAGCACTTTTAACCTCGTCTAGAGTAAGATATTTTGCCAAAGAAGAATTCATATCATCCGTGATAATAGAGGGAATGGAGAAAAGTTGATTATTGTCTGTTGTGGGAATAGCTTGAAGCTGGGATTGATAATGTAAGACGACTTGAGCCTTAATATCATCTTCAAGCATAAAAACTTGACCATCTGCACCAATAATAGAATGAACATGAAGCTGTCGACGAGTGTGCTGAACCAAAGCATGGAAGAGTTTGGTATTTCCTTCACCTTCTTTGAGCCTTTTTATTTTAGCCTTTTGTCACCAATAAGACTCCTCATTTTTAAGGGCATGCTTGAGTTTAGCCTGAGCCAGATTCATAGAAGCTCTATCTTCGGGAGAGCGAGATGTTTCAAAAATGAATTCCATGCGCTGAACTTCGTCTTCAGCTTTCTGAACATTAGTAAAAATGTTGCCGAAGGTCTCTTTATTCCAGATTTTCAAGGCTTACCTACAAAGTGAGATTTTTTTAGCAAAGATGTGTATGGGTCTACCAGAAATATGTTGCATCTATTGATTCTGAATTAATGATAAAAAGGAATGATGAGATATCCAAGCATTAAGAAATCTGAAAGAGGAGTGATGAGGGACACTTTCCTTGACAATGTTGGAGAGTAATGGAGCGTGGTCCAAACAGGTTCTGCCCAAGTGATGAACCGAAGAAGAGTGAAAGTATTGCTGCCTTGAACTATTGCAAAGTAAACGATCCAGACGTTCAAAAATTGAGGCATTACCATCTCTAGAATTCCACCAAGTGTAGTCACTACTTACTGGAATAACCAAGATCAGAAAGACCTGAAGCTGAAATACAGGAGTGGAAATCCATGGCTCCCATTCGATCCCATCCATTACCTCCTAATTTTTCTTCCGGAGATAAAATAATATGAAGTCTCCTCCCATTAGCCATGGAGAAGAGCCAGCATAAGAACTCAAATCAATAAGATCAGCCCATAAGTCCTGTCTAGTCGAAAGATCACAACTTGCATAAACACAAGAAATCATAACCGAAGTGGACCACGTGAAGTGCTTTGCCTAAACTGTGAGATGCTGATCTGTGTCACGCAAGAAATTACAAGTAAAGGCTGACTTAACAAATAACCAAATAGAACTCCGGGCATTACAAAAAAAATAGTTTAAACTTCAACCGTTTAGCAATATGAGATATATGACAAGCATCAATCTTGGGTTCAAAAATAGATAGAAAAGAAACTTTGTGCAACTTAACAAGGCGTTTGAGTCTACCAATAGAGGGGTCATTAGCGATACCCCAAATATTCTAGAATATGAGATTAACATCCATGGGGAGTAGAAGAAGTAGCCTGCGTTTTGGACCTTGTCTTCACGAAATGAAGAAGAACAGGAAGTTTCTTTTTACGTTGGCCTCCTTTCAAAACGGGAATAGAGGAGTCTAAATGAAGCTGGTCCAGAAGATGAGATTCCGTAGTATGATCAGGATCGTTTGGTTCATCAAGGACTTCAATGGTTTCTGCATCACAATCATCACAGGCCGCGGTATTATCCGGACTAAGGGCTGCAAAACGATTGGGAGAGAGAATGGACGGCTCCGAAGGTTTATCAATGTTACTTGTAGTCTCCCTAACCTCATTAGCAGCAGGCAATTGAGGATCAATAGAGCAAGATATGGAGTTTTGAATACCGCTTGGAGCTTGATCAGAGAGTGCCGAAGTCATACTATGTTCTTTTGAAAATTGTTCAGCTATGTGGCTAGGTTTTTTAGTACAATTTGGAGCTTGATTAGGAGGTGCCGAAGTCGAAGGGATAGAACTTGGATCTTTTGATGTTTGTTCAGCCATGTGGTTAGGGTTTTCATCAAGAATAGGAGATTGAACATGCAGTTGAGAGGTTTTTTTGGCATCCACCGAGTAGCTGGAGGAGGGGCGGAGGGGGAATATTAGGTAATTGTTCGCGAGCCACGGAAGGAGGATTTTTGAATTTGCAACTGAGTTCAGAATGGCCTTGGCGAAGGCAATGAGAGCAGTATAAGGGGATGTTTTTAGCTTCAACAGGTTGCCAAAAACTAGGGTATAGACTCCCACAATCAATCCACACTCTTTGGGAGGAGGCTTGGTTAGGTCGATTTCCACACAAACCCTAGCGACGCTAGGGCGGGTGAGATTAGAGGTGGGTTGATCAAGCATGATGGGCTTACCAAACAGTGAGGCTATGGAAAAAAGAGCAGTCTTTTGGAAAAGATGTATGGGAAGGTCGGGAAGGGAGAACCACACAGGAACAATGGGGCTCTCAACGTCAGGACAAAAGTCAGGAGACCATTTAAAGTCCCGCATGGGGAATCGACCAAGATACCATTGGTCTTTGATCCAGAGCTGCTGGTAATCCTCATCATGATTAACCTGGATTAGGATGTGTTTAGCATCTAAGTGCCCAATGGTGAATGTTGCCTTTAGTCCAAAAGTGTGGAAAAGTTTACGAATGGAGTCCATGGAAGGCCGACTGTGTGAGAACTTCCCAATAAGAGCGGTATAGAATGGCTTTGCAAGAGCCGCAATCACTTCAGCCGATAACTTGAGGGATGGTTCACCCTTATAGGAAGAAGGAGGAATGGGGAAGGCGATGGGATTAGGGTTTCATGAAGAGGAGGAGAGGACTATCGCAAAGGTTTTAGAGACGGGGCTGGAGCAGAATCCGGGGGTGCTGGTGGAGGCGGCTCCACCATGTTGCCGGCGAAGGAGAGAGGGACAGAACCCTAGACGAGAAAGATTAGGGTTTCGCCTAGAGAGAGAAAAATTGTCGCTTGGGAAAATTGTAAATTTAATCATGAAGGATAGGCAAGGAATCAGTTAGGTGGTAAAGGGGCTACTTCTACACCGAGTCAGGGAGATCGTAGCATGATTGTGGTTTGCTCCTATTGTTCGAAGATGGGGCACACGGAGGATAAATGTTGGGGCAAGAGTGGGGCACCAGTGGAGTGCTACTATTGTGGAGCTGCGGGGCACATGAAGCGGAATTGCCCTAAGTTGAAGGGTAATCAGCCAAGAGGTTTGAGTCAACCTACCGTTGGGGCTAAGAGGGATAGCGATGGGAAGGCAAAGGTACAGGGACGTGTATTTGCTTTAGACCAGAGAGGAGTGCCTGAGTCGACTACAGTTATTGGAGGTACCGTTTCTATCTTCGATAGTGAGGCACGAGTACTTATAGATCCAGGATCATCACATTCGTATGTTGCATCACATTTCGATGACCGTTTGCGTGTATTGCCTCAGTCTTTGCCTTACGTGCTTGAAGTTTCTACCCCGCTTGGGGAATGTTTATTGGCTTCGGAAGTTTATAAAGCATGCGATGTACTTGTGGATGAACATGTTTTGCATGCGGATTTGGTAGTGTTGCCACTTTATGATTTTGATGTGATACTCGGTATGGATTGGTTGTGTGCTTAACATGCATTGGTTGATTGCTTTAGTAAGAGGGTTACTTTTGATTTGCCGGGTGTTCCTAAATTTATGTTCTTGGGTGATAATGCATCTAGTGGTTTGCGCGTCATTTCTGCTCTTAAGGCTAGGAAATTATTGTCACGTGGTTGCACGGGGTATTTAGCATGTGTGATTGATAAACGGGTTTCTACTTCGAATTTAGATGACGTGCCAGTGGTGAATGAATTTCTGAATGTTTTCTCTAAGGATTTTGGGATGCCACCGGATAGGGAGATTGAGTTTTGTATAGGGTTGTTACCGGGGACTACACCGATATCGAAGGCGTCGTATAGGATGGCACCTATGGAGTTGAAAGAATTGAAGGTTCAGTTGCAAGAACTTCTTGACATTGGCTTTATCAAGCCAAGTGTATCGCCTTGGGGTGCGCTGGTATTGTTTGTTAGGAAGAAGGATGGAAGCCTTAGGTTGTGTATCAATTACCGGGAGTTGAATAAGGTAACGATCAAGAACAAGTATCCATTGCCGCATATAGACGATTTGTTTGATCAATTGTAGGGATCGGTGGTTTATTCTAAGCTTGATTTGAGGTTTGGGTATCATCAGTTGAAGGTTAGAGCCGAGGATGTTCCGAAAACCGCTTTTCGTACGAGGTATGGGCACTATGAGTTTATGCTAATGCCATTTGGGTTGACTAATGCACCGGCAGTATTTATGAATTTGATGAATCGGGTGTTCCTTAATTTTCTGGATTGTTTTGTGGTGGTTTTCATAGACGACATTCTTGTGTATTCTAAGCCTCGGGGGGAGCATGCATAGCTTTTGAGGATGGTGTTATCGATTCTTCGGGATAGGCAACTTTATGTTAAGTTTAGCAATTGTGCCTTTTGGCTAGAGGAGGTTTCATTTTTGGGACACGTTGTTTCTAGTACCGGGATAGCGGTAGATCCTTCTAAGGTTGAGGCAGTGATGAATTGGAGGAGACCGACTACAGTTGCGAAAGTTAGGAGTTTCTTGGGTTTAGCCGGGTATTATCAGAGGTTCATAGAGGGATTTTCAAAGATTGCTACATCAATGATGAATTTGACCCAAAAGAAGATAGCACTTGATTGGAGCGATAAGTGTGAAGCAAGTTTTCAAGAGTTGAAGAAGAAGTTGACTACGGCACCAGTTTTGGCGTTGCCTAGCGGAGATGAGAATTTTGTGGTTTATAGTGATGCATCGAAAGAGGGATTGGGTTGTGTTCTCATGCAGAATGGTAAGGTGATTGCTTATGCTTCGAGGAAGTTGTCTCCATATGAGCAGAATTATCCCACGAATGACCTTGAGTTGGCAGCGATCATATTTGTTTTACATAAGTGGAAGCATTATTTGTATGGGTCGAAGTTTGAAATTTTTACGGATCACAAGAGCTTGAAATATTTGTTCTGACAGAAGGAGTTGAATTTGAGGCAAAGGAGATGGATGGAGAAGTTGAAAGATCATGATTGTACGATACTTTATCATCGGGGGAAGGCGAACGTGGTCGTCGATGCCTTGAGTAGGAAAGTTCATTTGTCGTGTTTGATGATTCGAGAATGGAAGATGTTGGAGGATGTCCGTGATTGGAATCCTAGTGAGGTTAATCATGGAGTGTTATTCGCTAGTGTTTGGGCTATTCCAGTTTTATTGGAGAGGATTAAGGAGACTTAAAGGAAGGATCTGGGATTAGTGAAGATCATTGATGGTTTGAGTAAGAATGAGACGTCGGAGTTTGCTATGAATCAAGATGGGATTTTGACTTTCAAGGGCAGAGTTTGTGTTCCTTCAGTTGAGGATGTGAAGCGACTTGTGTTGGATGAAGCTCACAAGGTAAGGTATACTATCCATCCGGGGAGTACGAAGATGTATAGGGATTTGAAGAAGCAGTTTTGGTGGAATGGCATGAAGCGCCAAATAGCAGATTATGTATCGAGGTGTCTAACTTGTCAACAGGTGAAGGCGGAATACCAAAGACCAGCGGGATTGTTGCAACCGTTGGATATTTCGGAGTGGAAATGGGAGCACGTTACGATGGATTTTGTTTCGGGGTTTCCACGTACTCGTAGAGGGTTTCATGCTGTTTGGGTTGTTGTTGATCGGCTAACGAAATCAGCTCATTTTATTTCGATTGCGATGACTTATTCCTTGAGTCAGTTGGCAGCATTGTATGTGCAAGAGATTGTGAGACTGTATGGGGTTCCGGTTAGCATTGTTTCAGACAGGGATCTGAGATTTACTTCGAGGTATTGGCAGGCTTTGCAGGAAGCTATGGGGACTAAGTTGAATTTCAATACAGCTTTTCACCCTCAGACAGACGGACAGTCCGAGAGAACGATACAGTTACTTGAGGATATGTTATGGGCTTGTACGGTGGACTTTAAGGGGAGTTGGGATTCACACCTTCCATTGACGGAGTTTGCATACAACAACAGTTACCAATCGAGTATTGGGATGGCACCGTATGAGGCACTTTATGGACGGAAGTGTAAATCTCCTATTTGTTGGGATGAAGTTGGAGAAGCGAAGCTATGGAGTTTGGAGATTGTGCAACAGTCGGCCGAGAGTGTGAAATTGATTCGGGATAGATTGCTTACGGCTCAGAGTAGACAAAAGAGCTATTTGGATAATCGGAGGAGAGATTTGGTGTTTCAAGTTGGAGATTACATGTTTCTTAAAGTATCGCCGAGAAGGGGTACTAAAAGATTTGGGAAGAAAGGAAAGTTATCACCGAGGTTTGTTGGACCTTTTGAGATTCTTGAGCGAGTTGGGAGTTTGGCTTATAGAGTGGCTTTATCGCCGTCATTGTCGGATATTCATAATGTGTTTCATGTATCTATGCTTCGGAAGTATCTTAAGGATGATTCGCATGTTCTTGCGTATGAAGAGATTTCATTTCAGCCTGATTTGTCGTATGTTGAGCAACCAGTGAAGATTCTCGACACCAAGGAGAAAGTATTGAGGAACAAGACAATTCCATTGGTTAAGGTTCTTTGGAGAAATCATGAGATCGAGGAAGTGATTTGGGAGACCGAGTTGGAGATGCGTGAGAAGTACCTGCATCTGTTTGAAGATCACGGTAAGAATTTAGGGGCTAAATTCCTTTTAGTAGGGGAGAATGCAATACCCTAGTTTATTGCATGCGTGTCTTATGCTTGAGTTCATACATTCATATTCATCATAAGTATGTTTACTTAGTTCATTCGTATGTTTGAATTCAATAGCATGTTTGTTGATGTTGATTTCTATGCTCATATGCATCCTTTGTGTCATGAGATGTGCTGGGACTTTGATTGTGTTTATATATTGAAAACATGTGTATAAGTATTAGATGACATTCAAAACATCCTTAACATGATTTAGATGTTGATTGAATGCTTGTTGCATCGTCGATTCGATCGTTGCTTGCTTCTAGTTGTTGTTCTTCCTCATTTGGCTTGTTTGAGCGTTGTTCGGGAGTGTTCTATTGAGTTCTAGATCATCTTTGAGTGAGGATTGATCCTAGAGGACTTTGGCCTTGAATTTGGGGTTGTATTGGGTTGATTTAAGACCTTTTGAGCACTGGAGACCTTGCTGCCGCAAGGGGGTTTGGACCTTGCCCCCGCAAGATAAGTAGAGTTTTGGAGAAGGTGGTTCTGCCTAGCATGCGGTCGCATGCTAGCCTACACCATGCGACCGCATGGTACCCATTTACTGGTTCGAACAATTTTGCTTTGTGACGAATTTTGTCTATCCTAACCCCACCCAAACCCATCCTAACCCACTCCTAAACCACCCTAACTATCAACTAATGAATCCTAACCAAGTATTGGAAGTTTTAAGTGATTTGGAAGACACTTGGCAAGGGAGGACCCCTACATGCATTGGTCACACCTTCCCACCCAATTTTTCAGCCTTGGGGAGACCAATACATCCACTAAGCCTTCCATTTGCTGTCATCTTTCTCAAAAAACGTGGGCATCATCTTGAGAGCTATTAGGAGAGTTTCTTGAGTGTTCTTGAGTGTTCTTTCATGGAGGCCATAGCTTGAGGAGTCCATTTCCAAATCCAAACCATAGAAGTGAAGAGGAGGTCAAGGAGAACGCATTCCACCCATTGCATGTTCGTTTTGTTTGCTTGTAGGGCTGATTGTAGGTAAGTTACATCATCGCTTTCTATTTGTTTTTACCCCATTGACCCTAGGGAAAACAATCTTGCTATTTGAGGTCAATGAGAGCAGTTAGGGCTTTGTAGAGATGTCATGTTTTGCTATATGCTAAATGATGAATTTTGGTTGGATGAACATGTTATAAATCATGATTATGATGTTATTCATGTGTAGAGATGTATGATAAATTATTCTATCTTGCATGTTTAAGTATTGGGAGCATATTTGATGAAATGGCTAGAATGTATATATGCCTAATTTGTGACTTTGACTCTATGTTTCCTACTTAGATGTTTTATTGGGGTTTTATGGGTTTAATGACCTTGGTAACCTAGTGATTAATGTTAGTATGAACATAGGAAGTTATTGAGGCTAATGGCTTCCATGCCCTAATTTTTGAAAGCTTGAAAATGACTCAACGGAGTTAACCATTGGGTTAGTATGGCATTAAGGAATAATATGCCTAAGTCCTACGGAATTTGGGGTAGTATTGATGGAGGTTAAACTTCCAAACATTTTGAAGTGTATGAAGAACACTTGATGAATAGAGTCTTAATATTATCTCTATTGTGATTATTTGCTAGTTATGATTTAAATGCATGACTAGATGATTGTAGAGTACATGCCTACTTAATTGAGCATATAAGTATGTATTACTTGCGCTTGAAGTTTGAGTCCAGCTGGAGTCGGTTTGTTGAGTCGTCGGCGGGACGATGTATCGTCTTCACGAATTGTGGGATTCGTGATTTCGATGGATCGCCACGCCGGGTTGCACACACCCCTCCATCGATGGCCACGGTGGGGAAGTAGTTTATCTTAGTTCTAGTATGGAAACATGACTTTGATAACTATGGAACTCGAGCGGGGAATGTCTCGGGGACGTCGATACCACGATTTGGGTATCGAGGACACATATGAATTGCACGTGTTTTTGCAGGAGCGACACGGCGGAAAAATAGTAACGGTATCATATCCCTTTTTATATGAATTGACTCACGAGTGCTTATATGTAAATAACATGCTATGTGAATATGATATGATATGATGGTTGAATGATTTAGTGAAATGTTATACTTGTTGATAACATGATATTCAAGATTGTTAAGTGTGAATACCTTGACATGATTATTTATGAAATGTTTTATTATGTCAATAGCATGGAATATTATTATTGAGCATGATGCCATGACAGGAAGTTATGTTAGTAACTTACTAAGTCTTTATGACTTACTCCTGTTTATTTGATTGTTTTCCTTAGATCCGAGTCGTGCTAGCGGATCGAAGTGATTATCAGTTGCGTTGGTGAAGCTTTTGGCAAGGTTGCTACCTTATAGTTTAGTATCTTTTCTTTTCGCAAGGACGATGGGAACATAAAGTTATGTAAACTCTATGAAGGTAGCAAGACTTATGTGTTTGATATTTATACTCATGTTAATTAGTACTTACTCTTTTGGGAGCTGACTTGTATTAGTCGTGTCTTGTGTATTTATGATGATTATGCTTCAGTTATATTAACCAGGTATTGGTTGGTTTATTATGTTTGTTCTCCGGCATGCTTTTAGCCGTTGAGTATGTTAGACTAGAGTTCTAGACTTAGTTTAATGTTGGGTTCCGGCTGTAATATCGTCGATGACTTGGTATATAAATTGCTATTTAATGATATCGCATGACAGGTGGTTTTGTTCTACGTGCCCATTGTTGCGTCACGTGATTTTAATTTTTAGACCGAGAGATTCATTATCTCTTTGGTTGTGTTAGTTTGAGCTTGTTAGCTCGGGCACCACCGTTTAATTATGTTACGCTTCCGCATGTGTTAAGGTTGTTGGCGTATCGCCGTTATGACCTTACCCATTATTTGCTATGTGCTTGTATGTTATGTGCTTTTTAGTGGCACGACCTCGGGGTCTCGTCTTGGGATCCGGGTCGGGTCGCCACAGGTAGGTTGTGGGAAAACGGAGGTTTCCTGGATACTGCTATGGGGTATTGGTATTTTGAGGAGGGTAGCTGATTTTTGGGATTTTGGTATTTGGAAAGGGTTGGTATACTGATATGGAGGGTAAGCGTTTGGGAAGGAAAGGCCAATATTTAGGTACTGAGGTAGCGAGTTGGTGTTCTGAGTTTGAGGGTTAAAGAGGTTGGTATCTGGAAGAGGGTTAGTGTATGGGGGAACATCTGAGGTTGATGCCTCATGGGGTCCATTAGGCGATCGACATGTGCATTTAAATTTATTTCCAACCAACCATTGCTGCAAGGAAAGGGTAGGAGCATAACCGGGAGCCCCTATGTCTGTATTTATAGGAGTCTGTTCATTTTCGGTAGCCATTCTAACTGAATCTGTTTGTGCTGAACTGATCTTGGTATTCAAACCCAAATTTGTATTGTATGAACAGTCTTATGTATTCGAGCTTAACTCTCTTATCAAATGACTAGAACTGTCTCTTCCCTTCCAGGTACAGGCCAGGTTTATGGGAAAAGGGGGTGAAGAAGGTATGGCTCAAAGGCTTGGGGTTGAAAGGCATAGTGTGCATTTTTATTAAATGGACATTTTTTTAATTTGTCTTAGAGTTGGTCGGACGAGCATAGCTTTGTTTTGACTCTCTTTGTTAGGTCTTGGAACAGTGGATTCTTTCTCTAGAGTATAAGACCTTCGTATTCCACCTGCCTTTCGACTTCCCAAAATCGGATAAATCATAGGCAAAGGGCCTATACTCTTTCCAGGATCCACCATCCAAATTGTTTTAATGAGATACCATTATATTTATTGATCAGCCCCAGTGCATTTAAATCAAGAAGATATCTTCTTATCACTGATATTGGTCATTAACTTTGGGGTATAAAAACCGACCGGTCAATAGAGTATTTTAGAAGATATACATGCAATCTAGCGTAACTGATGTAGGGGGTAGGCTGGATTTGGTGTAGGGTAGCAATTCGGAATATTCCTACAAGAGTGCACGTGTGTGGGTGTGCTAGGAAAGCTGAAAACTTTTTACAGTAATATAAAGCAGTAAAAATGTCTTGTCTTTTTGTTTTGTGTGGATTGTTTCAGCTGATTAGTTTGAATCCCATGAGAGACGGAGTGATAGCGCGAGACGGTCATTCCAACAAAAAATAAAAAGAACAGCGGGGAAACTATCTATTCTTATTATTACATTTTTGTCCTAATCCCCAAAATAAAATTGACAGAATAAAATAATATTTACATGTGGGGCATTTCGCCAACAGAAATGTAAATTACAAATGTTTGTTGCAAACGCAAACGGTAATATCAAAAGAGCATGTACATTATATTTTATTGACAAAGCAATAAATATTTTCAACACATATATATACATGTACAAAATAAAAATCTAGACTGTGAATAAAAGCATGTTATGCCTATAAAAATAATTCATTAACCCCAAAAAAGTTGACTCTAGCCTTCATTTTTTTTAAAACAATCTCCCTAGCAGGGTCGCCATTGTGAGAACCTCGTTTCGAAACTCCCGTCGTTCGCTGTGAAAACAATGTGTCTCAAGAAACATCTGAGAGCGTGGAATACGTCCGGTCTCGTTGTGGACTCTAAATGTGTATATACAGAGTCGTCACTTCTATTTTCAGGTTAAATAGAGAAAAACCAATTATTCCAGAAAATATATAGGTTCGAAGGTTAGGTTACGAGTTGGAAGAGGTTAGGCACCCAACTTGCCCTTTCGGTCTCTTTTTAGTGTTTCAAAATAAATTAACATGCTTTTAAACTATATATAGTCTATAAGGAATAATATTTTATATATATATATATATATATATATATATATATATATATATATATATATTGCATGCATATATATATCATGTACATTTTTTTTACGAATCTACGACGCGTGTGATGCAATATTACGCACGTGCACCAAAACATCGGCAAACCTAAGGCCGGCAAAACAACAAAATCTCAACCTGATAAACAACCACTAAACGGGAATAAGAGTTTAATACTTGACAACTAAACCAAAATCTCACGACTAAACTTGTCGGAGATAACAACAACAACAACTAAAACCACAATACTAGAACCCGCGAGGTAACGCCTTGCTTGGAGAGACAACGGGAATAACTTCTAAATAGATGGAATAGCTCGACCATACAAGTTGACTCCAACATAAAACAACAACATAATATTAATACAATCTATCCAAGTAAAGTTTGCATAACTTTACGTCCGTGTCTTACAAGAATAATAAATACAAATAGAATAACTCCAAGCTATTGCCCGGAAGACCACCTGCTATCAATCACGAACCCGCAGCCGCAACACGTACTAACGAGCTCACCTCACACACTAAGGAAAACAAAGACATGGGATGAGTCATAAATACCAAGTAAGCTACTACATGCAACTACATGACATGGCACAATGCTTAAGCATATGTATAAATCATGGCATCATAATCGTATACCAATAAAAAAACATGTACCAAGTCATCAAGGCGCAAAATCTCATCTAAACCACATAGCACATTGTTTTTCACATAAGTGCTCAAAGGTAAACACATATAACAGGATATTGATATCTGACTATTTGTCTGTCTGTGTCGCTGTAGTTGTACCCATGTCAAACTGCAACCGAATCGGATCTCGTACTCGGGCCAATAACTGAAACAAGTCTCATGATCAACAACTTCTCACTGGTTTTCCCTAGCGAGTAATCAATTCTCATTTGTTTTCCATAATGAGTACACGTTACCTTTCATCTAACCTATGATGAAGAAATGGGAGCTCGCTATCAGGCTATGTGGCGCTAATACGAGGACCATATCCCACTATTGGTGAAATAGTGAGAAGAAAGGAAACCAATGCGGTTACTCATAGAGATTGCTTACCCCAAAGGCCATGAGTCGTCCCATTGCCAACACGATAATAGGAACACCAGCTGGACTCAAAACAAGGATCAAAAGTAGATGTTTACTTGTCTAAACAAATAGGGTTCAAATCCTACAAGAGCGGACTCATCCAAAACAAGTAGGTCATAATGCTCTAATAAAACCCAATTTCCAATGCACATAATTTCACATACTTAACATGCTCAACTAACTTACAAGTTTAGTCCAAGAAATCAAACATTGGGGTACTCATGATCCCCCAGTCACAAACCTAATCAAGAATAGCATATAAGCTTACTTGAAATCATAATATAAGGTCTACCATGATCCTCTACTCGTAATCAAACCAAAGACTACTAACTTAGTCTAATTAACATTCACAACTTTAGACTCAATACTTAGTCTTCACTATAAAATATCATACTTATATTCATAGTCGAATTCGTCGTATATAATCGACAACCATAAATTCACTTTCAAGGCTCGAAGAAACTACTACATAGTCCTAACCTCATAAGGGTTTTCTCGTGCACTTGGCCTAATTCCATGGGATGGAAACCCATCCAATAATCATCTCTTAATAATACTCAAGGCGATTAAATTGTCCCTAATGTTACGTGCTCTATCAAGCACGCTTTAAACCAATACCCAAGAGTTGCTTTCTGACTAATCAAATCATGAACGTCATGTAGCACGCTAATATGGCTTTCTAGTTTAGTAAAGTGTTAGATAATAATCTTGATTAAAGTCTCTAAAACATTGGTGTCACAATTGGACATAATTCGGGATGCTCGGGTGCTCACAATCATAACCAAATGAAGCCCAAACATCATAGGATTTCAACCCAAGTTCATTATTATATTATTGAACATAAACGACTCCGTTGAGTCTTAAATCACTAATTCATAATTTCCAAGTCTCGTTACTTTCAAAATTAACATGTGAATCAAAGCTATATAAACCCACAATTCATCCGGGCTTGATTTCCAATCCCTAAACACAATAAAACCCTTCAAGAACGCAAACATATTTCATAAAACACATAATCCACATATATATTTAATAATATACATGTTTAAACATCAATTCTCATGGAAATCAACCAACTCATGATATCTAGCAAATTCATATGTCCAAGATACAAAAGGGTAGGCAAGAAAACATTACAAGTACTCATTGACCATACATAACAAGTATTTTGTTTTCCTTAGGGTAAATGAGCCAAAAATCAAGAGGAAGAGTAATTAGTAACTTACCTAGTTCGGATGAAAAACAAAGGAAAAGGAAATAGAATCAGTGTAGGTTTTTCTACTCGTAGAAGGCTTCAAGAATCCTACGTCGAATCAAAGATCGGATGGTTGGATCTTCCAAGATCGGAGGAAAAAGAACTAGGGCTCAAAGTCTCCCATGGACTCTCTCTCTCTCTAGAATACATAAAGGTTGAAGAAAAATGAGTACGAAGATTGATTTTGGGGTTATATGGGAGTCACCAAGAAGAGGGGTAGGATAGACAATGTCTTGGTCCAATTAGTGGGTGTTTAGGATAACCCAACACCTAATCAAAGTCACAAACACATAAATAATCTTAACCCATCTAATCTAGATGTATTAAGGACTAATTAGACCTAATTGGTAGTGTTTAGAATTGGTTTCATTAAGGGTATTGGGGGAACTTCTTCAAAGATCAGAAAACTTCTTGTAGCAGCAAACGAGACTAGGCTACGCCTAGTGCTATTTCTAGCCAAATAAGTTGCTGGAAAATGGGCAGTCGCCTGGTCTATTTACTAGGCAAGCGCCTTGTCTGGGCAGATGAAAATGGATATAAATCAAGTCCAAAGGGTCCCCAACTCAACCCCAAACAACCTAGGATGATTCCTCACCCAAAACACATCCGAAACACGTGCAAACGACACCCAAAACAACCCAGAACGAAACTGGAACAAGGCACAATAACTATCAATCGAATTAACGAATGAAACATGACATGGAACTCAATTATAGGATTGAATACTTTTATGATGTCAAAGAACGAAGAAGAGTATCTAAACTCCAATAGACAAGTTGTTAACACAACTCGAACTCAAACGAACAAATGAAAATGAAAGCTATGCAAAGATCATCCTAAACACACAATCATCTCAAAATTACTTCTAATATGAACTAGATCGTGTCTAGACAAGTGAATAACAATCAAGTGAAGACCTAGGGTTCAACCGAGGTCACGAACGCAACCTAAGCCACTCAACTCTCAACCGAGTCAAGTTACGAACAACGTTGAGTCCTTACTTGTAACTCCAACTAGTCAACGACTAAGGAACATATATCAACAAGGCTTTGGTCTTAATGTGGTTATACACACACATCTAGACTCTCTCACAAACCATTCAAACAAGATAAAAGGAAGATATACGAGCATAGCACGCAAGCCAAGTACACGAGGGCTCGGGGTCTTACAAACTCACTCACTGTATACTGTTACCATTATATATATATATATATATATATATATATATATATATATATATATATATATATATATATAACCTATATATGTATATATCCATAATCATCACACTTACCGATTCCACCCACAAAACACACACTCTCGCGTCATTGTCACACACACACAACTAATATACTCTCCTAACTTCTCTGTTTCTCTAAATTACTAACCAACAGAGTCATCATTCCTCATATTTGCATCATTGAATATATTAAAAGCTAATGTAATATTATTAAACTAACCAATTGAGTTTTACTTTCATTCTAATCCAAAGAATCGAAATAATATTACATTAGCTTTTAATATACTCAATGATGCAAATATGAGGGATGATGACTCTTTTGGTTAGTAATTTAGAGAAACAGAGAAGTTAGGAGAGTATATTAGTTGTGTGTGTGCGACAATGACGTGTAAGTGTATGTTTTGTGGGTGGAATCGGTAGGTGTGATGATTATGGATATATACATATATAGCATTCTCGGGTGGAATGTTATTGCATAAACTACTGAGAGTTCAACAAAAATCAGACCCCTTGATACAGTCTCTTCTCAAGGGTGGATGCGACCGCATTGAGCCCTGTTCCCAGAATGCTGCCAAGCTCAACCAAAATGGATTCAAAGCAAGACCAAATCTCCAACACATAACCAATCAATTCAAAACTTCACAAGTAGCATGCAAATAACCATTTCTCAAATCTCATCATACTATATTTCAAAGGATTAAACTTTAACAATCCATAATATCTCAAAATTAAAAAATTCAACTTAGGCATTTTCACCATGCACGTGGAGGACCACGTCATATTTAAATGTGGATCAGGTAATATCTGTTGCAAGTAGGGGGGAAATGGGAAAAAAAATGTAACATCAGATATTATTATGGGACAAACCTTAGGTTGGGGTGCACTATCGATTTTGTGGACACATTAATGGTAAAATTGTAATTTAGCCCCAATTTTAATATACTATAGTATAGATTTACTTGTTTAAACAAAATTTTAAAGTTTTTACGAATATTTCTTAATTTCTTCAATAATTAAAATTAATAACATAAAAAATTATATTAAATAATATATTACTAATTACTAAAACAACAACCAATGTTGCTACGTGACAATGTTATGTAAAATAGCTACAATGTGTCAACTTCCTGTAAAATGAGAAAATATTTTTTTTTGTCAAATATTGCTTGATTTAAAACTAGATTTTAATATATTGAATTTATACAAATTTAACTTGAGTGAAACTCTTCAATTCTCATAACTTTTTATTTCGCAACTATTTCATTTATAGTAGTTATTCACCGGACAATTTTGTGTTAATTTTTTCTTTTACTAATCTATTAATTATTAATTATTACTAACAAAAGCCACAGCTGCCACATGACGACTTCCTATTTAAATGATCAATTTCAAAAAAAAAATCTAGATCTATTACTCATTAATTACTTTCATTTTTAAGCTCTTTTTTCTATAGAAAATTCCTACTCAATTCTTTCAGTTACACATTCTTATGATCAACTTAAATATTTACCTTATTTAAGTTTTGTTTAAAATATTCTAATTAATAAATTTAATTATTTATAAAAAGTTTAGAAAATCATATTATTAAGTTTTTGTACAAAACAATTATTAAAATTGTGCATCGTGTGGGTACTTATCTATGAAACTTAATAAAACAGAAACTATTGTTGCCACGTGGCAGCTTTATGTGAAATGTGAAAAGTTTTAAAAGAAACTAGTGTAGTCACGTGATAGTTTTCTATGAAATGGGAAAATATGATTTATTACTAGATTTTATTCTATTTGATTTATTAAAGTTTTCACTTGTCGGAAACTCTACAATTCTCATCTATGTATATATCAATCTTTTCAAAATATCATAAGTAATAGGTTTAGAAATTTAAAAGTGAAATTATTTTAAATAAGAGTAAATATATATATATATATAAAGCTGGTGAGGAGCACTATGGTTGTGCTACTTCACCACCTTTGGATACATCTTCATTCTAAAGCAACCATGTGGAAGTTTTAAAAACTTTTGATTTTCTAGCCATTAACTAATAATAATACATAATAATAATCAATATAATAAGGGGTATTAGTATTAGTATATATAACTTTTTCTATTATCAATAGTAGAAGACTTATATTTAAAAACTTTTACAACTAACATTACTTCTAACCAATGTGGGATAAAACTCTTTAAGGTTAGATATTACTTCTAATAACTCACTTTTAACATCATACTTTAATCTTTGATATCTTATTCATCCAAAACTTGATTTGGACAAATAAATATATTATTTCGATATTCTTGCCGAGTAAAACACATTTGCACAATTACTTTTGTCAACAAACAAATGACACGTAAATAAATTCGTTCCTCAAATTGCATAATTTATTTTACTAAAAACATTAATTTTTTAAATAAGTATTATACTTTAACTCTTGATATCTTATTCATCCAAAACTCGATTTGGACAAATAAATATATCATTTCGATGCTCTCACCGAGTAGAACACATTTGCGCAATTACCTTTACCAACAAACAAATGACACGTAAAGAAATTTGTGCCTCAAGTTGCACAATTTCTCTCACTAAAAACACTAATTTTTTTAACAACTATTATACTTTAAGTCTTGATATCTTATTATCCAAAACTTGATTTAGACAAATAAATATATCATTTTGATGCTCTCACCGAGTATAATACATTTGCGCAATTACATTCGTTAACAAACAAATGACACGTAAAGAAATTCGTGCCTCAAGTTGCACAATTTCTTTTACAAAAAACACTAATGTTTCAACAATAGAAGAGATGTATCCCACATTGGTTAGAAATTGATGTTGGTTTTAAAAATTCTATTATTAAGTACCAATAAAAGAAATGCATCATACATTGGTTGGAAAATGATGTTGATATTCAAAGTCGCTAGAAAACCAAAAGTTTTTAAAGCTTCCACATGGATGCTTTAGAATTAAGATTTAGGTTTAAATCTCAATTTGGTCACCTTACTAATTTTGTCCAAAAGTTATTAAGCTCACTCTATAAATTTTTTTCTCAATTTGATCACTCTACTTGACTTCGACATTCAATAAGGTCACTCGAGTTATTTCTGCGCGTTATGTTGAATGGAAATCTTTAAAAAGAACAGAATGCCCCTTAATAAAAATGTGAACCAACTCTCAATCGCATCCGTTTACTGCTCAATCTTTCTCCTCACACACACACACACACACTCTCTCTCTCTCTCTCTCTCTCTCTCTCTTTCTCCAAAAGTCAAATGATCCAAAAGTACTGGGACCTATATGCTTCCGAGACACTGGAACATGTCGCTCAAGATTGTTAGGAAGTTGAACCAAATATCCTCCTCGGCTTCAAGATTGTTAGTAGGATATGAGTCCAGATCGGGAGATGATTCACCGGAGAAGATGAAGGGGCTTCACCGGGTTTGGCAGCTGGGTTTGGAGAGCGCAGCTGGAAAAGAGATGATTCGCCGGATGTGGGATTGCTTGGGGCCAGAATCGCTGGGTCTGTAACAGGGCGATGACGGCTATGGCGAGTGCCTCAATTCAGGAGAAATTTGGCCGGAGGAGTGAGGAATGTGGTGATGGGCGAGACCTGACTGGAAAAGAAACAGGAGGAGACGGATGGCGGCCATGGAGAATCGCTGGAGAAGATGAAGGGGCTTCGTCAGGTTTCGTGGCTGGGTTTGGAGAGCGCGGCTGGAAAGGAGATGATTCGCCGGATCTGGGATTGCTTGTGGTCGGAATCACTAGGTCTGTAACAGGGTGAGGTGGCTATGAAGATGGCGGCTATGACGAGTGGGTCTGTTCAGGAGCGATTTGGCCGGAGGAGAGAGGATTGTGGTGATGGGCGAGACCTGATTGGAAAAGAAACAAGAGGAGACGGATGACGGCCATGGAGAATCGCCGGACAAGATGAAGGGGCTTCGCAGGGTTTAGCGGCTGGGTTTGGAGAGCGTGGCTGGAAAGGAAATGATTCGCCGGATCTGAGATTGCTTGGGGCCGGAATCGCTGGGTCTGTAACAGGTCGAGGGCGGCTATGAAGATGGCAGCACTGGACATAGAGAGAGAGAAAAAAAAGATAGGCGATTTGGGGGATGTCGACCATAACTGAGATGAGGAAAGTATGAGGGATTGGTGGGAGATAAGGTCGGCACTGTTTAAGGCTTTGTTTCTGTCACAGTGAGAGATATGAGAGAAGAGAGACGGAGCAGTTTGAGAAGAGAGATTGAATTTGAAAATTGAAAATTATATTAAAAATATTAGTAAGGGTATTTTTGGATTTTTAGAAATTTTTTAAAGTTTTCAACAAAAAAATTGGATGGAGTGATGAACTTGATAATTATATCAAAGTAGAATGATTAAATTGAGGAAAAAAAATAGAGTGAGCTTAATGAATTTTGCCCGAAAGTAGAGTGACTAAATTGAGATTTAAACCTAACATTTATCCAAAGGTGGTGAGGTGGCACAACCATAGTGCTTCTCACTAACTTTATATATATATATATATAAATAAAATATTTTTACCATTATTACCAATAGAAGATGTATATCTCACATTGGCTAGAAAATGATGGTGAGTTTAAATTATTTTATATTATTACCAATAAAAGGGATATATAACACATTGTTTAAAAAGAAAATGTTAGTTTTTAAAGTGTTTAGACTAAAGACTTTCACTTTTACAAGAGATGTATCTCACATGGTTATAAAATATTCTACTATTATTACCAATAGAAGAGATGTATCACGCATTGGTTAGAAATTGATGTTTGTATTAAAAATACTATTATTAGTTACTTATTGAAATGATGTATCATACATTTGTGATAAAGTGATGTTGGTTTTCAAAGTTTTTTGATAAAAATCTTATACAAATAGAAGATGTATATCTCACATTGGTTAAAAAATGATGTTGATTTTTAATTATTTTAGATTATATAAAAGACTTACTATTATTAACAATATAAGATATATATACTTTTGGTTTTCTAACCATTAACTTATAATAATACATAATAATAATCAATATGATAAGAGATATTAGTATTAATATATATAACTTCTTCTATTGTCAATAGTAGAAGACTTATATTTAAAAACTTTTACAACTAACATTACTTTTAACCAATGTGAGATAAAACTCTCCAAGGTCACTTTTAATATCATACTTTAAACTTTGATATCTTATTCATCCAAAACTTGATTTCGACAAATAAATATGTCATTTCGATGTTCTTGACGAGTAGAACACATTTGCACAATTACTTTTGTCAACAAACAAATGACACGTAAAGAAATTTGTGCCTCAAGTTGTACAATTTATTTTACTAAAAACACTAATTTTTTAATAAGTATTATACTTTAACTCTTGATATCTTATTCATCCAAAACTCGATTTGGACAAATAAATATATCATTTCGATGCTCTCACCGAGTAGAACACATTTGCGCAATCACCTTCGCCAACAAACAAATGACACGTAAAGACATTCGTGCCTCAAGTTGCACAATTTCTCTCACTAAAAATACTAATTGTTTTAACAAATAGTATACTTTAAGTCTTGATATATTATTATCAAAAACTTGATTTTGAAAAATAAATATATCATTTTCATGCTATCACCGAGTAGAACACATTTGCGCAATTACCTTCGTCAACAAACAAATAACACGTACTGAAATTCGTGCCTCAAGTTACACAATTTCTTTCACTAAAAACACTAATTTTTTAACAATAAAAGAGATGTATCCCACATTGGTTAGAAATTGATGTTGGTTTAAAAAATTCTATTATTAAGTACCAATAGAAGAAATACATCATACATTGGTTGGAAAGTGATGTTGATTTTCAAAGTCACTAGAAACCAAAAGTTTTTAAATCTTCCACATGGATGCTTTAGAATGAAGATTTATCAAAAAGTGGTGAGGAGGTACAACCATAGTGCTCCTCACCAACTTTATATATATATATATATATATATATATTTGATAAAAGATTTTTACCATTATTACCAATAGAAGATGTATATCTCACATTGGTTAGAAAATGATATTGAGTTTAAATTATTTTATATTATTACCAATAAATGAGATGTATAACACATTGTTTAAAAAGAAAATGTTAGATTTTAAAGTCTTTATATTAAAGACTTTCACTTTTACAAGGGATGTATTTCACATGGTTACAAAATATTCTACTATTATTACCAATAGAAGAGATGTATCACACATTAGTTAGAAATTGATTTTTTTATTAAAAATACTATTATTAATTACTAATTAAAAAGATGTATCATACATTTGTTATAAAGTGATGTTAGTTTTCAAAATTTTTTGATAAAAAAACTTCTACCATTATTACCAATAGAAGATGTATATCTCACATTGGTTAAAAAATGATGTTGATTTTTAATTATTTTAGATTATATAAAAGACTTACTATTATTAACAATAGATGATATATATCACACATTTGTTATAAATTGATGTTGGTTTAAAATTACTATTATTACCAATAAAAGAAATAAATCTTACATTAGTTAAAAAGTGATGTTGATTTTAAAAGTCTTTAAATGAAAAGACTTCTACTTTTATATCATTAATGAAAGAGAAGAGAAGAGATATATCATATTATATAGAAAGAGATGTTGTTTTTAGATATTTTTTTAGATAAAAAATTTCTACTACTATTACCAAATGATAAGATGTATTACACATTGGTTAGAGAGTGATGTAGGTATTAAAAGTCGTTTTATAAAAGACTTAATACCAATAGAAAAATATGTATTTCACATTAGTTAGGAAAGTGATATTGATTTAAAATATTTTTAGATAATGTATATCGCATTTGTTACAAAGAGATCTACATTATTTAGAAACATATATTGATTATAAAATTCATAGATAAATGAATTTTTATGTGATTATCAATACAAGAGATGTATCACACATTATTTACAAAGAGATATTGGTTTCAAAACTATTTAAGAGAAAATACTACCACTATTATTATTTTTATGTTATAATCAATAGAAAAGATGTATCCCACATTGTTTAGAAAGAGATGTTGATTTCAAAAGTTTTTATATAAAAGACTATTATTATTACTATAGAAGAATGCATCTTACATTTGTTAGAAATTAATGTTGGTTTTAAAAATACTATTATCACCAATAGAATAGATGTATCATACATTTGGTAGAAGGTAATGTTTGTTTTTTAAAGTCTTTAAATATAAGACTTCTACATTTATTATTAATAGAATATGTATATCTCACATTGGTTAGAAAGTGATGTTGATTTTAATTTTAGATAAAAGACTTTTACTATTATTACTAATATAAGAACTATACTATATTTGTTAAAAAATTATGTTGGTTTTAAAAGTTTTTAGATAAAAGACTTTTACTTTTACCGTTAATGTAATAGAAGAGATGTATCCCACATTATTTAGGAAGAAATGTTGGCTATAAAATTTTTAAAATAAAAGACTTCCATTATTATTACCAAATGAGGATATGTATTACACATTGGTTAGAGAGTGATGTTGATTTTAAAAGTCTACAATTATTAGCCATAGAAGAGAAGTATTTCACATTAGTTATAAAGTGATATTGGTTTAAAAAGTTTTTAGATGATATATCTCACATTGGTTACAAAGAAATGTATCTCATATTATTTGAAAATGAGTATTGGCTATAAAAGTCATTAGATAAAGACATCTTTTGTTATTACCAATAGAAAATATGTATCCACATTATTTAGAAATGAATCTTGGTTAAAAAGTTTTTTATCTACTACTATTATTACTAATAGAAAATATGTATATCACATGGTTAAAATATGGTGTTGGTTTTAAAATTTTTAGAAAAAAGACTTAAACATTCATTACCAATAAAAATATAAAATAATTATCTCACATTATTAATACAAAATATGTATCTCACGTTAGCTAGAAACTTATATTAATTTAAAAAAAAATTATGTAAAAAAATCGTTTAATATTAGTAACAATTTAAAAAAAAATTGTAACCATAAAAGAGATTAACAATCTAATTATAATGTCTAAAAATTATATTATTATTATAAAAATATATGTATCTCATATTATACATGTGCATAACACGGACAAAATAACTAGTTTGAAGAAAGTTACAAATAACTAAATGACATACCATTGATTTTGAAAAATAAAAAGCTAACGACAACATTAAAAAAAATAAAAAATACTACAACTTAATTATAGCAAATCTACTGATGTCATTGAAGTGTATATTAAACTTACAACTTACGTTATGCTTACCATGTCCACCCATTCAAAGAGCAGCACATTTTTTACACATGTTACAACAAATTAAAATTTAAATAAAAAGTGACATCGTTAATTATGACCTTTTGTATTGATGACATGACAATTGTAACCTACAACAATCAAATTATTAATATTTTTGGGTTGAAGCGAGAAACTCGTTTTGATCTAATAATATTAACGATTTTGGTTAAAACGGGTTGAGACGGGTTGACACGCTTTAACCTGTTATCCGTTTTAACCTGATCCAACTATTTTCAATCTGTTTGACATTTGGGTTTAAACGGGTTTCGGCCTGTTTCAGCCTATTACTCATTGTAACCCAACCCAACCCAACCCACCCAACTGTCAGACATAGCACGAAGATAACACATTTCCATGCATATCTTCAAATTATTTTTTTATAGAAAAACTCAATGCATATATTTCAATAACACATTATCACATTATTTTAGTTTTGCTCAAAATAATTTTAAAAATTCATTACTTATAACAAGCTCGTTTAAGAAATTCTTTTATAATAAACAACTTTTGCAAAAAAAATTTATTAAAATCGTACATCGTACTACTACTAACTAGTAATTTAATATAACCTTTTAATAAAAAATCAAACCACTAATTTTTTGGGAACAAATGAAAGTATATTATTTCTATCAAATAAACCTATCAAAACTTTTACGAATGATTTCCATGCGATATTAACTTCTCACCGAGTTGTTTTTATTATTCTTGTTTATTTGTAATTAGTAGTTAGTGGTAATTACCTTGTAGAGTTCTTTCCTTATTATGTTACCTTCCTTGTATAGGTTTCTTGTACCCTACTCCAAGTGTAACCCTAATTTTATCTTTCCATATAAATAGGTGATTCAATCAATAGAAAGACTATGCTGTTATTATAAACTTTATTAGTTTCTACATGGTATCAGAGCTTTGCTCCTAAAACCTCTACAAGTTTGTAGACGACTCACACCCATGCCCGCCTCCCACCATCCTAGCCAAGGATGCTCAATCATCCAAGGACGTTCCTGTTCCAAACCCACACTACCAACCTTGGATCCGGCAAGACAAACTCTTGTTCGGCGCCCTTGTTGGTTTCCTATTTGCTTCCCTAGTTCCTATGATCCAGCAGGCCACCACCACCAAAGACGCATGGGAAACTCTGGCTCACACCTATGCTCGCCCGACTCGCGGTAACATCAAGAAGATTAAAGACTACCTCAAACGGGCATCCAAGGGCACTCAGTTGGTCTCCGACTACATGCAATATGTCAAAAGTCGGGCAGATGAACTCGCGGCTCTCGGCAAACGACTTGACCATGAGGACCTTATTGAGACCATCCTTGGTGGTTTGGATGATGACTATCGCCACATCGTGGATGTAGTGGAAGGGCGGAACAGTCTCATATCGTTTCATGAGCTTCATGAAAATCTTATCAATCGAGAACTTCTTCTGAAGCAGTCACAGCCCGCGTCCTTCTCGCATCATGTCTTTGCCAGTGTTGCTATCTCGAGGAACCATAGCTCGCATGCTCGGAACTCCTTGCAAGCTCGGCCAGCTCCCGCTCAACCTTGGCAACCCCCTCGGTAGTCCTCAGCTTCTGCTCCCCGCCAACACCGACCTTATCTTGGTAAGTGTCAGGGTTGTCGCCAATAGGGCCATACGGTAGCTCGCTACCCTAACTTTCAATTGGTCGCCACCACATCCATTCCCGTTGACTCCAACTTGGCCAGTAACTACGCAAGGCATCCTCGGGCACACCTTGTGACCACAACGGACACCGGAACTCCGGGCTGGCTTCTTGATATTGGAGCTTCTCATCATGTTACCAACGATCTTGGTAACCTCCATCTTCACTCCAACTATCCGAGCACATATGACATGGTCATTGGTGATGGTACAGGCCTACATATCTCCAAAACTGGTTCTTCTATCCTCCCCACCCCTGCACACACCTTTAATTTACAAAATGTCCTATTTGTTCCTAGCATGAAAAGCAATCTCATATCCATATCTCAATTCTGCATATCAAATAACATGTGTATTGAGTTCTTACCATCTTGTTTTCATGTGATGGATCTATTGACAGGGAGAATATTGCTGATCGGACAGTCTAAGGATGGTGTGTATGAATGGCCGACCATAGCTCCCTCTCCTCGCCCCTATGCTTGTGTCAGCTCCACCGTCTCCCACCAAGATTGGCATCATTGCCTTGGCCATCTGTCTGGCCCCATCCAAAGTCAGATACTTTATAGCCTAGGTTTAGTAGTAGCCACTCCTTGCAATCATAATCATTGTAATGATTGTCTTTCTAATAAAAGTCATAAACTTCCTTTTCATCAAAATTCTATTGTGTCTACTGATCTCCCTCTTCAAACTATCTATACTGATGTTTGGACCTCCCCCTTCCCTCTATTGATGGGTCCAAATACTATGTGATCTTTGTTGATCACTATACCCATTACATTTGGCTTTACCCGCTCAGGCTCAAATCTGAGGTCGCCACCATCTTCCCCAAGTTTAAAGCCTTGGTGGAAAACTATTTTAAAACAACCATTGTCACTCTTTACTCGGACAATGCAGGCGAGTACATGGGGCTTGCCCAGGATTCTGGCTTGGCCGCTTACCTGTCTGCCCATGGCATCTCTCACCTCACCTCGCCCCCTCACACCTCGGAACACAATGGGTTCTCGGAACGTCGCCATCGCCACATTGTCGAAACTGGTCTCTTCCTTCTCTCTTGTGCATCTCATCTGCTGCCTTCCTGGTCGTTTGCCTTCCAGACCGCGACCTATCTCATAAATCGGCTACCAACACCCACTCTTTCTCACTAGTCTCCCTACCATAAACTTTTGGGCTCTCCACCCAACTACTCCAAACTTCGTGCATTTGGTTGTCTCTGCTACCCTTGGCTCTGCCCTTACTCCACTCACAAACTCATGTTTGATTTGTCGCCTTTTCTCCACTCCATGTGTCTTCTTGGTCACTAGTGCATATCTTTGTTATGATCCGAGCACCACCAAGCTATACATTTCGTGTCATGTTTGATTTGTCGAGTTTGCCTTTTCGTGCCCGAGGATAGCACTATGCCCACTTACACCATGCCCGGCTTCTAGTCCTTTGTTGCCTACTAAACTTTCCTCAACCAGGTCCTGTACTGTGCCTGCACGTCCCTGTGCGCTACTTCTGGAACTTCGACCATCGTTACTCGATCTAAGAACAATATTTACAAACCCATCACCAAACTTAGTCTTTCGACGCAACTGGCAGTGGGCAGTGAACCAACCTGTGTCACTCAGGCTCTGAAAGATGAGAAGTGGCGTCAGGTCATGTCTAAGGAGTTTGATGCACTAGCTCACAATGGAACTTGGGATCTAGTCCCTTCAATAGATGCTCACAATATTGTTGGCTGTAAGTGGATCTACCGCATTAAAAGACATGTAGATGACACTATTGATCGCTATAAAGCTCGCCTAGTGGCCAAGGGATTTCACCAGCGACCATGGGTTGACTATCACGAGACTTTCAGCTCAGTGGTTAAACCGACCACTGTTCGTCTTGTACTCTCACTAACTGTTTATCAAGGATAGGATCTTCGACAACTGGATGTGAACAATGCCTTTCTTCAAGGCACTCTGTTCGAAGAGGTATTCATGGCTCAACTACCTTGATTCACATATAAGGACAAACCTCAACATGTGTGTTGACTTCACAAGGTTATTTATGGTCTCAAGCAGGCTCCCCGAAGGTATAATGAGCTGCGTCAGTTTCTGCTTGCCTCCGGCTTCAAAAAATCGGTGGCCGACACATCTCTGTTCATCCTTCGTACTACGGGAAGCATCATCTATCTCCTTGTATATCTGGATGACATCATTGTCACTTGGAACCAGTCCGCTGCAGTTCAGACTTTCATATCTCTGCTCGCTAGTTGCTTCTCGCTCAAAGACCTTGGTGATCTTCACTACTTTCTTGGGGTTGAAGTTGTTAAGCGACCAAGTGGTCTTTTGCTCTCCCAGCGTGGGTACGTAACTGATCTCCTTGCTCGCACAAGCATGACTGATGCTCGCCCAGTAGCTACGCCTCTTGTTACCTCGCCTACCTTGACTCTTCATGCGGGTACTAATCTCACAGATCCGATAAAATTTTGAGCAATGGTCGGGAGTCTTCAATATCTGTCTCTCACACGGCCTGATGTTTCCTTCGCTGTCAACAAACTCTCTCAGTTCATACATAGGCCGACCACTGAGCACTGGAATGCGGTCAAGCGAGTTCTTCGGTATCTCTGTGACACTATTAATGCGGGCATCCTCCTTCATCGCCAGTCTCCTCCTGCTCTCCATCCCTTTAGTGATGCGGACTGGGCTGGCAACAAGGATGACTACACATCCCCCAGTGCCCACATTGTCTATCTTGGAAGCAACTCGATCTCTTAGAGCTCCAAGAAACAGCGCACTGTTGTTCGCTCCTCGACTGAAGCTGAATACGGGGCAGTGTCTACCACTGCGGCTGAGGTCCGGCGGATTGTGTCCCTTCTTGCCGAACTCGGTCTCACCTCCTCGACTCAAACCTTCATTTACTGTGACAATGTGGGCGCCACGAGTCTATGCTTGAACCCGGTTTTTTATACTCGCATGAAGCATGTGACCCTGGACTTTCATTTCATTTGGAAACAAGTTTAGGATGTGCGTATGCACATCTGCCATGTCTCCTCGGCCGATCAGTTGGCTGATGTCTTGACCAAACCTCTTGCTCGCCAACAGTTTCATCAATTACTTCACAAGATTGTTCTTTCCTCTCAGACGTCCATCTTGCGGGGGCATATTAGATTTATATATGTTCAGTTCATTACATTAGTTTTATACTTCAGTGGCTAATCGGGCTGTGTATCGATTAGCGTGGCAACTGTGTATAGAACTTTGCCTAGTATAGTTTTTAATAGGACTTTACAGGTTCAGCGGAAGACCTCTTCCCAAGCTTCACCGGAAGACCTGCTCAACGCTTACAAACGGCAGACCTTGTGTCCACCTGGCCTATCACGACGTATCCTATCCTTCAATGATTAAATGGATCAGTTTAAATTTATCTCATCACTGTTTGAATTTAAACTGAGACATTCCCTGACATATCAAGCCCGCCGAAAGCAGCTTTCCGAAAAGCAGGAAGACTTTTCGCCTCGAGCGAGGAAAGGTGAAAAGCGGCATCGTCACCTACATGCCTATAACAACTCTCAGACCTGACACCCAGATTGCCCTACTTTTCGAAGATCTCAGAAATCATTCCCTGCTCTAGATATCTGTGAAGACGAAAATCCTGACTGACAGCCCCATGCATTTAATGCATACATAATAAGACCTGTTAAAGTCTTCGTCTTCTCCAACGGATCTTTTTGAAGTGCACCTGCTATAAATGCTGCCATTGAAGACTGAAGAAAGTGGAGAGAATATACATCGATCTATCAATTGACGAATTGCTCTGAAAATCTTCAACAACTCAGTCTAACAACTCATTGCATTCAAGAGATCCTCAACAGATCTAGAAGTCCTTGTCAACAACAAGAAGCCATGCATCAACATTTATTTCTCTACTTCTTGTTGTTATTCATTCTATAACTATACTTATGCACGAATTAAATATCTTGTATTTACAGATATTTAATTTCATAGACCCAAAACACAAGTCAATATTTTGTACACGATCCATTAGGAATATTCTTTGTAATAGATCTAGTGGAAAATATAGTGCACTATTTAAATCCAAGGTTGACTGCCTTGATGGTGGACGTAGCACTCTTTATAGTGTGAACCATCCCAAAATACTTGTGTTATTTCCTTACTGTTTGTCTGCTATTTGAACTGTTTAGTACTTTGATTATCTTTATCCGTTTTACAGCAGAACTTAAGTAACTTGTAAAAGGTCTACCGGTAGTCCTTATCGGCAGACCTGGAACAACTACTTTGAAGGTCTTCCGCTACTTCAATCTTTTCAATAGATTGCAAGTACCCTTCAAAGAACTTACTAAAAAGTTTTTAAGTGTACAATAAGCCATTCAATCCCCCCTTCTAGCTTATTATTGTGTCAGTTGGGACCCACAGGGGGCATATTAGAGAATAATATTTTTTTATTATTCTTGTTTATTTGTAATTAGTAATTAGTGGTAATTACCTTGTAGAGTTCTTTCCTTATTATGCTACATTCCTTGTATATGTTTCTTGTACCCTACTCCAAGTGTAACCCTAATTGTATCTCTCCCTATAAATATGTGATTCAATCAATAGAAAGGCTATGTCGTTATTCTAAACTTTATTAGTTTCTACATCCTGTACTTTCCCTACTCAATGTCATCATAATAGTTTTAGCTTCGTTAAAGGGGATCGACGGTCATAATTAGGGCTGACGATTGGGTGGGTTGAATTAAGTATAAGTTAAATTGAAACGGGTAACGAGTTAAAATGAGTCGTGACTCGTTACAACCAAAAATTAAACGGGTCAAAATGAGTTGGGTCAACATGAGTCGGATCGAAATGAGTAATGTGTCAGAATGGGTCGACCCATTTCGACGTACAATTTTTCATCAAAAAAACATACATTTATATAGCAAAAAATAACGGATCGAAATGGGTAATGAGTTGGGTCGGATAATTTTCAACTCGGGTTGAGTGGGTTAGCTGGTTTTGAGTTGTAATTGTCAGGCATAGTCATAAACCTTTCAAAAGGTTTATTTCTCCTGCTAGGTCACCAGCTTATAAACATTTTCTCAATAAACATATTTTTTACTATACATAAATCCATAAAAACTTTATAGAATTGATCAACAACTAAATATTATTTTTTCATAATATATATTTATTTTTAAAAATAAATATAGTATTTTAAAATATAAATATTTATAGATGGAATATAATACGTCCAAACAATAAATAGGAAGGGCATTGGGTCACTAGGTTCCACGTAGTACTGTGCTCACTCGCTACTAAATTTATATTGAATCTTTTAAAAATGACACCATCAAAAGGATCTTAAGAAAGTATATTTAATTTCATAAACAAAAAGCCATTTGGCATAAAAAGTAAATGAGATATGCTATTTCCACCACGTTTTTTTGCGGGGCATTTACAAAAATGGCCAAGTCAAAGATGACTTGGTCATTTATAGCCTCACTTAAAAAAAATACTCTTTTATGGCCTGGTTTATCGATAAACCACCGATAAACCACGATAAACCACCGATAAACCAGTAAAATTTCACCGCTCAACATACGAAAATACTGGTTTATCACTGGTTTATCGATAAACCAGTGTAAACCAATTGGTCAAAGGCTATATATGTTCATCAATTGGGTCAAATGGCCATATTTGATAAATGCCACTTTTTTTGCACTACATTATAAATAATAATATTTGATTAACTCTTTGTTTGAATAAAATTGCCATATGAGAATACCTATCAGCTATAATAATAAAATAAATTACCCAAACTACCCTTCAATCATGTTTTTTATTTCTTATAATTAGGAGTTGATGGTGATGTTAGCGTGTTGAAGGAGATAGTGGAAGGAAGTAGTAGATTTTTTATCATGAGGCCAGGTACAATAAAGTTTCTCAAACTGAGGAGCTTAAGTTCATTTTCAATTTTATTATAAAAGTGCCATTAAGCTTCCTAATTAAAGCAGATGGGTGCAGAATTCACGCAGGGTTGTCGGAGGAAATTTTTTCAAAACGGTTGTGTTTTGGTCACTTTCATCATAAAGCAATGTCGTTTTGGACGAAAAAATTTTCTTAAGCGGACGAGCTTAAAAAGTTCCTGAAATGCATTTTGCTTAATTAGGCAACCGTTTGGCTCCCTTGTTATTTTGCAAAAAATCTGATAAGCACCCCTTAAGAATCTTTGTTGTATGTAGTCTGATATGCTCCGTAATATTAGGGTTAGCAATTCTTCGTATACTTTGTAATTAGGTCTTATTTTTTGTTTTATTGCAGCTGATAATTGGCATTAACTAGAAGGTAATTTTGGAATAATAAATATGTGTATGGACTTCTTAAAATGCCAAAGGATAGATTTTTGTATTTACACTAAATATAGTGGATACGTAAAAAATGTAATGGAAATAGCTTCTTCTAAAATAAATATCTCAATTGTAGTAGTACATATTTTGAAAAATACTTATTTTTCAATAGATAATATACCTCATCTGTTTTTTTATCACTTATTAAACAAGACAAAATTTTTATGTACTCCCTCCGTCCCCAAATTATTGTCATGTTTTCATTTTTCTTCAGTCCCAAAATAATTATCTTGTTTGAAACTCTCTTTTAGGACAACACTTTTACTATTTTATCCTTATTCTTTCATCTTACTTTAATTATGGGCCACATAAACAAACTTTGAAATAAACTGCACATCAAACTAATATTAATAATCCAATAAAAAATATTTTCTTAAATCGTGCATGAAGTCCACCAAAACGATAATTTAAGGACGGAAGGAATATATATATATATATATATTCACTAGTAGTTTTCCACTTATCCCATGATGACTCAAACCACAACTTATTAGGTATAGGTGAAGCGTCTTACCACTGCGCTGTGTTTCGTTGTCAAAATTTTTATGTATATACTAGGGCTTGAAATCAATATCTCTAACAAAATTTTCAATATATACAAGGATTTGAAACCAATACCTCATGCTTAAGCTACAAAAGCCCCTCCTATTTTGGCTCAGGTTTCCCTCCGCACATCTATCTACGGTCAATTCTTCGTGCTCCTTCATCCCAAAATTATTATTATATTTGATCTGGTACATGGATTAAGATAAAACAATTGACTTGAATATAAATATTAGTTTGATATGTAGTTCCATTTAAAGTAGCTAGGGATGACAAAAAGTCTCGTTTTCCCGTCTCGACCCAACACATGTCCTGATCCCGACCCGACATAATCCTGATCCTGACTTTGTCAGGATTTTTCCCATCCCGACTTCTTTCGGGACGGGATTCGAGAAATATATCAATCCCACCGGGATTCCTAACCTGTCTCGACTAAATTTTTTTAAATTTTTTTTGAAATTTTAAAAATTTTAATTTTTTTAAAAATATTTTGAGCACTGTTGTCAAGCCAATAGACTATCTTTCAAATAATGTCTATTGTGTGCTTGCTAAAACTAATTAATGGTATTTTGTTAAATTTATTTTCACAATGTTGTGGCTTTTTTGTCTATCAAGTTTCTACATTAGTGCAACTCTTCTCCTGCGAGTGATGAGTGTATTTTGTTCATAATTACAGATTCATCAATATCCATCATTAAATAAATATTCAAGTATACTTGTAACTATACAGTCTAAAATTTTAATCATAATTGCGACATTTTTTTTAAATATTTTAGTGTCAGAGATATTGTTCATAAATGTTATAGTCGGGATTACAGGATTCTTATCTCTTGAACTGTCGGGATCCCGACACGTCGGGTCCTGACACTTATCGGGAAGAAAATTGAAATCTCGAATTCTATCGGGACGGGATCAGGATAAGGCTAATCGGGACGGGTCCCGTCCCGATTCCACCCCCAATTTAAAGTACATATGTTTATAGCAAATAATTTTAATATGATAAAAAAGTAAGAGTAAAGAGGTAAAGTGTAATCTTAAGAAAGAAAGTTTCAAAAAAGATAATTATTTTTATCTAATGTAAAAAAAAGAAGGAAAATAATTTTGGGATAAAGAAGTAGTTGCCACACCAAACAAAAGGCTCTGGGGGGGATCCCATTATCCCAAATACTCCATTCGTCCCTAAATTATTATTTTCATTTTCTTTTTTGTCCGTCCCAAAATAATTATCCAGTTTGAAACTTATCTTTTTAGAACATCACTTTTACCACTTTATCCTTACTTTTTCACTTTACTTTAATTATGAGTCACATACACTTGGGCTTTGAAGGAAACTACACATTAAACCAATATAAATAATCAAGTCAATTGTTTTTTCTTAAACTGTGCGCTGAGTCAACTAAGACGATTATTTAGGAATGGATGGAGTAATAATATATGTCGAAAGTAGTACATGTTTAATACATTCGCTCTTAAATTTAAATTAAATATTTAAAAGAATTATACCTTTTGGATGAGATCTTGATAAAGTATGTTTAATATCATAAAATGAAAACAACCGTTGTATAAAAAGGTAAATACTTTAATAAGTAAATATACAACCCCTCTTCCCCCTACCCTTATAAATATCCCCTCCCCCGTCACCACCTCCATCCGTACAAACCAAGCACCAATCATCAAAACAAAAATCAAATCCCTCTCCTTCACCTTACTCCTCTTCACCCTCTCTTTTGCATCCGCCCTCCATTTGTCAATCATCGATTATGACAAGCAACACAACCAGATGGGTGGCAATGCGACCCGCATCCGTTTAAACGATGAGGTCATGGCCATCTATAAGTCATGGCTCACTCACCATGGAAAAAATTACACTACTTTGGGCGAGAAGGAACACTGGTTCGAGATTTTCAAGGATAACTTAAGGTTCATCAACGAACATAATGCTAAGGACCAGTCGTATAAGGTTGGGTTGACCCAATTTATTGATTTAACCAATAAGGAGTATCGTGCTATGTTTACAGTCGGTGTGTTTATGGACGAGGTGCAGAAGATACAAGAGAGTGATGTGTACACTCTTCGACCCAGCGAGCAGTTGCCAAACTCTGTTGAATGGAGAAAGAAAGGCGTTGTCGGTTCGATCAGAAATCAAGGAAAATGTGGTAAGCCTCTTGTAAACTCATTCCTTGCCTTTAAATAAAGTACTCCATAAAAACATTGAAATTTATTGTAACGTCGCTGTTTTGATGGGTAACATCACCAACAAATAACAATTTATCTTAACTATAACCACACTAATTATAATTAATGTTAAACCATAATAATTCTTTTCTTCTACAATTTTTCCTACAACTAAGCATTAGCGAAGGATAAAGTCGTCTTTTTCCGAAACAACTTTACTCATCATCAAAACATAGTTGTAGCAAAAGTTGTATAAGAAATTGTAAACATATAATTTTCATTTCCAAAAACCAGATAAATTAAGTTTAATGAAGACGACCAACATTTCTTGAAATTTTTAAACAATTTTAATACAAACCCAATAATAGTAAAGTCGTAATTTTTGGATCATCCTCGAGGATGCCCAAGCCACCCAAACAAAACAAAACCTTAAGACTTACTTACGAACTAGAAAAAAATAGGATAAAGGATGAAGCAATAGGTATCTCACGTATTCTGATTTAAACACTTGAGACTTACGAAACATCAAACTATAGAGTAACAACAAAGCAAGCACAAAAGAGGTTAAAATAACAACCAACGTAAAGTTGTTCATAATGTGTACAAGTATCTAGCCCTCAATAAATAAAATATTTGACGGAACCCTACTAAATATCAAGTAGGCGAAATCTCTAACCTAGAGCTGTCAAAAGCAAGTCCAGTCCACCCAACTTTTTAAGGGCTTGGGCCTCAATTTAGAAGGCCCGAAAAAAGCCGGGCCTCTTTGGTCCAGCCCGCTAGGTTAGTGGGGTCGTGTTTGGCCCGAACTTAAAAAACCCGACCCGATCATAAAGTTAAACACTTAAACTTAATTACAAAATTAAAAACTAAAACATAAATCTAAAAAGAAAAAAAATTATCAAACATTCATTTAGACCACTTTTTTTTCTTTTTTTTTTTTTCTTTTGGTTAGATAAATTTATGACACAATACGATCTATTTTCAAATCATTCTTCTCTTTTTGGTTGAAACTCATATTCTAAATTGATGGAAGTGACACTTACAAAGAGGAAATGAAGTTGATCTTCCAAGTTATAATCTAGTTTAGTATGGTTGTGGTTAGTAATTTTATCAAAACTGATCTATTTAATTGAGTATCTCAATATGATATTAGCTAATAAAAAACCTCAATAGTATAAACTTGATAAAAAAAAATTAATGCTAGATTGTGTCGGGCAAATCAAAAAATGAACATTTGCTAGTTAGTATGATTTTGCAAACTAGAACCCGAAAAATTGTCTATCCTTAGAAAACACATATTAAAAAATTAAGGACAGTATGATGAACTTCAATTTGGTTATAAATTTTTTGAAACAAATACCCTTCAAGTAGCACATTATTTTTTGTTTGGTCTGTAACATTATAGTTTTTCGAGTTTTTGTTTCGTTCAATTGTTGAAGTTACTACCTTTGTTTATATTTTCTTTGGTTACACTTTTGCTTTGTAATTGTGTAAGTTAGACTAGTAAGTATGTGTGTTTTGAACTTTTGATGTGTTATATAAAATTTATTAGCTAATTTGTGAGTTTTTTAAAATAAAAAAATAGTTATTTTTTTGGCCCATAGACCCGAAATACACATGGACTGGGCTTGAGTTCTATGAGACCCGATGTTAAGTGAGGCCCGGTGAGCTTGATCCGGCTCGACCCGACCCGACCCGTTTGACAGCTCTACTCTAACCTGATGAGCGTTCCGAAAAATTAACAATGACACCAATACAAACCCTCCAAACTTCTTGCTTGAATCTAAAATAAAAGTATAGTCACAATAAACTTGTTACTATAAATATTCTAACAACAATAATCGCTAATAGTAACTATTAACAATCTCATGTAGTCGTATGAAGTAGTATTTCAAAATCAAGGGATGAAAAAGAAAATTCGAAAGAGTCTCGAATCACTTACCTCAAAATTGATACACCTTAGGGTCCGTTCGGATGCATTGATTTTGAATTCAATAAATATTCAAATTTTATAGAATTTAAATAACTTAAAATTTGCTTTCAAAATCATAGCAATTCCAATGTTTGGATAATGTGTGGAATTCAATTGTAATTCTACATTATACTTAAAATAAGAGTTAATAAATTAAGTATTTAGTTTATTCTAGTGGTATATGGTTGTTACTATATAATAATTTATCAAAATTTAGAATTTAAATTATTAGGATTTAGAATGAAATTAGTTTTATGGAATTGAGTCATTTAGACTTCCAACTCAATTCTAATTCCAAATTTTAGTTATGTTCTCAAACAATCAAATTGGTTTTAGAGGCCCAAATTCTAATTTCAAGCTATGAAATTGAAGTATCCAAACATACCGTTAACATAATTTGAATGCTATCCTCAACCACTGAACCTAAATATTATCAATAAAGATTCCTTTTATCAATACCAAAAGCATGTATTTTCAATTTTCAAATTTCCAATTTCAGAACTAAGGGGGTTTGTGTTCCCATTCCAGAATACATTCTATATATTTCATCTCATCCATTTTTCCCTAATATGAAAAATGAAATTAAGATGCATTGAGTTAAAGTTCAACTAATTTTTAAATTCCTATATTAGGGAGTTGTTGGGCATTCTCGGCGGTCGGTACGGTGGAAGCGAAAAACAAGATTGTAACTGGTACATTTGTTACTCTATCACCGCAATAACTAGTAGATTGTAGCAAACGTAATAGGGGATGCAATGGAGGGTGGATGTGGCTTGCTTTTGAGTTCATTGTTCACGTGGCCTTTAGTTTGACTGGATTGTATGCCATTAGGTGTAAAGAATTTTAATGCTATAATGGTCCATAGCAGTTTAATATACTATTTCGGTAATGGGCGTAACGCATTTTGATGTTATAATGATCCATAGTTGTCAATTATACCATTTCACCATTAGACGTAAGTATTTTGATGCTATAACGATCAATAGTAGTCAATTATACCATTTCACCATTAGACGTAACATATTTTGATTCTATAATGGTCAATAGTAGTCCATTATACAATTTCGCCATTAGGCGTAACGTATTTTGATGTTATAATAGTCCATGGTAGTCCATTATAACATTTCAGCATTAGCCGTAATGTATTTTGATGTTATAATGGTCCATAGTTGTCCACTATACCATTTCGCCATTAGGAGTAACGTATTTTATTGTTATAATGGTCTATAGTATTCTATTATACCATTTCGATACTAGACGTAACGTATTTTGATGCTATAATGGTCCATAGTAGTTGATTATATCATTTCACCATTAGGACTAATGCATTTTGTTGTTATAATGGTGTAAAATAGTCCAATATACCATCTTGGTACTAGAAGTATCATATTTTGATGCTATAAGGGTCCATATCCATAGTAGTCCATTATACAAGTTCGTCATTAGACGTTACGTATTTTGATGCTATACATTTGCTGCAATCTACTATTTTGATACAATAACATCCACCCTCCATTGCATCCCCTATTACGTTTGCTGCAATCTACTAGTTGTTGTGGTGATAGAGTAACAAATGTATCCTTATCGCGGTGTTCAAGGCCCATGCAATCCTAAAGGGGTATGTTATGTTCCAATTCAGTATAATTCATTTGGGTTACGATAAATAAATATCATGAGCAAGAGATCTAGTTTGTTATGATCATAATGCATAAATTTGATTTCAATTTCTTGATATTAATGTTTGTTTGCCAGCAACGTTTTGGTTCCATCAATGGTTATAGAAGAGTTCCAAGTCAGAATGAGAAAGCAATGAAAAAGGCTGTGGCAAACCAACCAATTAGTGTTTACCTTGATGCTAGTGGAAAACCTTTCCAACATTACAAATCGGTAATTAATTATTATCTTTATTTACTTAAATGATGCTAGTTAATTGTATGTGATATATAGTTATAAATATTAATATACCATATTCATTCATGCAGGGTGTATTTGTAGGGCCGTGTGGGATTAAACATAACCACGTCATTATCATAGTTGGATATGGAACATAAAATGGTTTAGATTATTGGATTCTAAGAAACTCATGGGGTACCAAATGGGTGGAAGAAGGTTACATGAGGATCAAGCGCAACGTACCGGGTAATTGCGCTGGCATGTGTGGGATAGCAATTAATCCTCTATATCCCGTCAAGACAACCTGATAGGCATAACCTTAATATCCGCACCTTGTTCATACGAGTGGTACCGTATCCATTGTTATTTTAAGAATAATATGTATAAAAATAAATAAGTGTATTTGTGGTGCGGGCATAAATAATGGGTGTAACCTTATTTTGAATAAAAAAGGGTGTTATTAGAAAGATGTGTTATTAGAATGAATAATATGACAGACGTGCCCATCAATATCATGCACATTTTCATTGGAGATGCTGATCTTACTTCTATTGTCTCGACGGGAACAAATTCTGCTATGTGTACAGGTATATATGGAGATAAACTTGAAATAACTGAGCCATGCATGTAAGTAATAGGTGGCGTTGCTACATATATAGCAGACAACGTACCAACAAATAAGTCTTCGTTCTTCGTCATCTCGTGTTCTTGGGGAATATAATAGACATTATCAGTTGGTCACTTCAATAGATATTATGGATTGTTAACATTGTATTCTTATCTAAAATAATTTGCCAATTTTATTTCGAAAAAAGAATTAAAAAACAAAAGAAAAAGTAATCATTGAGGTTTGGATCAAAAGTGGGTTCCCGTTAAGTTTTTGATGGAAGTCATCATTATTCACATGGATTTTTGTGAGGTTGTTTTTGTATTTCACATATGTTTTAAACTCCATGTACTTGTTGTTGGAATATGCTTTTTGATAGTTAAATTATCACCTGGCATATTCTATATATATGTTGATTTGCTTGCCTCCATTACAAGTGAGTCATCACGAGTGGCTAAAAGGTCTATGTGCCGGTTGGTGTGACAACTCGTGTAACATCACATAGGTCTTAGATTAGGTGCAACCTGATCAAGTCCTACCTTCCTACATGATGATTGAAACAGATCAGAACTTCAGACGCACTCAGCACCAGAAGACTTGCAGCTACGTCAAAAGCCTTCAGTGATAAAGATCAGAACATCTTGAAGACTCACTACCGGTAGACATGCTACAAGTTAAACTGTTCGCACTAGCAAACATCAGTTCTCCTAAATCGGAAGACTTATTTCCACTGGCTCGAAGCATTCCACCGGCACACTTAATTTTGCACGTGCTACAGAGAAAAGTCTAGAAGCAGTTCAAATCAAGACAAATATGTTCAAGCCTCAAAAAGCCTGACATACTTAAAGTTACAAGACTTTCTCTCACTCAAGTAGTCTGATAAAGTCAAAAAGCAATTACTTTATTGAACAGACCACCTGACAGTGCAACAAACATCGGACCTACTCTTCAGAGACTTATCAACACAGTCTGACAGACAACAAGTTCCAAGATGTACAAGACTAAATCTCTACCCCAAGCATTCATCATGGAAGGTCGAGTGCTTTGTACTCAATCGTTCAGATAATTTTTATCTGAATGACCTTGAAAATTATCTTCTCATAAGATTTTCGCGTTCTCGTCTCCTATTGCCCTTTGTTGCTTAAAGATTCATGAATGAATAATTAAGTAAGGATTGAGGCTTATGAGGACAAAGCAAGAAACTATACATAGATTATTTAGACTGATGTAATATGCAATTTATCTTTGAATAAATTCATATGTTCTTTTAAATACTTTATCTCTCAGTCCTTATATATCTATGAACTTTTTATAAATGAATTTATCTTTAGAAAATCTATTCTCTAATTGATTTCCCATATCTGCATTTGAAAGAAGTAATAAATGTGTTGTTGTTCTGAACATATATTCTTGTACAGCCACTTAAGACTTCTACAAATCAAAGCCTCTTTACTTTCCGCAACCCAGACTCTTTCTAACAGGCGTTTGATTTGACTGGCGGTTTACCGCCAGAGTTGATACTTCTGCTTATAGCAAGTCTACCGATAGCCTCTACCGGCAGACATACTCAACATGCTAAACAGCAAATGCCACTAAAACTATGCTTTAAAGATATCAAAAAGAAAAGTTTTTTAAATTGGCATTATAGGCTATTCACCCCCCTCTAGCCTATTTGAGCATTACTGTGGACCAACACTTGTTATGTCACACCCCAAACTTACCCTACCTTGGCCCTGACTCAAGACGCGAACCCAATTGACAAACAAACACCATAAAACTGAAATAATAATTACTAAGACACTGTCTCAAGAGATAAAACTAAAAAAGAAACGGAGTCATGACAGACTCAAAATGTTTTACAAAAGATCTCAATATAATTACAACCCAAAAGAAGACTACATGTCTTCCTACACGACTCAGAAGAAATGATGCGAACAACTGCAGAAGCTATGTCACAACCCGACCCGGATTTCAACACTAAATCCCAAGGTCGTGCCATTGAAAATAACATATCAAGAAGACAAGCACTTGTTAATCAGTAGTGTGAGTTGAACAGTCGAGCTAACAAGCTCTAAACATGAACATAAAGCCGTACTAAAATACGGGATTTCAAAAATTGAATTAGCGGAAGAAATAAGGAAATGAAGTCCCGAGCCATGAAGCTCGAAACCAAAGCCAATGAAACCAAGAAAGACATTTTCTCTCAAAGGGGGAAAAACAAAACTCGCGTGCCGCAACATTGCGGATGCTGAACGAACCATCGGCACCCTAGGGTGGCGTTTCAACAAGAATCAATCTGATAACAATTACCCACGACTAAAGCATACCGGGGATTAACCAACAACTATAACAACTAGAATAAAGAAAAGCCCCAAAGCTACTGCGTGCCCTGGAGACAACTGAAATAAATACTAAAACCACGAATAACAGCACGACACAACCCGTCGACCCAAGAAGAATAAATACAAATACCCAAGTATCTACCCGACCGTAATGTCTAGATAACTTTACAAAATCGATCTCACAAGAATAGCAAAGTACATAATATATGATGATTCTAAAAAGAAATAGGACTCCACAAGCTACTACTCGGGGATGTCTGCTGCTACTAGCATGAACCACACGATCTAATCTCGATCTATCGATCAGTTGCGCTCTGTTACAATCATGATCTACTCGATCTCAACGCGACTACCAATTTACTACAACTAGAAAACAAAGTATGGAATGAGTCATAATGACCCAGTACGCTACTACAAGAGATATGTAACATATAATTATGTAACATGAAAATAATCATGGTGTCATTTTACAAATGACAGAAAAACCCGTGAAGAGGCGTCGTATCGTTTAGATACTCCATAAAATGACCATTTCTTCTTACTTACTAAACCGTCCAAATGAACCAGAGTGTAATTCCCTGTTCAAACACAAATCAAATGCATTAGAACGTAGTTCCCATAAAGACATCATATGTAAGTATATATAATTATATATATACTAATCAAACTGTTCATAGAATCATTAAGTATAAGTGTGCATATTTATATACATACACATCATGTCTTTCATGATATACAATCAAGATAAACACGGTCAATTAAATCTCATGTTCAACTAACACTTTGTTATCACATAAGTGCCCATAGTAAGCCACATAAGGGATAGAGAATATACCGAATCAATGTTGTTGTGTCGCTCCTGCAATCACAACCGTTAAACATATCGTGCCAGTGACACCCGTGATCGGGTATCAAAGTACCGAGCTCTCTTCTCGGGTCCGAGCTCTCTTCTCGGGTCCGAGCTCTCTACTCAAGAAAATAGCACTAGCCAATGTGCTCTTTTGCTTACGACAAAGGGGGCTGCTTCCCCACTGTAGCAAGCAGTGGAGGGGTGTGTGAACCGAATCTGATACGGTGATATATTGCAACCACGAATCCCATAATTCGTGAAGACAATGCATCGTCCCACCATCAACGTAAAAACTCAAGTAATGTCAGCTAGACTTATATGTAATGCACAAGTAGATGTTTACTTGCAAATTCTCAAGTAGATATACAGATCTACTAAACTCATACGATTATGCACATTGTTACAATAATCACAAAACCACAATATAAGCTCATTTGAGTAGCTAAATCAGAAGTGTCATGTTGTCCACTCAATTCAATCCAAGTTCCAAATGCTAGTAATCTAGTCAAACGAAATATAATTATCATAGGATCTCACCACGATCCTCGTAAGGTTCAATTGTTTCTTAACTCGACTCCGTTGAGTCTTTACTACAATTCCAACCAAATAGATTAATATCAAATCAAGCCCTAGTTCAATTTAAGTTTATATTCCCACCTACTAGTGGAATCCAAATTTCATTGAAAGTTAACAACACAATAGTAGAACATTTTTGAAGGCAAGAAACACTATATTCTTTATAAGTCATATTCATCAAGTATGGAGAATCAATCTTTAACAAGTTCAAATATTACAAATCACTCGGCGCAGCAATCTTTCTAATTACATAAAAAATTCCTCTCAACAAAAAATGTACTGAATATTACTTATTTAGAAAGTAGACTCTTTAAGCTATAACATAGCCTTTTAAATCACTTCATTCGGACTTGTATTCATCAATCTATGATCATATCAAGATCAAGCTAATAATATGTTTTTCTGTTATGATTATTCTGCCCAGTCAACTTATAAATTCGACCATTAATTCCTCACAACTCAAAATGTCATGAATTTTATATATTCAGAAACTAGACTCTTGGAATTATAATTTAGCCCTTTAAATCACTTCATTTAGACTTGTATTGTTTAGGATACATTCACCTCAAGTTCATGTTAAAAATCTGGTTCTCTGTTGTGACTCATTCTGTTTAGTCAACTTGTAAATTCAACCATGAATTGCTCAAAACTCAAAATGAGGGGATTATTGCCTAGTCTGAAACTAGAATTTTGAAACTATGTTTTTCCATTTTAAAATACTCTAATTGAATTTTATTCATCAATTTATGATCACATGAAGATCATGTTAATAACCAGTTACCCTTGTTCAGACTCACTATCGCAGCCATGGTTCATGATTCATTAAAAATACTTCCCGAACTCCAAAATTTATGAAAATTTACAGAGCATCACTTAACATACACATGACCAACATATAATATTTTTAGGAAATTCCATGTAGTATATTAGTACCAGAAGTTTTCGGAAAACAACCTAAAATTAGGATTGAATCTATGAGGTTTCTTCCTAATTGGTGAAATCCTAAACTAGTCATCTCATTGAAGTTTCCAATTCCAACAATTCCATGAACATTAGTTGTTCCAAGTCATGTTTAGAACCTTTTAATGCTATACACAAACCCAATTTATTATGCGTAGAGGGCAGCCCCAAAATATTCAGATTTTAACCCTAACGTGAAAAATTCTTTAAAGTTAACAATTGCAATGAGTTCCTTCACAAGAATTACTCCTAAGCACAATTAGAACCACATTCATGCTTTACCCAAACCGAACTTAATAACTTAACAAATCAACCCATAATTTCCAGATTTATAACTTGTTGAAATAAAGATTTCTACTTCACAAGAAGTCTTCCTATAACGACCAGACCCGGATTCCAACACGAAATCCCAAGGTCGTGCCGCTGGAACTAACATAAGAAAAGGACAAGCACTTTCTAAAAAGTAGTGCAAGTAGAACAGTCGAGCTAACACGCTCTAAACGTGAACATAAAGCCGCACTAAAATACTGTGACGACCTGACCCGGATCCCAAGACGAAATCCCAAGGTCGTGCCGCCGGGAGACAAATAACAACAAACAAGTAGCAAATAATGGGTAGGGCCATAACGGCGATACGCCAACAACTCAAAACATATGCGGAAGCGAAATAAATGAAACAGTGGCGCCCGAGCTAACAAGCTCAAACTAAAAACAACCAAAGAGATAATTAATCTCTCGGTCCAAAAATTCGACTCGCGTGCCGCAACATTGGGCACGTAGGACTAAACTCCCTGTCATGCAATTCAATATATAGCATAATATAACCAAGTCATCGGCGAAGCTACGGCCGGAACCCAACATTACACTAAGTCTAAGACTCTAGTCTAACAACTCAACGGCTAAAAACATGCCGGAGAACAAGCATAATACTTAACTAGCAATGTATCATGCTAAAACATATTCACCAATTTTTACCAAGCACGACTAACACAAGTCGGCTACCAACGATATAAGTACCAACATCAAAAGCATATGGAAACATAACCATAAATGTACACCAAACACGACCACTACCGGTCGGCTACCAAAAGAATAGGCTAAACAACATGATTACAAATATTACAAATCACAATAAGGTTTGCTACCCAACATGAAGTTTACATAACTTCAACTTTCCCAACGACCTCACCAAAAGCAAATAAACTATCTAAGTAGCAACCTGCCAAAAGAATCCTTTGTCAACGCAACCTTCTCGATTTACTTGGATCCGCTCGTGCGACTCGGATCTAGGGAAAAACAACCAACAAATAAAAGTAAGTCACAAAGACTTAGTAAGTTACTAACCATAACTTCCTACCATGGCATAATGTTTAATAATGATTTACATCATGCTATATTCATATAATAACTTTATAAAAATCATGTTATGGCATCCATGCTCAACATTAATAAAACATGTTATCATTGAAGTATAACATCTCACCAAAAATTCATGTCAAGGCATATTAGGCTTAACAATAATGATTTATGCCTTTAGCATAATACAACATTTGAATAATGTTCATGTGATAGCATTTATGCTTAACAACCTAAATCAATATGTTATCTATCAAGTATAACATTTATGAAACCAAAACAACCATCATATCATATCCAAATCACCAAGCACATTATTCACATAAGCACTTGTGAAACAATTCATATAATAGGGATATGATACCATTAACAATTCTTCCGCGCGTGTCGCTCCTGCAAAAACACGTGCAAAACCTTTATGTGCCCTCGATATCCCTCTCGTAGATATCGACGTCCCGAGCGATCTCCGCTCGAGTTCCATAGTTATCAAAGTCATGTGTATTACTACAACTGAGATAAACTACTTCCCCACCGTGGCCATCGATGGAGGGTGTGTGCAAACCCAAACACGGCGATCCATCGCGATCACAAATCTCACAATTCGTGAAGGCGATGTATCGTCCCACCAAAGACTCAACACCGAGCTCATTTGGACTCAAAACCCAAGCACAAGTAATATATACTCATATGCTCAAAACAAGTAGGTAAACACTCTACCATCAAACTAGTCATGCTTTTCATCCACAACTAGCATAAATATCACAACAGAGAATCATATAAGCTCTCATAATCAAGCGTGCTTCACACACTTCAAAACTTCTTGGAGGCTCGACCTCCATGAATTCTACCCAAAATTCCGTAGTACTTAAGATTATAGTTCCTAGGATTCATACTAACCCAAAGGTTGACTCCGTTGAGTCCAATCTAAACTTTCCGAAAATTTAGGGAATAGAAGCATGGGCTTCAACATCCACCTATGTTCATAACTATCGCCAAAACCATGTCCCCAATGTTCAATAAACTCACATAAACCCAACGAAACATTTAACAATGTAACATAGAACAATTTGCCATTATGTGCATAAATTCATTCAAGTCCTCTTACCAATCATAATTTCCAAATCATGATTAAATCATACAACATGGTTTAATAAACTCAACTAAACATGTATAACACAATAATTAGGCTTACCATCATGTTTAACAAGCCAAAACCTAATTTGGGAAAAATCCCCTTCCAAGTATCTTTGTCATTCAAGCTCAATACATATGAACAATTCATATAGCAAGGTTTAATAGACTAATTGGCATATGAATTTCATATAAATCAAGTCTCACATAGGTTCACCAATCTCTAACAACAATTTGAAACCTAGGGTTCATGGCATTTCTACAAATCCTAGAAATTGCTTCCATTGACCTCACATAGCATAAATGGTTGTTTCCCTAGGATCAATGGAGCCAAAAGAAAAAGGAAAAGAGGTAGAAACTTACCCAATTTCAGCCCTCATAAACTTTGTTTTCGGAATCCAAGAGATGAGGTTGTTCTTCTCAACCTTCACTTCAATCTCATGGTGTATCTTGGGGAAAGAAGATTCCTAGCAAAATCCACCAAGGAAGAACCCTTCAAAACCCTAGAATCGCCTTCTCTCAAGCTCTCTCTCAAGTTCTCTGTTGAGTTCTCGCAGAAGACATAAGGGGCTGAAGTCGTATTCTGTTTGCCGACAAGTGATAGAGTGCGTAAGTTTTGATTTAAATAGGGGGGATTAACTCTCCTAATTAATCCACTAATCAACCCCTAAAACCACTAATAGATGTTTAGGACAAGTTTCGGCTAAGTAGAAGGGTTTAGGTTTGGTTTAAATTGGGTTTAGGGGGTAAAAATTCGGACAGTGAGTTAAAGGATTGAAAATCCCGTAATTTGCATTCAGGGACCCTTGCGGTCGCTTGGTAGTAGGGTGATGCAACCGCATCACTTCAGTATTCAGCATTCCAAGTTTTGTTGCTTCCTCGCTCGATCCCGGACTCTCCCGCATGCATTCTTGAGTCCTTCCAAGCCAAAAAAGGGTCTACAATTCAACCTTAATGTCCTCCAATTCATAACCAAGGTAATCAAGCCTCAAACCTCAACAAAACATGGCCAAGAACTCAGGCAAAACTCTCCCGAACGACAACCGAAAAAGTCAAACGGAGAAGGGTTAACGCTAGAATCAAACTAGCAACCAAACCGACAATGCAACAAGCATCTAACCAATCTCCAAGGCATATTAATGATGTTATAAATGTCCTCTAACAATTATCCATGTGTTAACAACATAAATCACAAACCCGAGATTCAAAGCATCTCGTGAAAGAAAAATGCATACAAGCATCTCAAATGACGTCAACGAACATGCTATAGACTCCAAACATATGAGTGAGCTAAATAAACATATTTATGATGATTATAAGTGTATGAGTTCATGCATAACACAAGCAAACTATAATTCAGGGTTTTACATTCTCCCCTACTTTAAGGAATTTAGCCCCTAAATTCTTACCGTGGTCATCAAACAAATGAGGATACTTCTCACGCATCTCCAACTCGGTCTCCCAAGTTGCTTCCTCGATCTCATGATTCTTCCAAAGGACTTTCACCAATGGAATTCTCTTGCTCCTCAAAACTTGCTCTTTGGTGTCAAGTATCTTCACCGGCTGCTCAACATAAGACAAGTCCGGCTGAAAAGTAATCTCTTCATACTCAAGAACATGGGAATCATCCTTAAGATATTTCCATAGCATAGACACATGAAACACATTATGAATCTCTGACAAAGACAGCGGTAAAGCCACCCTATATGCCAAACTCCCAACTCGCTCCAAAATCTCAAAAGGTCCAACGAACCTCGGTGATAATTTCCCTTTCTTCCCAAATCTCTTAGTACCCCTTCTAGGAGATACCTTAAGAAATACAAAGTCTCCAACCTGAAATTCCAAATCTCTCCTTCTATTATCCGCATAGCTTTTCTGTCGACTTTGAGCGGTGAGCAATCTATCCCGAATTAATTTCACACTCTCAACTGACTGCTGAACAATCTCTGAACCCCATAATTTTGCTTCTCCAACCTCATCCCAACAAATAGGAGATCTACACTTCCTCCCATAAAGAGCCTCATACGGTGCCATCCCGATGCTCAATTGGTAACTATTGTTGTACGCAAACTTCGCCAAAGGAAGGTGTGTATCCCAACTCCCTTTAAAATCAATCGTACAAGCCCGTAGCATATCCTCAATATCTGAATTGTTCTCTCGGACTGTCCATCTGACTGAGGGTGAAAAGCTGTGCTAAAATTCAACTTGGTCCCCATAGCTTCTTACAAAGCCTGCCAAAATCTCGATGTAAATCTCAGATCCCGGTCTGAAACAATACTAACTGGAACCCCGTGCAATCTAACAATCTCCTGCACATACAATGCCGCTAACTGACTCAAGGAATAAGTCATAGCAATCGGAATAAAATGAGCCGACTTCGTGAGTCGATCAACAACAACCCAAACGGCATCAAAACCTCTACGAGTACGCGGAAATCCCGAAACAAAATCCATCGTCACATGCTCCCATTTCCACTCCGGGATATCCAACGGCTGCAACAATCCCGCGGGTCTTTGATGTTCCGCCTTCACCTGTTGACAAGTGAGACACCTCGACACATAATCCGCTATTTGTCGCTTCATGCCATTCCACCAAAATTGTTTCTTTAAATCTCTATACATTTTCGTACTCCCCGGATGGATAGTATACTTTGCCTTGTGAGCTTCATCCAACACAAGTCGCTTCACATCATCAACTGAAGGAACACAAACTCTACCCTTGAAAGTTAAAATCCCATCTTGGTTCATCGCGAACTCATTCTCCTTATTCTCACTCAAACCATCCATGATTTTTACCAACTCCAGATCTTTCTTTTGAGTCTCCTTAATTCTCTCCAATAAAACAGGAATAGCCCGCACACTAGCAAATAATACCCCACGATTAACCTCGCTAGGATTCCAATCACGAACATCTTCCAACATTTTCCATTCCCGCATCATCAAACATGACAAGTGCACTTTTCTACTCAAGGCATCTGCAACCACGTTTGCCTTCCCCGGATGATAAAGTATCGTGCAATCGTGATCCTTCAACTTCTCCATCCATCTCCGCTGTCTCATGTTCAACTCCTTTTGTGAGAAGAGATATTTCAAACTCTTGTGATCCGTGAAAATCTCAAACTTCGAACCATACAAATAATGCTTCCACTTGTGCAAAGCAAATATAATCGCCGCGAGCTCGAGATCATGCGTAGGATAATTAATCTCATACGGAGACAACTTCCTTGAAGCATAAGCAATCACTTTCCCATTCTGTATAAGCACACAACCCAATCCTTCTTTCGATGCATCACTATAAACAACAAAATTATCACCTCCGCTAGGAAATGCTAAAACCGGTGCCGTAGTCAACTTCTTCTTCAATTCTTGGAAGCTTTCTTCACACTTATCACTCCATACAAATGTGGTTGTGGGTCCCAATGAGCACAATAATAAGCTAGAAGGGGGGGGGGTTGAATAGCTTATTAACACTTTAAAAAACTTTTAAGTAGGTTCCTTGAAAGTTACTTGCAATCTATGAAAAGAATCAAGTAGTGGAAGACCTTCAAGAAGTTTGTTCCAGGTCTGCAGATAAGGACTACAGGTAGACCTTTTACAGATTACTTAAGTTCTGCTGAAAAGGATAATATAAACAATGAAACTAAGCAGTTCAATAAGTAGACAGACAGGAGGAAATAACACAAGTATTTTGAGATGGTTCACACTATAATGAGTGCTACGTCCACCACCAAGGCAGTCAACCTTGGATTTAAATTGTGCACTATGTTTTCCACTTAGATCAATTACAAAGAATATCCCTAATGGATCGTGTACAAAATATTGACTTGTGTTTGGGTCTAGGGAATTAAATATCTGTAAATACAAGATATTTAATTAGATGCTGAAATATAGTTAATGGAAGTAAACAACAAGAAGAATAAAACAATAAATGTTGAAGAGCGGCTTCTTGTTGTTGACGAGGACTTCTAGATCTGTTGAGGATCTATTGAATGCTTGGTGAAAGACTTGGAGTTGTGTAGATTCAGAGCAATTCTTTAAGTGTTCGATTGATTCTGTACAGTTGTTGTCTTTTGTTCCAGTCTTCAATGGCAGTATTTAAAGCAGATGCACTTCAAAAGATCCGTTGGAGAAGACGAAGACTTTCAACAGCTCTTTTCATAAATGCATTAAATGCATGGGGCTGTCAGTCAAGGAATTTCGTCTTCACAGATAACTAGAGCAGATAATCATTTCTGAGATCTTCAAAAAGGTGGGCGATTTGATGTCAGATCTGAGAGATGAAGCAGAAAGTAGGGGGATGCGCTTTGCTTTACTTTGTTCAGGCGAAAAGTATTCCTGCTTTTCGGAAAGTTGCTTTCGGCGGCTTGACATGTCAGGAAAAGACTTGGATTAATTCAAATAACATATGGGAATAAGTTTGAATTAATCCAGCTAGCTTTGATCTGGAGAGGACACGTAGAAGCAGATCAGCTGGACACGAGGTCTACCGATCTTAAGCTTTGAGCAGGTCTTCCGGTGAAGCTGAGAAGAGGTCTTCCGATGAACCTGAAAAAGTCCTACAAAAACTATACAAGGCAAAGTTCTATACACAGTTGCCACGCTAATCGATCGCCCGATTAGCCAGAAGTATAAAACTAATGTAATGTCTTGATGTCTTGATCGATATAAATTTAACATAAGAATTAACAATCTCCTCCTATTTATATCTGGTCATCATTACTACAAATGAGGGTTTTAAAACAAGCTATTTAATAGATAATAGCATGTCTGAGAAAGTTTATATATTACGTAATCGGTAGACATGCCTCTATTAAACAGAATAACACCTCAGATGCAAGGGACTAATCTAAGTGCATACAAGAATAAGAGAGTCAAAGAATAGCACACAGATCAGCAGCAGTTTAAATCAATTTAAACTGAATGTTTAAATTCTAATATAGATAAACAATAAAGCAGCAAGAATTTAAACAATATAATTTTTGAAAAAGCAAGTAATCATCTGTATTCATAAACAAGATGTTTACATTTGACAGAGTTTTCAAAAATAAGATAAATACAAAGGAAAGGGAAGAAAAGATACAAAAGCTACCATGGTCTTTTCCCTTTGCCTTTGTCTGACCTCCTTTTCTCTTCTTTCTCGCTCTAGCTCTTCCATTCTTCTTTGGTATTCGGCATCCGCATCGGTTGGAGGTGCGGTGGAGCGAGCGGTAGTCGGTTCTTCACGAAGCGGCTGTTCTCTTCCATCGGCATTACGTTGATAGATCTCATTTGTTTCTCCTCGTGATGGCGGATCACGATCCGGTTGGCATTCATAATGTCATGAGCGAGTTTCGGCGAGGTTGTTGAGTTCCATAATAGAATGCGACCGTGGGTGAGATGGAGAGTGATGGCGTGGAATAGCTCGTAGAAAATGGAACCTATGATCGCGGCCTTCATCTCGTTGAGCTTCGATGTTGATCTTGACATCGGTGAAGTCGTGTCGCATCTGTCCAAAACGAGTCGGACATCCTCTTGAAATTGTCGAAGAGTAGTGGCGGTCCGGTCGTTGGCCTTGGCATTGCGGTGGCTACTTCGGTAGCGGTAGATATGCTAGTGAGTTCGCCTAGCTGGTAGATGGCATCTAAGCAGGGACAAAACTTCGGCATTGGTGGTGATGGGAAGAAGAAGCTTGGCCAATGTGAATGGTGTCGGCAGAGGCAGAGTCTGCAGGCCTGATGGGCTGTTGGATATGGGGAGTTCTGGAGGCAGAAGAGGATGAGTCTTGGGTTGGTATGGTTTTGGTGGAAGAGGATAGGGTTATAGGGGAGGATGGAGGTGGAGTTGGTGGGGAATCCAGTTCCATATCAGTGTCAGAATTTTCACTGATGTGGGAGGATTGGGGAATGGGTTCGGTAGAGAACCAGAAAGAAGGGGCAGGGTAGAATAGGAATTTTGGTTTTTGAAGGGAAGGTTGAGGAGGTTGAGGAGGTTGATGAGAAGAGGTGAATAGATGCGCTCTTGACGAAAGTTCGAAGAGGAACTTAGCGGCGGCAGGTCTAAGGGTTGTGGTGTGGTTGAAGAAGTTGGTTGGGATTGGGGTGGTGAGGAAGGTGTGGATGGGTCGGGTGAGTAGTTAAAGGGTGAAGGAGGAGGAGGAGTTGGGGTTACAGTGGCTCCTCCTGATTTTGAGGCTCCTCCTGAGGGATAGACTCCTCCGGAGGTGGTGAATTCCTCTGAGTAGATGACTCAGAAGGAATAGATGAAGGGTTGACAGGTAAGGTTTGGGCGTCGGTAGAGGTAGTTGGTAGGCTGGCGGTAGAGGGTTGGGTACCGGTAGCTCTCCTTTCTTCCTCGGTAATTTGAATAGGAGACTTCGGTTGCTTCATCGGTAGAGGTTGGAGAGGGCTGCCGGTGGCTGGTCTTCAAAGGTTTTACGAAGTCTCCTTCGTTTTGGTTTGGGAGTGGGTGCGGGGAGGTGGTGAAGGTGGTTGGTGGATTGGGTAGAAGGCTTGGCTTGGGTAGATGGAGGAGAGGAAGTGGCTAGATTGGCTGGTGCCTTCTTCTTACGGCCTTCCTTCATCTCCTTTCGATCCATTTGGCTGCTCCTCTTCGGTTAGACGTGCCACTTCGGCCTTGTCTTCTTGGCTTTGCCTTTGGGCTGCTATTTTGGTCCTTAGCGGCTACTACGCCTCATCGGCCGGACCTTTGGCCTTTAGATGGAGGTCCGTGGCCACTTGATCATCAAACTTGGCAGAGGCCTTTTTGAAGGACTTGCTTGCAGCTACATGTGCTTCCATATTGAAGCGGGTGACTAAGATAGGTGCAGGCTTGGCCACTTTGTCAAGAGAGACCGGCGGTAGACCTTTCGCATCTGGCGCTTGTTCTCGTATTCGGTGTATTTCTTGAAAAACGAGGCTGTGAGTTGTTTGTCCTTGGCCACCGTATGCGGCTCATCTTCTTTCAAAGAAGAGTTGATGGTTGCATCATCCCTTAAAAGGGCATTGATCGATCGACGAAGGCGTTTGCAAGTGGGGTTGCTCTTTGCTTTCTCCATGCTTTAGCTCGTCGAAGATGATGAGCCCCAGTTGAGGAACTGGCTTTTCGAGGGTCAAAAGCCTTCCATTGTCGCATCGCGCTTAGATTTTGAAGTTCTTCTTGCACGAAAGAAAAACAAAATAGAAGTTAGGGCTTTTCATCAAGACATCTAAACAAGTAGGAATTTCAAAGTTTTCCAAAATAAATTGAAATTTTCAACGCAAAAACTTGAAACCCTAGAATGTTTAGAGAAACCACACTCGAGAAAAACATAACAGAAGTTTTCATAAGAATGAACAATGAATAAACAAAAAGCATTGTTAGTATTAGGATTATAACAACAACAATGGCGAAATCTTGTATAAACTTCGAAAATGACGGTTTGAATTCCAAAAGGATTTTAGGTTGATACTGAAATGCAAAACGATACATGGAAAATTTCGAGTAGAGTAGAGAAAAACGTACCATTGTTGAAGGATGAGAAGAAGAAACAAGAAGAAGAACGTGAATTTGCAGAAAGTAGTTACTCAGAGAGAGAGAGAGAGAGAAGTTTCTGTTCAAAGGGTTTCGTAAAGTTTGGAAATGACGGTTCGAGGACTATTTAAAGGCGAGAAAATATCAGTTTTGAAAAGCGGGAACTTAAGATATTTTCTTAAGTACCAAATTTTGTCCTTGACCCCCCTTTATTGCTTTAGAAACCTCTTTAGCAAAAATAGACTAAGTAAGAGTACTAACCTTTAGGTCTTAGGTAAAGGAGAACTTACGTCTTCAGATTAGTCTAATCTTCTTGGGTCTAGGTATGAAAGAAACATTAACAAAATTTTGAAATTAAGCGGTAGGATCAATCATACCAAGATTTCTCCTTAAATAAGCAAACTGGTGGCATCCGGTGGTTTTGTGAGAATGTACGCCAATTGATGCTCGGTTGGAACATATTCAGGCGATGTTACCTTTTCCACATGATCTTTGAGAAAATGATAACGAATATCAATGTGCTTTGTCTTTGAATGCATCACTTGGATTTTTGGAGGCGAGATAGGCGATGTGTTGTCACACATGATTGGGCGGTTTCGGTCTTGATGTTGTAGTCCACTAGTTGTTGCTTCATCCATAGCGATTGAGAGCAACAGTTGCTTGCAATATATTACGCCGTGGTTGAGTTTGCCAGCGATCCTTGTTTCTTGCAAGACCATGAGGCAGTCTTTCCAAGAAATTGACAAGTCCCAGTGGTGCTTCTTACGCTCACTTTGCGGTGCATAATCTGCATCGAGTATCCAACTAAATTGAAGTTGTTGGATTTTGAATACCGAGATGCCTAGATTTGTTGTTTTTGAAACATATCGATGATACGTTTGGCGGCAAGCAAATGTGACTCCTTTGGATCTGCACTGAAATCTAGCACAAACACAAGCGACGGCAAACATAATGTCGGGTCTACTAGCGATAAGGTAAAGAAGTGAACCTATGATTCCTCGATACTTGGTCATGTTCTCTTGCTTTCCCTTTTCATCTTTGTCAAGATGGCGGTCGGTAGACATTGGAGTTTCAAATCCTTTGGTGAATCAAGACCAAACTTCTTGATTAGTTCCTTTGCATATTTGGTTTGGTGATGAAGATTCCGTCGAAGTCATTGTATCTGCGATCTAGAAAATAGGTAAGTTCGCCCATCATGCTCATCTCGAACTTGCTTTGCATCGACTTCTCGAATCTTTTGCACGGGCTTTGGTTAGTTGATCCAAAGATGATGTCGTCCACATAGATTTGTACCGAAGAGAATGGCCTTTGTGCTTGAGGATGAATAAAGTAGTGTCGATTCTTCCTCTCACGAATCCTTGTTCAATTAAGAACTTGGATAGAGTTTCATACCAAGCTCTAGGAGCTTGCTTGAGCCGTAGAGAGCTTTCTTGAGTCGGTAGGCGTGGTCGGTTTGCGAGATGACAAATCCGGAGGCATTCCACGTATCTGATTTCTTGAAGATCACCATTCGAGAAAGGCACTCTTAACATCCATCGATACACTTTGAAGTCCATGAGCGAGGCATAAGCTAGAAAGATTACGATTGCTTCTAGTCTAGCAACGAGGAGCAAATGTTTCATCAAAGTCAATTCCTTCTTCGGTAGCCACTGAGCAACCAATCTAGCTTTGTTTACGGTGACATTTCCATCTTCATCTCTTTTATTTACGAATACCCACTTGGTGCCGATGATTGGATGATCGGTCGGTCTTTGAACTAAACTCCACACCTTACATCTTTCAAAGCTGGTTCGGCAGCTCTTCTTGCATAGCTTCAATCGAGTTATGATCTTCGATAGCTTCATCAATCTTCTTTGGTTCGAGTTCGATACAAATGCATAAGCAAACAAAGTTTCTTCTCGAACCTTATTTCTCGTGCGAACTCTGTATTGAGATCACCAATGATTTGAGAAATGGGATGATCTCTTGCTTCAATAATGGTTGGAGGAAGATCACTTCGGTGGATTCTTCCCTTAAGAATGCGGAGTTGGTTGAGAAGGAGATTCACCAAAATGCAGTTCGAGAAGAAATAGAGTCTTCAAAACTTTCATTTTACGGTGAACAAGAAGGATGAGAGATGCGTAAAGGTGCTTGGGGTAAAAGCAGAAGAGATGGGTTCGGGGTCAGCAGATGAGTTGTTATCGGTATCGGTAGAGGTCTCTTCTACGGTGAAGGGTTACCGATATTGGTGGGATCTGCGATTCGTTTTCGATAAGGATTGGAAGTAGATGTTGTATTTGTACTGTCTCATCATTATCGGAATCATTAGCAACGTTCGAGCCATTCTAGGCTCTAACAAGTCATATTCATCAAAAGAAACATGCACGATTCTAAGATTTTTAAGTTAGATTTCTTGAAAATGCGAAATGCTTTTGAATGTTTGGAATACCGAGAAAAATTCCTTCGTCGATTTTGCATCAAATTTTCCTCTATACTCTTTTCCATTGTAAAGAATAAAACATTCTGATAGAAGATTTTAAGAAATCAATGTTTGGGGATCTTCCTCTCCATATTTCATATGGAGTTTTATTATGAAACTTGTTTACCGAGGGATCTATTTTGGGTAAAGCAAGCGGTATTGGCTATACGCTTGAAATACTTCGGAAGTTTAGCTTACGCGGCATTGTTCTAGCCGCTTCAATCGGTGTTACGTTCTTCCGTTCGGCTACACCATTTTGTTGAGAATGCCGGCGAGAGAAGTTGTGGCCGATCCCATGGTCATCGCGTACTTTTCTACACCATTGTTTTTGAATTCGGTCTTGGTTGTCGATCTTATGTCACAAATGTCTTCAAGCTTTTGAGTTTGAAGTCTTCTAAAAAGTGCGTGACTAGATCATATGTTTCATCTTTAGATGTCATAGTTTCAATCCAAGTGAATCTAGAGTAGTCATCAACTACTACAAGTGTGTACTTGTCTCCGAAATCTTGGTGTTGTAATAGGTCCAAAGAGATCCATATGCGAGAAGTTGAAGAGGTGCGTTTGTTGATAAAAGCAGACTTTCTTTTGAAGGAAGACTTGGAAAGTTTTCCTAGTTGACAAGCTTTACAACTTCTGTCATGATCGGCGAACCGTAGGTAGACCTTTGACAAGCCCATTTTTGGAGAGCTTGGAGAGGTGCTTGAAGTTGAGGTGGCGAGGCAGCTTGTGCCATAGCAATTTGTTGTCACGAACATTGTTGGCTACTAGACACGAGGTTTGAGAATCTCCTAGAAGATTTAAGTCCACGACATAGGCGTTTCCTTGTCTATTGCCGGTCGGTATTGTAGAGCACGATTCACTGTCTTTGATGAGGCCTTGGTTGGAATTGAATTGGCATAGAAGTCCTTTGTCGCAAGTTGTGATATGCTCGGAAGATTGTGCTTTAAACCACTTACTAGAGAAACTTTGTTGATGGAGAGACTTCCTCTAGTAATTGAGCCATATCAATTGTCTTTCCTCTTGCATTGTCTCAGAAAATAAGCGTGGGTCCTTTTGCTTCAGCTATATACGTAAGAAGACTTACGTTCCCAGTCATGTGTCTTGAGCGACCCTTGTCTAGGTACCGAGATGTCTTTGTTTTCGATTCTATAGCCATGAAGCATTCTGTAAAAGAGTTAAAGCAAAACAAGGTACCCTTTATTTGGGTCTAAGGATTAGCAACCTTTTGCAACCCATACTGCTTGACCTTGAGAGAACTAGGTCTCTCGGATCTTGGGGTGAACCTTAGCGAGGCATTACGGTGCCGGATGGCCTAAGCAATGACAAGAATGACATAAATGGAAAGACCATAGAAGCTGTTAGAGTCTTCAGCCGCGAAGAGTGCTTATGATCATTCCTTTTCTTGACATTCATTTCGGTTCGGCTTGCTTGTTGACGGTAGACTTAATTGGTTTCTTTCGACTCTTCCTAGGTAGGTTACCAACGGACTTAGCTTTAGCTTTTACGTTGAGAACCTTTTCGGGAGGATTCGGTAGAATACCTTTAAGTTTACCTTCAACAGTAAAAGCATCTTTACTGTTTCATAGACAAACTTGATAGTTCTAGGTAGAGGTTTAGTAGGTCTACCGTCGGCGGACTTTGCCTTGGCATAGTCGTTGGTAGACTTCACTTTCTCTACCGTTACCTTCTCGAGTTTCTCATTTGAATCATTCATTTTGGCTTTTCCTTTAGAGCTTTAGGGTAAACATAAGGGACACTTGAGTAACCAAGGCCTTGTTTCCCTATATTTCCAAATGTCTGTTTAGAGAAAGATATATCATTAGCAGTTTCGGAGGATTCTCCTTTCTCTTTGACAGAAGAGATTGTCGGAAGAGACACATCGAATATCTATGCTGTTTTATCATTGCTAGATTTTTGGCTTGTAAGGATTTCTTCAAATGCATCCTTGGAACTATTCGAGAGTCAATTGTCTTTTGCAAGGCAATTTTCTCTAGGTCTAGTCCTTTGATGTGCTCGGTCAGACATCAATTTTGTCATGAAGAAATTTGTTTTCTTCCTTCGGTTTGATACTCTCTTGTTGGCGGACTATTGAGAGTTTGAATCTCGGTGCCATCAAAGATTTCTCAGGTGTGAGTTTCTCACGGTTCTTGGCCGCCGGTTTAACATAGGCTACTCTAAAGGAATTAAATTCTTCAAGCATATCACGATTATCCTTGAGAAGTTCTTCCTTCTTGAAGCTATCACTTCTTGGTTTCATTTTTGTCCAAAGGACTTGGTGAAACTACAACTTCATTTTCGAGTCATAGGTAGGACATGAATCATGAGCTATTAAGCATATGTTAGCTTGCTCACAATCCTCTTCCTCCTCTTACGAATCGGTTTCAAACCATGTAGCAACTTTGTTTATCTTCTATGTCTTGACCAACATACCTTTTTGTTTTGAAATTTTCTAAACGAGGGTTTTCGGTATGCTTCAAATTTTGGCTTAGGACATTTTGAGGCAAAATGACCGGGTTTCCTACGGTTATAACACACAAGCTCTTCCTTAGATGAGCTTTCACCAATCTTCTTGAAAGGTTGTTGGTGAGTGTTCTTCCTTCCATATTTTGCAAATTTTTGAAAACGTTTAACAAACATAGCAAATTGTTCATCGGATAAAAAATCATTTTCACCTTTGGAAGAAGTAGAAGGTTTGTTTTCAACAATGATTTCTTCTTGGACCATGGTGGCGAGACACGGTTACAGCTGTTTGTCTTGCTCTAGAGCTTGATTAACTTCAAGTTCATAAACCTTTAAACTTGCGTAGAGACTACGAAGAGTCATCTCGTTTAAGTTCTTAGATTCTTTCATAGCCGTGGTCTTCACATGCCATAAGCTACCTAGAGAGCCTAGAAACCTCATGTTCATTTCCTTTTTGTCATACGTTTTACCAAGAGAAAAGCAACTATTTATTACCTCCTTTGAATCGATCGTATGCTTGTCTCAAGGTTTCCTTAGGATCCTTTTGAAAGAATCAAACTGCTGGATGTATGTATATTTTACATTGTCTCTTGTGTCTTGGTCTCCTTCCAAGTATTCTACAAGAGCTTCCCACATCTCTTTCGCAGTTGTACATCGAATCACTTGTTGGTATGTGCTTGTGTCTAGAGAGCTGGTGATTATATTGATTGCTTTCTTTGTCAAGTTCAACAAGACTTTCTATCGTCCTCTGTCCATTCGATTCTTCTTTAGGAACTTCTGCGGGGTTCCCAATGATGGAGGCTAGAAGATTTGCCTTCATTGGTACATGTTGACTGCGGTGACACATTTCCATAACCTGTTGTCAATAGAGTTCATGAATCTCATTACTTTATCCTTCCATACATCAAAATGACCTTCGTCCAATATTGGGACGTGGTTAGCATTAGATGTAGGCAGCATATAGTGTGTTTGTGCCATTATGTCGTATCTCTCAAGAGTTTAATCTTGGAAAAACTTGTTTTCGAAGAGTAAGGCTCTGATACCAATTGGGTCCCAATGAGCACAATAATAAGCTAGAAGGGGGGTTGAATAGCTTATTAACACTTTAAAACTTTTAAAGTAAGTTCCTTGAAAGTTACTTGCAATCTATGAAAAGAATCAAGTAGCGGAAGACCTTCAAGAAAATTGTTCCAGTGCTTAGATAAGGACTACCGGTAGACCTTTTACAGATTACTTAAGTTACTGCTGAAATGGATAAGTAAACAATGAAACTAAGCAGTTCAATAATTAGAGCAGACGAAGGAAATAACACAAGTATTTTGGGATGGTTCACACTATAATGAGTGCTACGTCCACCACCAAGGCAGTCAACCTTGGATTTAAATTGTGCACTATGTTTTCCACTTAGATCAATTACAAAGAATATCCCTAATGGATCGTGTACAAAATATTGACTTGTGTTTGGGTCTAGGGAATTAAATATCTGTAAATACAAGATATTTAATTCGTGCAGAAGTATAGTTAATGGAAGTAAACAACAAGAAGAATAAAACAATAAATGTTGAAGAGCGGCTTCTTGTTGTTGACGAGGACTTCTAGATCCGTTGAGGATCTATTGAATGCCTTGCACGTGAAAGACTTGGAGTTGTGTAGATTCAAAGCAATTCTTTAAGTGTTCGATTGATTCTGTACAGTTGTCTCTATGTTCCAGTCTTCAATGGCAGTATTTAAAGCAGGTGCACTTCAAAAGATCCGTTGGAGAAGACGAAGACTTCAACAGCTCTTTTCATAAATGCATTAAATGCATGGGGCATCGATCAAGGAATTTCGTCTTCACAGATAACTAGAGCGAGATAATCATTTCGAGATCTTCAAAAAGGTGGGCGATTTGGTGTCGGATCGAGAGATGAAGCGAGAAAGTAGGGGCGATGCCTTTCTTGCTTTGCATTCGGGGCGAAAAGTATTCCTTTTCGGAAAGTTGCTTTCGGCGGCTTGACATGTCAGGAAAAAACTTGGATTAATTCAAATAACATATGGGAATAAGTTTGAATTAATCCAGCTAGCTGATCTGGAGAGGACACGTAGAAGCGGTCGGTGGACACGAGGTCGACCTAGATCTTAAGCTTTGAGCAAGGTCTTCAGGTGAAGCCGAGAAGTGGTCTTCCGATGAACTCCCGAAAAAGTCCTACAAAAACTATACAAGGCAAAGTTCTATACACACAGTTGCCACGCTAATCGATCTTGACCCAATTAGCCAGAAGTATAAAACTAATGTAATGTCTTGATCAGATATAAATTTAACATAAGAATCAACATCCATAAGGCGAGCATCAATGCCCGTAGCAACATGGCGGCCAAACAAATTTCTCAGCCTTCACCGGATCCCGCGAGAAGTTCCCTCAGCAATCACCATTATCCAGGCCAAATATTCAAGGGACAAGAATATATAATCGGAAAACAAATAGGCCTCCAGAAGCCTATCAAAGTCCAGACGCCACATCCGCTGAAAATCAAAGGTCAGAGTCCTGTCATTCGTCATCTCCAAAACATCGGGCTGCGTCGTGGCTCGGGAATAACTCCGCTTCCAACGACGCAATATCGCCAAGATATAAAGAAGTTTTTCTGATGCCCAACATGACGACTTGAGCATAGCCGGCGGAGTGCAAAATAAAGTGTTGAATCTCCCAATGGTTAATCACCCAAGAGATGTCCATGGAACCCCTCTGAAAGAAGTCCTCATACCAGTCATAATCAGAATAGTTAACTTGGGGAAAGCGGCCTCGGAAGCCATAGAGACCCGGATCATATCTCCCCGAAAGGTGCAGAGCCATCACGCATGAAAATGCTCCTCCCGACCACATATGGTCGATGGGATGGGACGCCAAGAGGGAAAAGTTCGTCGCCACTAGAAAAAGCATCCAAGCCAGCCAGAGTCTCTGCTAAGATTACTGGAACGATATTCGCCCGACGATCACGTGCTTGCAGAGCGAGATCCACCACTCGCACATCAATAAATCCCTGATGGCCCACCAACAGATATCTTCCCACCAGGCATAGGAAAAGAGCCGTTAGTCGGCGCCTCAAGTAATCCACGTCATTCTCTATGAACTCTGTAAATGATCGTGGAAGAACGGTCAGGTCAAAGTTCACCTCATTATAAAAACCCGGGGTAGCTAGGCGAGTAGTGCGGAATAGCTCCCTAATGGCCATGTAGGGACGCCTCCGAGGCGAAGGCACGACAATATTATGAGTGGCAGCAACTCCCAACATGGCACAAAATTCTTCAAAGGCCGGGCACATTTCATTCATCCCAAAATTAAAAAGATGGTCCTGACGAGACCTCAACGCCCTCAAAGATGTCCCGCTTGATCACGATATTTCCCGAGAAAGAAGGCACCTGAAGCCAAAAATGTGATCGAACCACCACGCCGTTAGCTCGGAGGGCAAGAATCCATAGGTCGAGGGCATTTTCATAAATTTCTAATTCTAGAGGTGTATGGTACGGGGTAGCCATTAGAGCAGAAATATAAAACTTTCTCTGTCAAAAGGAAGAGCAATTGAGAAGAAGAAGCTATAGAAGAGCGAAGCAGGCTGAAAGAAAAACAGGCATGAAGAATTCAAGCTCGCTGGGTCTCCTTTTATAGCAGAAAAGAAAAAATCGACAAACTGGACAAACAGTGGCAAATAGTGGACAAGAAAATCTCCTAGGAATGCCATTTTGGGCGCCACCCTCATGAAGTTTGGGCATGGCGCCCAAATCCCTTGTGTGCCACGCCCAAATTGCTCCTTTACCGCTCTCGAAAAGCTTCGGCCCAAATCACCGATTAATACCTCGTCTGATCACGGGTAGGCCTAGCAGCTATCGAAAGGAAAGGCTACATGGCTGCAATTATGCTTCCTCGCACAGGAAGAGGCGGCTGCCTCTTCCCCTACCCGCAAATCGCCAGAAAAGCCCCATTTAAATTGAAGGTATATTCTTTCCAAATTTATTTCTAAAAAAAAAACAGCGTGTCATTACCCTTAGGAGTCGGTATAGCTTTATTTTCTGCATGTATTTTGAATGTGCATTTTATTTTATCATGTCAATTAAAATTATATTACATTTCATCATTCATGTTTGTACAAATACTTAATACTAATTACAAAAGAAAAAAAAAGAAAAGCTAACATGTGCAGGAAAGGAAGCTAATAGTCAAATGATACTCTGCCTCTGCTCAAGCCACCTCCCCTGACTCGGGGACCCAACGTGCCATCAGGTCTGCGTATCCGTCCCCTGCCTTAGGCACGGCTCGATCCTACGTCTGCATCATCATCATCATCATCACTGCGGCGCCTAGTCTGCCGCATAGCCTCATTGCTCCGACATGAAAAGTCATCTATCCGCCGACAGTTTGATGAGTTTGCGTCGACGAAGCCCCGCAAGAGTCTCTTGTATGTGGACACTTTGACCTGAAAATATAAAAAAAAATATTATTAGAAAATGAGCATCATCCAGCTAGAAAAAAAAAGGGGGAGTGATGAATATACCGTGCGGGCCTGATCAGGGACACGGTATTCCTCAAGAATCTCCACATCTGGAAGAACCTCCCTTATGAGCCTGCCATCTTGCCGGTATGGGAAGGATGAAAAGGCATCGTCAGGCATGGAAAACTCGAGCCGTGCATCCAGAACAGATGAATAAGACTCAACCCAAGCACCATCAACAGATGCCCGTCTCCCGATCACATGAGGAGGAGGAGGAGGATGAAGCATTGTCCTCAAAAATTCTTCATAAGCTATCACCGGAAAATCACTGACAGGCATCTCATATTTGGACAAATACTGGAGCCGGTTTGGTATGAAGTGTGGTTCAATCACATGCGGAGGAGGTGGAGGAGGTGCCACCGGGGCTACTGAAAATGGGACATGCTGACGGTTGACCCGCTCACCCATATACAAAGAATCGCACATGATAGACACCATCAAGATCCAGCAACGATTAAATATCAGAGTAACCTCGATCGGCCCTACCAGATGCCGCCAAGGGAACAAAGTCACCGAACCAGAAGTCGAGCTTGCCACTCTGTTCTGCAGCCCCAATGACTCAACATAACGACCAAGGGAGTCCGTTTCTTAACGATTCGCATTTACAAATTTGACCAGATACGGTGGGCCAAGGACATCATTTCGCCGCTGGGCCGATACAAAGTCAAAAAACGAGTAAGCCCACACGAAAAAAGAGGAGGTAAAGTCGGAAAAGAAAATATATATATATAAAAAAAAAAAGAAGAAAAAAAAAAGAAAAGGAAATATACCTCCCAGGCAGGGGCAAAACCAGTCATCACCTTTGAGTCATTCCGACTCAATTTATCCATGCAAAAGTAAAAGCTCAATGCACTGCCGCCTCATAATCAATCACATGCTCCAGATCTCGGAGGCAGCCCAGCAAAGAAACCCTCAGGGTAGTGGACGCGTTAGCAAAAAGAGACGTGCCTAAGAAAAAGAATAAAAATGTCTGGGCGACACGCGTCACAGCAACGCTATCCTCAGGATCAACCTGCCCAGCATTTTTTAGAAGCCACTTCTTCACGCTGGGAATGGTCACCTCATCAGCCGTCTTATACTCGGGCACGAATCCCAAAAGATTCTCCACCTCGTCGTGACGCTCGCGGAGAGTATAATCTGGGTCCAGATTCCGCCCAATACCGTAGAAATACCGATAATAAAGTCAGTGGAGTCATGGTAATCTCTCCCCGCCTAAGCCTAAGGTGGAAAGCGTGGGTGGTATCCCACCGTAAATTCCGCAAAGACGTTGAAAATGACTCAGAATCGCTGGAAGGGAGTAAAGGCCCGCAGGAAGACTCCCAAGCCCGTGTCATCTACCAAAGTCTGAGCTGCCGGAGGCATCGAATAAAATATATCAGAAACTCTGGCGCAAGTGGCCCTGGCCTTGTCCAAAACCCCACGCTCTTGGAAAAGAAAAGAAAAAGTAGAAAATAAAGGTAAGTATCCCACAAACCCTTTTCTTCTTGCACATTCAATACATCAGATTTTTCAAAAAAAAAAAAAAAACAACAACAACAAAAGCAAAAAAAACAACAAAAAATAAAAAAAAAAAAAAATAATATATATATATATATATATATATATATATATATATATATATATTTGACATTAAAAATTATTTTGTACATAAAAATACATATTATCATTTTTTTTTTAAATATATACAAATATACTTTACATAAATGTAAATGTCAACATGTTTTAAAAAAAAGAAGGAAGATAAAATATATACTTTGCATTTTAAATATGCATATCACATTTCCTTTATTTTTCACATTTGTAAAAAAAAAAATTTATCATGCATTCACATCAAAAGAACATCTCATTGTATATTCAGCGTCGCATTTGCATTAAATAAAATGATACATACATCATTTCTTGCATTTATTAGTCAATAAGCAGTATCAGGAATGCGCGAAAAAGAAAATAAAAATGCCACCTGCTATGGAAAAATAATATCTTCTAGGCATTTCTTATCTCCCTACAGCATTAGCATGCATAAAAAATAAATTCTGACGCATCAAATATATCTGTTAAGTCATGCATATATCCGAAAATGTATCCGAAAATTCCGAAAATTTGCATTTCATTCCGAAAATTAGTCAAATATAAGTATTTGACTCTATTTTGACTCTATTCGACTCTGCATCATATAGCTTTATTCGCATTAGCATTGTAAATTATGCATAATAGAGTCAAATAGTAATTACTAGTTCAATTTAGGCATCGCAAAAATAAATTGTCCGAATTTCATGCATTATTATCAAAATTGCATCATTTTAGTCTATAAATCACATGCACAAATATCATAAGCAGCATATATATGCTCCAAAAGTCCAAAACAGCACAGAAATTGAGCAGATCTAAAAAATTGACCAAATGGGTGGAAGAAAGTCATACTCACATTGGGATCATGAAGATTCGACACGTGCTTGTACCAATCTCGCACCAGATTGTCCCAGTCATGTTTCGAATAATAATAACTGACATGGTTTCGAATCAAAGGAGAAGTTCTTTCTTCTCGTCGCCAGATTCCGGATCCATTGGTGCCTTTCCTTTCCTAGATCTAGAGGAAGAAGCTATCTGCGCAGAAAAACAAAAATTTTGGCGGAAGAAAATTGAGAAAAGGAGAGAAAATGAAAAAAAAAAAAAAAAAGAAGAAAGAAAACTTACCGCCGGCAATGGAGAGCCGAGCAGAGAAAGCAATGAAGGCTTCTGCCTTCATTCCCGTGAATGAAAGAATAAAGGGAGGAAAAAGTGAAATTTTCACTTTTCCCCCTCCAAACAATTCAGCGCCAGCATTTAAGTCCTCCAAATTTCAAAACTGCAAAGTGGTCCCTGAGACTTAACAGGAAATTAACAAAAGCAATTTTGTTAATGTGACACCCCGCTCCTTCGTTATCTCGGTTTGCGTGCTATACTTGCACTTCTTCCCTTGTCGACGGTATGTTTGGTTTGCGAGAGGGTCTAGATATGTTTGAGAGACCATATTAAGACCAAAACATTATTAAGAGACTCCATATAGTTGTTGACTTGCTAAAGTCACAAGTCGTGACTTCGACGATAGTCGGAATACGACGCGATTGAGGGTTTGTTTGCGTTTTGTGTTCGTGACCTCGGTTTGGGTCCTAGACCTCTTTAAGATGATTTATTAACATGTTTAGATGCATTAGACTTCAAGTTGGAGGTGTTCCTTAAGTCTATCGATGATTTGGAAGTTCCGAGATAGCGTTCGTCTCTATCGCCAGAAGTTCGGGAATCGAGTCGCTGTAATCGTCTCTCCTTTGGGATTCTTATTCCCCTAGTTGTTATTCAACTTTCTAGAAGTATTTAAGCTTCTCCATTAGCCCTTAGACTTGCCTTAAAAGTCTCCTTTCGTTGCTCGCTCGATTGCGAGTTCATTCGCCGTTCGGTGCGTTGTTGCACCCCTCCGGTTTCGCTCCGAGTTGTTTCTGAGTTGTTCGGTGTGTTTTAGACTTGTTTTGAGTTGGGTTAGACCTTAGAATGGTTGCCCATAAGTTTGGGATCGTTTAGGACAAGTTTAGACCAAATTTTGGAGGTTCAGGAGCCGAGGCGCCCGCCTGGCACATAGTGAGGCGCCCGCCTCAAGTACTGAGAGCATCCTTGTGCAGGGCAGAGCCCAGGCGGCCGCATGGGAGGGAGTGAGGCGCCCGCCTCAACTCCAGAATGCTGTTACGGGATTTTGCCCTGTTTTGTGTTTGGACGAATTATACCTATTCTACCCTCATTAAACCCCCTCTAAACCCTTCCTAACCTCTCATACTTAACCCTAAACATGTCCTAACATTAGTTGGAAGTTAATTAAGGTTAGATTAGTGTTTGATTATCCCTAATCTCTACTAATTGCACTTGAGAAATGTCCTTTGTGCCCTCCTTAATTTGGGGGTATAAATACCCACAACCCCTTTGTTATTTGCTGAAACCATTTTCATTTCTTCTCTTCCACAATACGTATTAGAGAGAGAGGGAGGAGGCTTGGAGATTCAAGCCCTAGCTTCATTCTTCCTTCGATCCAAGACGATCCGACCAACCGATTTCCTTCAAACTTTGGAATCTTGAAGCCCTCGACGAGTAGAACAACTTCACCGATCGGATTTGTGTTCTCTTGAGTTTTCACTCAAGCTAGGTAAGTTACTTCCTTTTTTATTTTGGTTCATTGGCCCTAAGGAAAACAATCTATATGCTATTTGTGGGCAATGAACACTTGTATGCTATGTTTGCCCAATTTTGGGGATTTTGGAAGTATGAACTTGTTAGGAGTATTTGTAGATGACTTCTATGATTGTTGATGTATATGTTTATCCTTCATCTTGTGATTCTAGGGTTGTGAGCATGCTAGAAATCATGTTTACATTTTATTTGGGTTTATTATGAAAGTATGCCTTTGATTGGGGCTTTGGATTTGTGAACTCTCTATATATTATGAGAATGATCACTTAATTGAAATTATATGGTTTATGAAATGGGTTGTGATCTATGTTGGGTTTTGTTTTGAATTTTAGGCTTGAGAATCAACCCCCAACTTATTGGAGAAATTGTTGTTATTTGAAGCGTGTGTTAATGTTGATATGGATGAAAGGTTTGAGAACGAAACTTAGTATGTAGACTCTATGGAGTCGTAATAGGTTCGATATTGTGCTAACGAACTCGGGTTGAAGTCCTACGTCATTTGGGTTTCGTTGACTATGTCTATGATGAATTCTTGGATTTTAGGCTTGGGAAATAAGCCCGGATTATTTTTGGGATAAACTCTATAAACTTGAATGATGTGCTAATCTTGGGTTGTATGAAATGCGTATTTAATGAAGTGCGATATTAAGACTCAGTGGAGTCATTTTAGGTTCAATAAGATGTTAGTAAGCCTTATGTTGAAATCCTACGATGTTCGGGTTTGGTTGGTTTTGATTGTGAGTACCCGAGCATCTCGAATTGTGTCCCCTTTGTGACACCCATGGTATAGAAGCTTATTGGGGATTTATTTAGAGCGTGCTCGTAGAGCACGTAGCATTAGAGACCAACCTATGACCTCGTATGCCCTTAGGAAATGATTGTTTGAATGAGTTCCCTCTTAGGGAATTTGGTCGCGTGCACATGATAGCACTCCCGGGGTTTTGACTACGAGTTAGTTTTGGTACCCTCGAGATTGGTTTGAGAAGTTGATTAATTATGACAATTGGGACTATGGATGAGTCCGGTGTGCTTTTGAGTGAAACCAAATGCTAAGCCTTGTTTGTGGTCGTTCTTAGACTAAATAATAGTCTTTGATTTAATCTTGAGTAGAGGACTATAGTAGACCTCATATTGTGAATTGTTGAGCTTATATGCTATTCTTGAATTGGTGATGACTCGAGGTTTATGAATACCTCAATATGTGGTTTTGAACTAAACGTACAAGTTAGTTGAACATGTTAAGTGTGTACATTTATGTGCATAGTTTATTGGGTTTTGTAGAGCATTATGACCTACTTACTTTGATGAATCCTTTTGTGATGAACTTGGTCTTTATTGGTTTATACAAGTAAATATCTACTTGAGCATCTTGATTTTGAGTCCACCATGCCTTGGTCGCTTTTGTCGGTAATGGGACGATTCATAGCCTTTGGGAAACATTCGCCATGAATCGCCGCATTGGTACCCTTTATCCTCACTATGTGGCCAATAGTGGGATGTGGTCTCGTAATTAGCGGCTCCGAGCACGATATTGAGCTCCCATTTCTCATCCCGTGGTTCGGATGAATGTAACGCGGTACTCATTAGGAAAAGCGGTGAGTAATGATCATTTGAGGAATGAAACCCGGTTTATGATCATTTCAAGGGCTAGGCCTGTGTCTTGGTTTGAATATTGAGGGCTTGGTCCCAGTCCTCGATTTTGCGTGCTTATGTATAAGCACCTATATGAAAGATAACATGCTATGTGGTTATGCGCTTATGTTACATGATGACGTTATACAAGTTTATTGTTGGTATACGATTAAGATGCCATGATTTTATATATGCTGGTGCATTATGCCATGCCACGATATGCTATGCCATACATTTGCATTTAGTAACTTCTTACGGGTCATTATGACTCATTTCGTGTGTTTGTTTTCCTTAGTTTTTGCAGTGATCCCGTTAAGTAACGCGTGGCGGCCTGGATAGTGATTCCTAGAAGGTGGTCTTCGGCTTTAAGCTTGGATTTATTATCATTATTGTTGTTTTGTATTTGTGAGACACGAATGTAAAGTTATGTAGACTTTACTTGGGTAGATTGTGTTAGTATTTTGTTATCGTATTATTTTGGGAGCCGACTTGCTTGGTCGAGCCTTGTATCTTTTAAAGTTATTCCCTTGTTATTTCGAGCATGCTTAGCTCACTCATCCTAGTATTGTTGGTATTGTCATCTCACGGCGTTAGTCGTGAGACTTGGGTTTAGTTGTTAGAATTTGAATATCTTGTTCTTTTGGTTGATTTATTCCTCCCCATGTTTTAGCCGTTGAGTTGTTGTTTATCGTTGGGTTCTTGTTGCTTCGCCGGCCTTAGGTTGGGATGGTTTGTTGTCGTCGGCGCGTAATAATGTTGCGTCACGCGAGTCAAATAGATTTGTCGAGAGATAGTCGTCTCTCGGCCTTGTATTCCTTAGTTTACAACTATAGGCTTTGGTCCCATTTATGATTTGCTTCCGCAGGATTTTAGTTTTTGGTTATTCGGTTTTGCCGTTATGGCTTTTCATTCTGTTTAGTGTTTGTTGGTTCAACTCGACTTGCACTACTACGCTAGCGGTGCTTGTTCGCTCTTTTAGCTTGTCTTGGCGCACGACTCTTGGGATTCCGCATTGGGGTTCGGTCGGCTGTCACAGCTGGTATGAGCTATAGGTTAATTTCGCCGGGATAGGTTCCTTGGCCTAGTTGGGTTAGGTTTATTGTTGAGTTATTAACGCCTGGGTGTTCTTTAGAGGCGATTATGTCGTAGATTTGAGGCGTGGAGCTAGTTCTAGTAGACCCCGCCGCCGGTACAACTCGTGGCAACGAGGGGAGAATGTTACGGATCCGCGTGTGACTCCTCGGCAGATGTTTGGGATGGAAGACAATTCTATCATTCTTGCGAGATTCTGAAGTTGGAGCTCGAGAGCCGATGGAGGACCCGATGCTTCTAAAGCGTAACTTTCGATAGAAAACATGGAGAAGATCTTTGCACGCATGGGTTGTACCGTCAGGGAGATGGTGACCCTAGCGGTGTTTAAATTAGCCGAGTGTCACGGTGACCATTGGTGGCATGTGTTACGAGATAGTTGGAGACACCATGGAGTGCCTCTAGCGTGGGAAAACTTCACGATGGAGTTTATGGTACGCACAGCTTTATTCCGGCGATAGTTCGGAAAGAAGAGAAGCGGAGTTCATGGCATTAGAACAAGGAGCTATGACGGTGGCTCGGAGATTCGGCGAAGTTCACGAGTTGGCTCGCTATTCATGGTTACTTAGTACTGATGAGGCTAGGAAGACCCAACGGTTTGTGAAGGGCCTAAAAATGAAATATCAGTAGGCGGCTCGTTCGTTACAACTTACGGATTACCGAGTCGCTGTGGATCGTGCGTGCGCAATGGAGTTGGACATCGAGAGTATGCTCGAAAGAGAGCCTCGAGGTACTATTAGGGACAATATGGTAATAGAGCAAAGCAAAGACCTCGAGAAAGTTAATCAAGAAATCACACGTCATTGGTAGGCGGAGATGGCGTTCCTACCTCTAGTCGGAGGCGACGAGGCGGCGAGTTAATATGTAATTTTTGTATGAGGACGAGGACATCTTGAGAAACAGATGTTGGGGTAAATCGGGAAGTGTTTCGCTTGTGGCGGTGATCATGTTCGTAAGGATTGCTCGAAGATGAGGGTTAATCACCGATGCAAGTACTAGTCAACAATCCGATGGCTCCAAGAGAGCAAGTGGTGGGCTGCCTAGAGTTTGAGTCGTCTTGGCGCGTGGCGGTTCGCCATTCGTGGAGTTTTGAGACCTATCCGAAATAGGAAGGTATATTCTTGTATATATATAAAGTAAATTATACGCGTTGCTACTATTAGTTAGCCTTATGAGTACGTTTTAATCGGTAGCTCATGTGCATTTCGTACATACATTATACTGGTGTATTGTGTATTATTGGTTATTTGCTCGATCGAATAATACCCCAATGTGAGATCGATATATTACATGGTTTGTTTTGTGGATTACGGTAGGTAATCGCGTAATGTGCTGTGCGGATTCTTGATTAGTCTATGTACACACATAAGATTTGCTATAAGTATAGAGTTATGGTTCCGTGAAGTTATGTAAAAGGCCATATTATGTATATGTATGTATATATATATATATATATGAATAAATATATGAAGCATGAATTGTATATTGATACTTATCGGTTTGGTGTGATGTTTGTATATTCTATGAGGATATGTTTTATGTAATGAGTAATATTATACTATATTGTTGTTAAGGGTTATTATGCGAGTAAGATATACACTCGACTTGTGAGAAGGTTGAAGAATGCGATTTAGAAATAATCATGGTTACGGGAGAGATGCGCTTCACCGTGAGTATTGAGATGTTAACGTTGTGTTAGGATGCTTAGTGTATGCATTGGTTGTAGACTTGGTCTAGAGCTCGAAAGGATAGTTTTGCGGAGTATAGGCGTTACAGTATCGGTGAGCGTTCGGTTTCTTGTAAATCCTAGGAAGTTACCTTGGTTGGGTGTACTAGGAACACGAGTTTGTGGTAGCTATGATTGTTGTTTGTCAAGGTAATAGACCTTGTTACTTGGCTTGATTTTATTCGGTTACGTGCATTAGTTGTAGGAAACACCTACTTGATGCATTTACATAGTAGTATATTAAATTCTCATCTCATAATATCATGTTCATTCATTTCCTTAGCATAGGAGACTATTAAAGGATGCTTAAAACCTTTTTAATCATGAACCTTGGCATCCTTGCAAAACTTTTGAGTATCAATTTAGCCGGTACCTAAATTGGTGATCAAAAGTGGTTCGTTGTTGGACTAGGATTGGTATGAATTATGGTAGAAATTGACTACACCCGTTACCAAATGGAATTGACATGAATGGAAAAATTTTTCAAAACATGGCATTGTGTGCTCTTATGTGTTCTTACCGCGAGGGAAATCGCGAGTATGATTTGCATGGTTTGAAATGCCGATTTGATTATCTTTGATTTGTTTGTAAATTGCTCCATAGGCAATTATTAATTCTTGTAACTTAGGATCTTTTGTGGTTGAATTTCATGTTGTGCCGAGACAAATAGTTTCGGTAGTTGGATGTTGAAATATTCTCGATTATGTGTTCCATGTTATAGTTTGGGGATTTTGCCCACTTGGTTGGCATATTGTGGTTCGATGTGTATTTGCGACTCGAGTATGAGTCATGTTATTTTCGATAAAGTGTTGATGTTGTTGTGTCTATCGAGAGTTAGACTTTCGAATTTGGATTATTAGAGTTTAACTCTCGTATATATTGTGTGGTAGACTAAGAGATTCGAGTCTAGGTTGATGGTTTTGAACTTCGATGTATTGTGGTTTGTATCATGATTTAGAATTCGGGCGAATTCTTTTTAAAATGGAGAAGTGTGTGACACCGCTCCCGTTATCTCGGTTTTGCGTGCTATACTTGCACTTCCCTTGTCGACGGTATGTTTGGTTTGCGAGAGGGTCTAGATATGTTTGAGACCATATTAAGACCAAAACATTATTAGAACTCCATATAGTTGTTGACTTGCTAAAGTCACAAGTCGTGACTTCGGCGATAGTCGAATCTGACGCGATTGAGGGTTTTTCTTGCGTTTTGTGTTCGTGACCTCGGTTTGGGTCCTAGACCTCTTTAAGATGATTTATTAACATGTTTAGATGCATTAGACTTCAAGTTGGAGGTGTTCCTTAAGTCTATCGATGATTTGGAAGTTTTGGAGATAGCGTTAGTCTCATCGCGTAGTTCGGGAATCAGTCGTAATCGCCTCTCCTTTGGGATTCTTATTCCCCAGTTGTTATTCAACTTTCTAGAAGTATTTAAGCTTCTCCATTAGCCCTTAGACTTGCCTTAAAGTCTCCTTTCGTTGCTTTCGTTCGATTGCGAGTTCATTCGTCGTTCAGGTTGCGTTGTTGCACCGGTTTCCCGGTTTCGCTCAATTGTTTTGGGAGTTGTTCGGGTTGTGTTTTAGACTTGTTTTTGAGTTGGGTTAGAA
>CM028381.1:62819065-62859070 GCA_013146195.2 Codonopsis lanceolata
GTCTACGAAAACCGAAGATACTCACGAGCCCGATTTCAGGCGAAGGTGTCTTGGAAATCGCCCGACCACGACACCGGTGGCGGATGTTCTTTAGCCGGAGCCGCAAACAAAAGAGGCTTTGGCATAGGGATCCTACTCATTGACCGGTAGATTCTCATACTCCAGGCCCTAAGATTGGAGTTTGAGTGCTCAACAACACCGCTTGAATCAAGCTTGTATTGCCGGCTGGAAGAGGCTCTCCAAAGAAAGGCCAAAAATCTCGAAGTCTTTGGAGACTACGCCTTGATCATAAACCAAGTCGAAGGGAAGTGGAAAACCCAAGATCCCATTGCAACTTTATCATGCCAAATTAACGGCACTTGCCGCTCGGTTTGATTCCATCTCATTCCACTACTTGCCGCGGGATAGAAATCAATTTGCCGATGCATTGGCCACTCTAGCATCACTAGTCCAAATTCATGCGAAATACAAGTCCAACCCTTTGTGGTCGGGAAGAAAGTCACGCCGACATCTTGCTTCAAAATTAATGTCACGGCCACGAGGCGGATCACGAGCCACAGTACATTGACATCCAAAATGCTGCTTCGAAAAGGAATCTATCCCTGGCCTAGACAAAAGGGAGAATTTCCCTTGCGAAGATGGGCATCGCAATTCGTATTCGGTGGCGGCTTATATAAAGGCACTACCAAGGCCTAAATCTCTTATCGTCGATCAAGGCCAAAGCGAGAACAAATTATGGACCAACTCCATGGTGGTACACATGTGGACCCCATGAGCGGCCACATGCTATCCAAGAAAGTTATCCGGCGAGGGTACTATTGGAGCTCGCTTGAAACCGGCGCATTCGGTGGGTGCGACAACTGCGACAAGTGCCAACGTTTTGCAAATCTGCGGCACGTGCCCCGCACATCTTATACAACTCCACGGCTCCACGGCCCTTCTCACATGGGGTATCGATGTCATAGGCCAAATTCACCGAAGGGATCAATGGCCATGAGTGCGTCACGGTAGCCGTCGACTACTTCACAAAGTGGGTGGAAGCCTCTTCCTACAAGATCTAAATGCGAGAAAAGGTGTCGATTTATCAGGCCAATATCATATACCGCTATGGGGTGCCTTTCGAAATCATCTCCGACAACGGCTCTCATTTTGAAGGGGCGTGAATCGTCTTCTTGGCGAGTTCAAAATTCAAAGACACAAATCTTCCCCTACAGGCCACAAGCAAATGGTGCCGTTGAAGCGACCAACAAAACCCTCGAAAACATCATCGGAAAAATGGGCGACACGGGAAGAGGCGGCGAAAAGGCTGCCGCTAGCCCTCAGGGGCTATCGCACCTCGATCCGTACACCCAGGGGCTACCCCTACTCTTTAGCATATGGCATGGAGGCGATCTTGCCCATTGAAGTTGAAATACCATCATTAAGAGTAATGATGGAATCGACATAGCAGTCGGTAGGTCAAAGGGCGATTTGAAGAATTAGCCACGATCGATGAGCAGGCGTTTACTAGCCCTCGAGCACACTCGAGCCTATCAAAACGCATAGCAGTGCATTCAACAAAAAAGTCAAAGGCCGCGACATCCAGGTCGGAGATCTGGTGCTTCGAGAAAAACCCCCTAGTTATGTTGATACTAGGGGAAAATGGAAATCTCCGTGGATGGGACCGTACATTGTCAAAGAAATCCGGTCAGGAGGTGCCGTACTCCTTACAAACCAGGAAGGAGAAGACCTTGTTCAGCCCTTCAATCTTGACAAGCTCAAAAGGTACTATGCTTAAGCCTAATCTATCCGACAAAAGTGTTTCCCTCTCCAGCTCGCTAGGTTGAAAACCCGGAAGGGCGGCCTAGGCAAAAGTTAGAGCGAAAAAAAAAAAGATACAACAAAAAGGAGAAATAAGGGCTCGCTAGGTTGAAAACCCGAAAGGGCGGCCTAGGAAAAAATTAGAGCATAAAAAAAATCAGGAGAAAAAAGGAGAGGGAAGACACTCTTTTGGATCTTCGGCATTCTATCTCCGGTCTTCGGCATACAAACAGGCTCAACTGACAAAGGAAAGAAAAAACCACAACGAAAGCTCACATTAAAATACTTAAAATATATTACAAGGTCCTAAGGTGCAACTTAGGAATATTTATTTAAGACGTCTATATTATACATTAACTGCATTGCACATACATATGCCTGCCTACACCCCCACTTGTTTCCCCCAAACATTCCTTCCTTTTTGCAGCTCAGCCTCCTAGCGGTCTATCCATGCCTGCGGCGTCCACCAAGCCGGGCCCATATTCCTCTTCTGCGAGGCACAGAAGAACCCCTATTCTCAGAACCGCCAGAAGTGTCTCCTTCGTCATCACCGGCATCTCCATTCTCATGGACCGTTGTGTTGCTAGGTCGGCTCAGTTATCTCGACAGGTACCCCATCGGTGAGGGAGGAGCAGCCGCTTCCGGTTCCCAGGGATTATGTTGTTGATTGCCATTATCAGGCCTTATATCAGTGCCCCATCCATTTTGAGGGGAAGGGACAGCCTCCTCCTGTTCCCAAGGATTTTGCTGCCAACCTGCATTATCATGTCGAGGGATCTCGAAATCAGCATATCTGAAGCCAGTGCCCCATTCAGCCTCAGGGGGCGACCTCGCCGTTTCCCAGTTCTTGGGACTGCTGCCTCATCTGGGCCGGGAGCCACCGGAGTCCCAAGATTATGTACTACTTTGAAATCCTCTGCGAGCACGAGGAATGACCAAACCTGAGCTCTCGATCTCTTCGCCTATCTCCATAAGGCGAGCGTCAATGCCCGTAGCTACATGGCGGCCAAACAAATTTCTCAGCCTCCGCCGGATCTCGCGAGAAGATCCCTCAGCGATCACCATTATCCATGCCAAGTATTCAAGGGACAAAAATATATAATCTGAGAACAAATAGGCCACCTGAAGCCTATTAAAATCAAGACGCCACATCCTCTGGAAGTCAAAATCCAGAGTCCTGCTATTTGCCATCTCCAAAAATACCGGGCGAGTCGTATGCGGAATAACTTTGTTTCGACCCAAGCCCGTAGTATACATCGGCACTATAAAAAGAGGTTTTTCTGATGCCCAACATGACAACTTGGGCATAGCCGGCAGAGTGCAAAATGAAGCGTCGGATCTCCCAGTGGTTAATCACCCAGGATATGTCCATGGAGCCCCTCCGAAAGAAGTCCTCGGACCAATCATAGTCAGAATAGTTAACTTGGGGAAAGCGGCCTCGAAAACCATAAAGCCATGGGTCATATACGGGTCCAAAAGATGCAGGAGCCATCACGCATTGAAAATGCTCCTCCAGCCACATGTGAATCAGGATGGGACTGCCGGTAGGGAAAAGTTCGTCGCCACCGGAAAAGGCATCAAGACCAGCCAGAGTCTCTGCTAAGATTACTGGAACGATATTCGCCCGGCGATCACGTGCCTGCAAGGCAAGATCCACAACCCGCACGTCAATAAATCCCTGATGGCCCACCAACAGATATCTCCCCACCAAGCACAAGAAAAGAGCCGTCAGCCGGCGCCTCAGATAATCCACGTCACCCTCCCTGAATTCTGTGAATGATCGTGGAAGAACGGTCAAGTCAAAATTCACCCCGTTATAGAAGCCCGGGGTGGCCTCTCTAGTAGTGCGGAATAGCTCCCTAATGGCCATGTAAGGGACGCCTCCGAGGCGAAGGCACGGCAATATTATCGAGTGGCAGCAACTCCCAGCATTGCACAAAATTCTTCAAAGGCTGGGCACATCTCGTTCATCCCAAAATTAAAAAGATGATCTTGACGAGACCAGAACCTGGACGCTCCTCTCAACATGTCCCAGTTGATCACGATATTTCTCCAGGAAAGAAGGCACCTGAAGCCAAAAATGTGATCGAACCAGTCACGCTCGTCGGCTCGGAGGGCAAGAATCCATAGGTCGAGGGCATTTTCATAGATTTCTAATTCCAGAGGTGTATGGTACGGGGCAGCCATTAGAGCAGAAACAAGAAACTTTCTCTGTCAAAAGAAAGAGCAACTGAGAAGGAGAAGCTATGGAAAGACGAGGCAGAATGAAGGAAAGCGGATGTGAAGAATTCAGGCTCGCTGGGTCTCCTTTTATAGCAGAAAATAAAAAATCGACAAACAGGACGAACAGTGGCAAACAGTGGCCAGGAAAAATCTCCCAGGAATGCCAATTTGGGCGCCACCCTCATGAAATTTGGGCATGGCGCCCAAAACCCTTATAAGCCACGCCCAAATTGCTCCTTTACTGCCTCTGATATTCTGGTTTCTGTCCAAATCGCCAATTGATATTTCGTCTGATCACGGAAAAGGCCTAGCAATCTATCAAAGGCAGGCTATAAGAAAGTAGACGGCCACAATTATGCTCCCTCGCACAGGAGGAGGCGGCTGCCTCTTCCTCTACCCGCAGATCGCCAGAAAAGCCCCCTTAAACTGAAGGTGTATTCTTTTCAAATTCATTTCTAAAATGCAGCGTGCCATTACCCTTAGGAGTCGATATAGCTTTATTTTCTGCATGTATTTTGAATGTGCATTTTATTTTATCATATCATCTAAAATTATATTACATTTCATCATTCATGTTTGTACAGATACTAATTACTAATTACAAATAAAAGAAAAAAAAGGAGAAAGCTGACATGTGCAGGAAAGGAAGCTAATAGTCAAATGATACTCTGCCTCTGCTCAAGCCACCTCCCCTGACTCGGGGGCCCACCGTGCCATCAGGTCTGCGTATTCTTCCCCTGCTCTGAGCGCGACTCGATCCTACGTCCGCATCGTCGTCATCATCATCACTGCGACGCCTGGTCTGCCGCATAGCGTCATTGCTCCGACAAGAAAAGTCATCCATCGAGCCGATAGAGTTTCTTGATGAAAGCCCAAGAGTCTCTTGTATGTGGACACTTTGACTGAAAAAAAAAAAAAGAGCATCAGTCGAAAAAAAAAAAAAGAATGAGCATCAGTCAGCCAGAAAAAAAGGGGAGTGATGAATATACCGTGCGGGCCTGATCAGGGACGCGGTACTCCTCAGGAATCTCCACATCCGGAAGAACCTCTCTTACAAGCCTACCATCTCGCCGGTATGGGAAGGATGAAAAGGCATCGTCAGGCATGGAAAACTCGAGCCGTGCATCCAAAACAGAATGAGAAGATCCAGCCCAAGCACCATCAACAGATGCACGTCTCCCAATCACAGGAGGAGGAGGAGGAGGATGAAGCATCGTTCTCAAAAAGTCTTCATATGCTATGATCGGGAAGTCACTGGCAGGCATCTGATATTTGGCCAAGTAGCGAAGCCGATTTGGTATAAGGTCTGGGTCAATCACATGCGGAGGAGGTACAGGAGGTGCCACCGGGGCTATCGAAAACGAAACATGCTGACGGTTGACCCGCTCACCCATGTACAAGGAATCGCACATGATCGATACCATCAAAATCCGACAACGACTCAATAGCAGGGTAACCTCGATCGGCCCTACCAGATTCCGCCAAGGGAACAAAGTCACCAAACCTGAGGTCGAGTTCGCCACTCTGTCCTGCAGCCCCAGTGACTCAATATAATGGCCTCTGGTGTCCTTCTCTTTCCGGTTTGCATTCACATACTTGACCAAATAAGGAGGGCCAAGAACATCACTGCGCAGTGGGCCCGGTACAAAGTCAAACACAGAGTAAGCCCACACCTGGAAAAGAAAAAAAAAAGAGGCAAAAGTCTGCAAAAAGAAAAAATATATGCAAAGGAGAAAAGAAGAAGAAATATAAAATATGCTGACAAAAGAAAAAAAAAAGAAACGGTACCTCCCAGGCAGGAGCAAAACCAGTCATCACCTTTGAGTCATTCCGACTCAACCTATCCATACACATATAAAGCTCAGCTAAACCTGCCTGCCCCCATTCATAATCAATCACATGGCCCAGGTCTCGAAGGCAACCCAACAAAGAAACCCTCAAAGAAGTAGAAGCATTGGCAAAAAGAGACGTGTCTAAGAAAAAGAATAAAAATGTCCGGGCAAGACGAGTCACAAAGAACGCTATCCTCGGGATCAACAAGATTTTCTAGAAGCCACTTCTTCACGCTGGAATGGTCACCTCGTCTGTTTTGTACTCGGGCACAAACCCCAAAAGGTCCTCCACCTCGTCATGACGCCACGAAGAGTATAATCAGTGGTCTCCCCCAATCTTTGGTAGGAAATACCGGTAATAGCGACAAAGTCGCAGGAGTCATGGTGATCTCTCCCGGGGTGGAAAGTGTGGGTGGTATCCCACCAGAAATTCCGCAGCACATCAAAGATGGTTCTATAACTGCGGAAGGGAGTAAAGGCCCACATGAAATCTCCCAAGCCTGTCCCCTCCACTAGAAGCTGGGCTGCCAGAGGCATCGAATGGTATATATCAGATACTCTGGCACAAGTGGCTCTGGCTTTGTCCAAAACATTGCGTTCCTGAAAAAAAAAAAAAAAGAAAAAAGGGAGGAAAATAAAGGTAAGTCTCTCACAAACCCTTTCTCCTTACATATCTAATACATTAAATTTTTCAAAAAAAAAAATAAAAAAAATAAATATGTATATTTTTGTACATTAAAAATTTGTCTTTGTACATAGAAATACATGTTATCATTTTAAGTATCATAATAATAATATACAAATATACTTTGCACATAAATATGCATGTCAGCATAAAAAAAAAAAAAAAACAAACAAACAAACAAACAAATGTATATATATATATATATATACTTTGCATTTAAATATACATGTCACATTTTTCTTTTCACATATAAATAAATAAACCATGCATTCACATCAAAAAAGCATCTCATATATATTCAACATCGCATTTGCATTAAATAAAGTAGTCCATGCATCCATAATTTGCATTTATCATTTAATAAGCAGTATTGGGAATGCGCGAAAAAGAAAATAAAAATGCCATCTGCCATGGAAAAATAATATCTTCTGGGCATTTCTTATATCCCTACAACATCATCATGCATAAAAAATAAATTCTGGTGCATAAAATATATATGTTTTGTCTTGTATATATCCGAAAAATGTGTCCAGAAAAATTTGCATTTCATTCCGAAAATTCCATCCTGTGAATATATGTCATGTAAAAATATTTTTAGAGCTAAAACATGCATCATATAGCCTTAATTGCATTAACATTATAAATCATGCATAGTAGGATCAAATAGTAACTACTAGTTCAATTTGGGCATCGCAAAAATAAATTGTCCAAATTTCATGCATTATTACTAAAATTGCATCATTTTAACTCATAAATCACATGCATAAATATCATAAGCAGCATATATATATTCCAAAAGTCCAAAACAGCACAGAAAATGAGCAGATCTGAAAAATTAACCAAATGGGTGGAAGAAAGTTATACTTACATTGGGATCAGGAAGATTCGAGATATGTTTGTACCAATCTCGCATCAGATTGCCCCCGTCATGTTTCGAATAATAATAGCCGACGTGGTTCCAAACCAAAGGAGGAAGTTCTTTCTTTTCCTCGCCAGATTCCGGGTCCATTGGTGCTTTTCCTTTCCTAGATCTAGAGGAAGAAGCCATCTGCGCAGAAAAACAAAAAAATTTGGCGGAAGAAAATTGAGAAAAGGAGAGAAAATGAAAAAAAATATAGAAAACTTACCTCGTCGGCTATGGAAGGAACTGAAGCAGAAGCAGAGAAAAGGAAATGAAATTTCCTTTCTCCCGTAAGTGAAGAAGAAAGGGAGGAAAAAGTGAAACTTTCACTTTTCCCTCCCTTCAAAGATCGCCACTTAAGTCCTCCAAATTTCAAAGCTGCAAAGTGGTCCCTAAGACTTAACAGAAGTTAACAAAAGCAATTTTGTTAATCACATTCGATGGCCTTTCACCCAAGAAGCAAAGGAAAGCTCATGGCTCCAGCAAGTCAGCTGCCAGACAAGCAGAAAACTCAGAAAACTCAGCGGCAAAGGTAAGCCCCTTTTCCTTTTGAAATAAAAAAAAACAATCAAAGAAAGAAAAAAAAAGAATCAGAGAATAATAAAGTCATGAAGAAAGAAAAAGAAAAAAAAAAGAAGAGAAAAAACAAACAAACAGAAAGAAAAAAAAAGAGGGAAATCAAACAGAAAAAAAGGGAAATCAAACAAAAAAAAGAGGAAAAAATGAAAGAAAAAAAAAGAAGAGAAAGAAGGAAATCTCCAGCATGGAAAGATCAGAACGGCAGAAATAGTCAAATCACCAACGCTCAAAAGCTAAAGTAAGAAAGGTAAGGAAGGTAAGATTTTCTTATCCTGCTTTCAGAAATAAAAAAGAAATCTTTTTCAAAAAGTTTTGTTCAAAAAGAAAATAAAAGAAAAATCTTTTTCAAAAGGGTTTTTATTTCCAAAAAAAAAAAAAGAGGAATATTCAAAAAAAAAAAAAAGAGAAGGAAGAAGAAAAAAAAATTCTTTATCGTGTCCAGCAGATTTTTGATCAGTTGGATGCAGTTTTTGAAAAATTTGAAGAACGTTCTTTGTCGTATTCGATGTCGGGTATTGATCGGTCGAGTACGCTGAAAATCGAAGGTCCTTTTATTGTGTTTGGAAGCAAGGTATTGACCAGCCAGACACAATTTTGAGACTGATCTCTTAACATATTTCAGCATCGGGTATTGACCGGTTGAAATATGGTTTTCGAAAAACACAAAAATCTTCATATCGTATTTGACAACGGTTTCAGACCGGAAGAATACGGCTTTTCGAAAAACATGAAAATCTTTTCTTCAATTGGTTGTTTGTTTCGGCTTAGGCCGAACTACGTTTGGTCTGATTCCTTTTATTAAGGGATACGTAGGCAGCCTACATTAGTAGGTCCGACCATCAGAGCATTCAATTTACATATCTGCTTAAAAACTACGATAACTTGCTATAACTGACTAAAAATGTCTAGGATATGAAGGTTTGATAAATTGTTGCATTATAACTGCTACCTGCTGCATATTTCTCCCTCGTTTTGAAATGAAACGAAATTTGAGAGTCTATTCTTATCAACGATGTTCGTCTACTCAGTAAGCTGCGGGTTACCCGTAGACTCCATCGTTGAGGGGCTCTGTAGACACCCCAATTTCGTACCCCTGGTATGTGACATGACAAAATATATCAAGACCTGTTAAAACATTAACAAATGTCAAGTTACAGGGTCAAAAATGCAAAAGGACAAAGCAGGATGCGCAAAAGGACAAATTGCAGGGACCAGAGTGTTCAAAAAGGACTAAGTTTGAAAATTGGGCGTGGCTCCCATAATAAATGGGCATGGCGCCCAAATATCATAAGGGTGGCGCCCAATTCTTCTTTTCTGCCACTGTTCATTCAAACAGTTGCCGCATAATGCAACTCATTCAGCGCGCTGTGCAACCGGTTGATGCGCTTGAGAAGATTTCTAATGCCCGCGATGTCCCTGCTTCAGCCTATATATAGCAGTGCTCGGCTCCTCATTTCACACAGAATTCATTCGTAAAGCTTCTCCGCGTTAACGTTACGCTGGAGAATTAGAGAGCGGTGTGAGATAGTGAGAGATCACCTCCAAAGCCTCGAAACCCTGTCAAACTTCCGCCAAACACAAAACCAACCGATAGAAGTGTACCTTAGCCCCCCAGCTAGGTATCCACCCTTTTTCCCCGGTCCAAAAATCGTGGAAAGCAGTTGCTCTGCCCGATTTAAAAGGCCAAATCGCCAAAAATAAGCCGTTGTTCTGCCTGATTTCAGTCAACTTCTAGTCAAACAAACAACCAAAAACAAACAGTTACCTTGCCCCGATCCCGAGGCCGAAAAGTAACTTTCAAAGCAGTCACGCTGCCCAAATTCACACAACACACAACACACAACAACAACAAAAAAAAAACTCCCTCTCCCTGAAGAACAGAGCGAGCACACCCTAGGTTGTTTGTAAGTTTTATTTTAAAAGTCATTCATTTGTTTGTAATAGTATTATTTATAGTCCGACCCAATGTAGCCATATAAGCAGTTGTGCTGCCCGGATTTAATTAGGAAATAGTACTAAATGTAGCCGTTATTATGGCAAAATGTTTTTAGATAGATTTGTAATTATTTACTCTATTTATTCATTAAAGTCTTTATTTGTAAATGTATTATTTCCAGTCCTGTTCAATATCAATATATAAGCAGTTATGCTGCCCGGATTTATTTAGGAAATAATACTAAATGTAGCCGTTACTATGACCAAATATTTCCAAGTATATTTGTAATTGTTTGTAAAAGAGACTGTTGTAAGTCCGTAAATAATATAGATGTAATGGATGTATTTGTATGCAGTTAATGCTTTATTTATCTGTTTAATAAATATAACAAAAAGCATACTTTAACCAAAAACCGTTTTGAGACCGAAAGGGCGAGTTGGGTGCCTAGCACCTTCTCAACTCGTAACTTAGCCTCCGAACCCATTTTCATTATCTCTGATTTTCTTTTTGGTTTTGCTTTATTTATTTCTTAAAATAAAGATGGCGACTCTAAAAACATTTTGGATCCAGTGGGGTCTCGCAACATCTTTCTTTGCACTTTCACGTTCTCCCCTAAACAAGGGAGAATGAGAATGGAAAAGTGATGTATTCATATGTCCTGGTATTCCCTAAACAAGGGATAACTTGACATAGAAAACCCAAAGCACCCATAGTGATCCGAGATAGGCCATAAGGCTATTTTCATAAAATCTATAGTGGGGGCGCTGCAACATTCCTTCCTTGCACTTTCACGTTTTCCCCTAAACAAGGGAGAATGGGAATAGAAGGGTGATGCATTCCTATATCCCGGTATCCCCTAAAAAAGGGATAACTTGACATAGAAAACTCAAAGCTCCCATATTGGATCAAAAATCCACTAAAGGCAACCGAGGCGCATTCCAACGCGCTATTCCGACAGCACTCCTCTCGCACTTTTGATTTCGTCCTCCCCTAAACAAGGGAGGGTGGAACGGGAGCAGTGGATGTCACCGCATCCGCACGGACGCGCACCCCTATCCAAGGGCGCGCGGGGCGCGGGAGCACTTTTCCTAGGAACCCACAGATACCCTTAATGAAAAAAAGATGCACTCAAAGCCCTGTGCCCAAAACAATACACACTCACACGCCTTCCCGAAGCCTCATCTACCGAAGAAGCTGAAGAAGCCAAAAAAGAAGAAAGCCTCCTCGCCTACACCCCGCAGCGAGCCATCCAAAGATTCGTTCTTCGCCACCCCAGCAAGCCAATCACACATCACAACACACAACAACACAACACACAATAAAAAGAAAGACTTCCTTTCTCGAAAGGATAAGGAAAGCACAATCAGAATCTTCGAGCGTCTAGTGGGCTAAGCCTAGACGTATATACCGGGTCAGACATTCATGCTACAAGAGGTAAGTATAAATTTATTTGTCTTATCCCATTAGTATATAAATCTAGAATATTAGAATATGCATGTAATGTAAATAGTAATATTATTAGATAAATAATAATGTAAATAAAGTAATGATGCATGTTATAAATACATAATGTACATAATGTGTGTGTATATATATATATATATATATATATATATATATATATATATATATATATATATTGATAATGTACATATATATTTAATGTTCAGGCATAAACACACAAATAGTCGTTAATATGCCCAAATAACATTAAACACAAAGTAATGTTATTTTAATATACATATATACAAAATATATTTTTCTGACTATACACAAAGCATGTTAATTCGAATCCTAAAATGAGACCAAAAAAACGAGTTGGGTGCTTAACATCTTCCCAACTCGTAACCTAGCATGAACCTACACATTTTCTAGTAATTTTGGTTTTTCTCTATTTAACCTTAAAATAGAGGTGGCGGCTCTGTGCATACACATTTAGAGTCTACAACGAGACCGAATGTATTCCACGTGCTCGCATGTTTCTTGAGACACGACGTTTTCATAGCGGACGACGAGAATTTCGAAACAGGGTTCTCACAAAATACATTTGACAATCATTTCTATTTCTAAGAAACTAGAAACGTTTCTCATTTTTCTCCAAAATTTAGAGATGAAAAAAAATGTTTCTTAAGAGAAATAATTCTTTTTTGAAACTTGGAAGGATCAAGGTCGGTCAACTATTTTTTGTTGATAAGTAAGGCATATATTAATATAAACAAGCGTCAAATGAGGTGTCGTGTCATTGTTCACTAGAGGTAAACAGGATCAAGAATAGACTAAACAAAAGAACTGTCCATTCTATCTACAAAAAGGGTCTTCTGAGTTAGGATCAACTATGGTGCACGAAGCGCAAAGTCAAAAGGAAGTTCTTAATACCATCGATATCAGATTCGATATTCTCAAAAGCCCTCATGTTCCTCTCTTTCCCGATGGTCCACCAAACTGTTGCAGGAGCATAGAATACATTCTTCCTCCTTTCAAATAACGACCAACCTCGTATCAACTCAATAATAGATGTGCACATAGCCCAAGAAACACAATAAGCTCCATAACTCTCTCACAATGGGGCAATGCAAGAAATCATGCCACGAGATCTCAAATTCTCCCCCGTCAAAATAGCCCCCCTAGCTGCGTCCCAAACAAAAAAGCCACCATGATAGGAATTTTAGCTTTCCATATTTCCTTCCATGGGAACGAGGTTTTGACTCTACCAATCAACTTTGAGTAAAGGGATTTAACAAAGAAAATTATATTCTTAGAACCCTCCCACAACACTTTGTCTTCTCTCAAGTATTACATCTTAAAACCATGAAACAAATCCAAAAAGTGCACAACTACTTCGATCTCCTAGTCATGGAAGTTTATGCGAAAAACAGGGCTCCAAAGATCAGCCTCTCCCCCAATGATTTACTAAGAGCGAACTCACCACTTCATCCCTATTAGCCATGATGTTATATAAACTAGGAAACAATTGCTGCAAAGTACAATCCCCACACCAAACGTTCTTCCATAACCTGAGTTGATTTACTAGGCCAATCTCAAACTTGATGAAACTGCACAAGGCATCGCAACCTCTCATAATTCCTTTCTAGATACAAGAAGTATGAGAGGGCGGGACTTCCATATTTACTCACCACTAACCTCCTCCACAACGCCTCTTTGTCAACTAAATACTTCCATAACCATTTACCCAACAATGCCTTATTAAAGTATTTGAGGTTTTTGACTCCTATGCATCCGACTAAGTGAAATTTTCTCTTCTCATTATCCCTTCCCAAAGGATATCTCTTTCCAGCTTCTCGATTCTCTTTACCTCCGAGGCAGGGGCCACAAACAAGGATAAGAAATAAGTGGGGAGATTAGAAAGAGTGCTCTTAATTAAGGTTAGTCTTCCACCCTTAGACTAGTACTACATCTTCCACCCCGCCAATCTCCTCTCAAACCTTTCCAGAACCGAATTCCACACATTAATATTTTTGAAAGATGAACCTAGAGGCATACCAAGATAAGTCGTGGGAAGGCTAGAAGATATACATCCAAAAAAACAAGCCAAACTCTCCGCGTTATCCCCTCTGCTGATTTGGATTATCTCACACTTCGAAACATTTATCTTCAAGCATGACGTTGCTTGAAAAAAAATAACAAGATTAAATGAAAATAACCCAACTGTGATGTGAACCAAGGTGCATCGGCGAACAACAAATAAGAAACTGAAACACCCCAACTTGGTTCATTTCCCACCTCAAAACCCCTAATATAACCTCATGCTACTACTTATCGATGAGTCGACTGAGAACCTCCATGATCATATTGAAAAGAAAGGGAAAAAGAGGCTCTCCTTGATGTAACCCCCTCAAGCTCGAGATAAAACCTTCGGGCTCCCCATTAATCAAAATAGAGTACCTGACTACCTAACAACCTGACTACCTAACTACCTAACTGTAGAAATGAAGAAGAAAATCCCACTTTCTCCATTTCGCTCCAAACCCCATTCTGTTCAGAAGATAAATCAAGAAATCACATCTAACATGATCGTATGCCTTCTCCACATCCAAATTGCATAATACCCCTGGAAGTCCGCTTCTCACCCTCGCATCCACCATTTCATTAGCTATCAAAGTTGCATCCAAGATCTAACGATCACCCACGAAAGCTTGTTGCGATTTAGAGACCACTTGATCGATAACATGTCTTAGTTTGGAAGACAAAACCTTCGAAATTAGCTTGTAGATGCTGCCAATGAGACTAGTAGGTCTGAATTCCTTTAACACCCTTTTTTAGGATGACAACCATAAATGAAGCATTCAGGCTCTTTTCGAAGCTCTCCTCTTCAAAGAAAGATCGAAATACCTCCATGATATTCAACTTCAGCAATTCCCAGCAATGCATGAAAAAAGCTAATCCGGGGCATTATCCCCTTTCAAACTCCCCAAAACCTTCACAACTTCCTTTTCTATAAATGGCTGATCTAGACACCTCATGTCTTCATCTTGGAGAGCCTTGAAAGCAATCACATCTATATCCACTTCCCCTCCTCTGTCTTCCGAGAACAGATTTTAATATAAGTCTACTATCACTCGGGTGATTTGTATCACATCTTCCGTCACATTACCTTCAATATGTTGATCTTGATCTGATTAAAACTTTTATGCGCAATAGCTATCCGATGGAAGAATCTCGTATTCTTATCACCTTCACGCAACCACAATACCCTGGACTTTTGCCTCTAACAGGTTTCTTCACTAATGAGCAGTCTTTTGATTTCTGCCTTAATTTCCTCATGTTGAGCTACTTCAGATTCCCCTAGGGTACCCCTACCCTCCTTTTCATCCAGACTTTTCACTTTCTCCATAGCTTCCTTAATTTTAACCTCGATACTCACAAAAATATATTTGTTCCAAATTTTAAGGTCCACTTTGAATAATTTCAGCTTCTTAGCAATTACAAAACACGGTTTACCAACAACATAAGAGCCCCATTTTAACTTTAACCCAATCCTTAAACCTGGGGCCTCCAACCACATATTTTCAAACCTAAAAGGGGTTTTCCTCCTAGCCCCCGTACTGAAGCACAATGGGGGAATGATCAGAAATTACCCTCGGAAGGGTCCTCTTATTATAAACACCCCCCTTCTAAACCAAGTGAAGGCAATCCCCTTGAATGCTCTCTAAACATAGCCTGGGTAATCGAATGCCCTCTAAACCTCTCTGAAATGGATCACATTAAACTCACTCCCCCCCTCCCCACGCACCATGGAAAATTCCAATATTATCTTACAGCAGCCAACTCTACCCACAAATATGCTCGACAAACATCTGGACATGGAGCAAAAACACTAGAAGAAATCCACAACGAGTCTTCTGATACCCACTTTAAAAGACACAAAACTAAAAATTATCCTTTCACGTGATCCTCAAGAGAAACAACTCTTCTATCTCACTTAACAAGAATGCCTCTTGCAGCCCCAATTGCATCAAGATGAACTCAGTCCATCCATTGACAACCTCCTATAATGTCCACCAACCTTCTGTCTATACGACCCAATTTAGTCTCTTGTAAGAAGACAACAGATGGCTTCCACCATTTGAGAGATTCTTTAACAACTTGCATCTTCCTATAATCATTCAATCCCCACACATTCCAACTAATCAAATTTTTATCCATACCTTACTAACTAGTTTACCTTTTGTTTCCCAGCTCCTTCGCCTACCTTACGTGCTGTCCCATCAAAATTAATACTGCACTGTAGGTTTTTTAGCTCCTTACTTTCTCTATCTCGGACATTGATTTGACCGATTCCCACCTTGTTTCCCGAAATTTTTCGCCCTCATACTCACCCAATCTAAAATGTCTTTATTAATCTCCTTCTTTTATATTAAAAAGGTTGGAGGGGATATAGACCTTATCACAATCCCTATTTTTTTATTATTTTAAAGTTTTGAAAGGCTACAATTATAAATATATGATGTCTTTGGTGTGGTAGGGTGCCTCTAGTAAGACTTGAACCTTGAACACTCAATCTCTCCGTTAAGATAAGCGAGCGAGCAGCTAAATAAGGCCTTTGGGTAAGGCTTGAACACCCGACCTTTCTATTGAAAGTTGTAAAGTCCAGGGTGTCTCTAGTGGGACTTGAACACCCGACCTCTCCGTTAGGAGAAGTAAGCAGTACCAATTGAGTTAAAGCTCGTTAATCTCCCCTTCGGTCAGAAATTTTGGCTCAAAAACCTCCCCTGGAACCACCGACATACCCTCAAGCTCTCTTAGTGCTAGGGCTCTTTCCCTGTTGTGTATCCTATGAATCAGAACTTCATCCACAATATAAATCCTTTTTCCACGGTTATCATAAAAAACTCCATCATTACCCTCAAACAACTCTGCATTCTGCCCAGGATTAACGTTGTCATCTTCATTCTGGTTATGTTGTTCATCCGAACACTTCTACCTAGTTGATTGTTTGTCGGACCCATTCTGGAAACTATTGAGTCCTCGACAAGTCTCGTTGCTCAAATTGTCAATCAAGTCGACCTTAATTGTTGTAGTCTGAACTTGGACTTTGGATGGATCCAACTCATTTAAAATACCACCAACACCCTCACTGGACCTGACCCTAAACCAACACCCCTTTGTCAAAAGCCCCACTACACGGGAACTAGTAGAAGGCCCAGCTTCCCCAACATCTTTGAGCCCAACAGTCTGGTCCTTCTCCATTCTCGTTTGCCCCTTGATTCCGTACCACCCAAATGCATTTCATAGGCTTATGAGTGCATCATGAGCCTCTATTCCACTTCTGCTTCCCTTTATCAAATCCAACCCAATTCATATTTTTGGAACCTAAATTTTCTCTCGAGGGCCCCCCACTGCCAACGCCACCGTTTTGACTCCTATATTTGAAGTTCAAATTATCACCACCCCACATGTTCCCCCGGCCTTCTCTGAACATTACATTATCGAAAGGAACACGATCACCTGGTGTCTTCACTCCCCAACTACACACGTGAGTACCACTACCAGCTCTACCATCACTACAGGGGTGGTAGAACACCGCAGTTTCAGCCCATATAGGAATGGAAAACACACTACCCTCTTGAAAATTTCCTTACCCGACAAGTGAAGGGGTAGACCCAAAAGCCTAATCCATGTTACACTCGGTTTTCGACCCTCTCTGTGGCAACATCTAGTCGAACTCCATTTGTCTAGGAGCAACGAAACTTAAATGAGGTCGGCCTTCAAAGTTCAAATGTTGACATGGTAAATTTTCAACCATAATTTTTTTCTCATATATATATATATATATATATATATATATATATATGAATGCATTTAACAATGACGTAGCAAAGAACCACCATTGTCATCTATGCCATCTCCGACGCAGAACGAACCACGTTCCACTAGGGGTGTCTCCCACCACCACTACCACTCTCTCTCTCTCTCTCTCTCTCTCTCTCTCACACACACACACACACTATGTCTTCTTCTTTTGCGTTCTATATGAATTCTAATTTATTAGTTGATCAAGTGATCAAGTGTGTGCTTACTGCTAGTGACAGCAAACTCATGCATTATATTTGAAATGATCGTATTTATTATTAATTGTATATGTTAATGGTGAATTGTGATTGTTAATGGTGAATTGTGATTATCTGATCATAATGATCGTATTAATTATTAGTTTGTCCTCTTTACAGGCTTAGTTACTTGGAATGCTTTTATTAAATTTGATGGAAGCAAGCACAAGAAGAAGCTATCAGTTTTTCAGAGTTCCGGAGTTGATTATCCACATATTTTTTTGAATAATAGATGAAATCATGTGAATTATTATTCTACACGTTCAAATTGGATATATATATATATATATATATATATATATATGAAAGTTGTAATGTGTTAATTTTTTTGAAATAAAATATAACTTTGTGATAGAAAATAAAAATGTTTGTAAAAAATAATTAGTTTTTGTTTCTTTTTTCATAATAGAAATAGAAACGACTATCAAATGTGTTTTGGTTTCTTGTCCAAAATAAAAAAGAAATATAAACAAAGTGTAACAGAAACATGTGAAACAAAATAGAAGAAATAGAAATGTAACAAAACACTACCGTAGTAACCATTGTTTTTCTCCACCACCCAACTCCCCACTCGATTTTCTCTTCATACTTGTTTTGCGTCTTCAAGCAAACTAATTCAGCGACGATGGAGAAGAAAATGAAATTTACAGTATTTTTTGAATTTATGTATTATAGAAAGAGAAGAGAGAGCGATAAGCAAATTTCTTAGTCTAAACCAGCAATAGAGAGAGAGAGAGAGAGAGAGAGAGAGAGGGCGGCGAGACTCAATTATTTGGAATACTATTTTATTTTATGTAACGCAAATACTTAACCTAATATATATAATGATATAAATGTCCTATTACATGAATTCTAATTATTAGAAATTCAAATACTACCTTCTCCATAAGGTTTGTGATTTAGTAATAATTTTAGTAATTCATTTCTTTTCCAAAATATCATGCTGGCAACACCAAACACTGTCGATTAATGTTATGGATTCAATTATGTTGAATTCCTTTTCCATATGCCAATGGAGGTCTAAATCTCGGATAAATGACGAAATCTACCCATTGTCACAGGTGTAGCTTTATTCAAACTTGGGGACCAAATGGATTGGGGGAGAGGCACAGAGAGAAAGAGAGGGAAGGTTAATTAAGTCGTCTTGGGATGAGAAACAAGTCATCGCCCTTAACGAGATCAACGGAAAGATACAAGTCAACCTATTAAAAGATTTATTTTTTATGTCACGTCATCAATTTATAAATTTTCTCTATAAATATTTTCTCCACTATACATAAACCTATAAAAGTTTTATAATATGGACTCACTACTAAATATTTTATTTTTTCCCAATATAAATTTACCTTTCTTCAACCAAAAAGAAAATACCCGATTAGCAAAGCATCAACCGATTCAAGAACATCAATCTTTCCAAAACTTCAATATTTTACCATTTCTCCTCCAATGATATCAACCTTTTGGTAAAACTTTATCCCTTCGTATAAACCTCCTGTTGGAGATGCTCTCAAAACCAGCCTAATCCATTAAGTGAATCATATGTAACTTATCATTCAAGCTAAACAATTTAATCATTTATTTTAGGCAGAAACTTACAAATAATTTTACGAATCCTCTTAAACCGACTCGTCGTATGTTAGTGACCTAAGCGGTAAGAGAGTGGAGTTCCGTCTTACGAATTAAAATCCGTAAAACGGTTTTATAAGACATCTACTCTTTATTTTATGAGAAAATACGGACCAGTAAGCTTTGATAGATTTTCAACCGTTTTAGTCCCCAATATTTTTTAAAACCGCAATAGTGCTATTTCATGCATCGCGATTACAAATGAGTAAATGTTTTTATATCTACCGATGCATAGCCTTATCAAATGAGGCATCACGATACATGAAAGTGTTTTTTAGCGATTTGAAAAAAAAAATATCGGAAACTAAAACGGTTGAAAATCCACTAAAATATACCTACCTGAATTTCCCCTTAAGATATGTTTGGATTTTCCAGTTTCATAGCTTAGAATTGGAATTGGAATTGGAATTGAGACTCCAAAACGAATTCCGTCGTTTGGAAACACAATTAAAATTTTGAATTAGAATTAAATTACAATTCGAAATGCCTCAATTTCATAAAACTAATTATATACTAAAACCAAAAATTTTATTTCAAAATCTTGTTTCATTTCTCCTCTATTACTCTACACAATAATAACTCAATCTTCTTTCACCACCACTACACAATAATTGCTAGGCGCGTGCCTAGCGCCTAGGCGGGACCTAAAAATAAGACATAATATCTTATTTTTAATATATTTTTATTATAACCTAATTATTAAACATTCTTATAAAAAATAAAAAATTAAACATTAATTTTTAAAATTTACTAATACTAAATATCACCTAATAATTTAAAAATAATGATTACATTATGATATTAAATTTTAAAAGTAAAACTAGAAATTTAATATCATCTAATGTTCTAAATATTATAAAAACAGTCAACAGTTCAATTATCCATAGGTTTATTAACAATTACAAATTTTAAAAATAATTTAATAATTTGAAATTGATATTTATTATTATTATTATTATTATTATTATTATTATTTAAAAAAAACCCAAAATGAAATTATTTAGGGCCAAAATTTTAAAAAACATAAAAAAATCAGCAGTTGACCGTCTAGCCCGCCTAGCCGATTTTTTTCACTGATTTGCCAAATTTCTATGCGCTTGGGTGGCATCTGCCTAGGTCGATTTTTAGAACACTACCAACCACCTCCACCTGCACCAACTCTGACCACCAACCCTCCGCCGCCAACAACCACCACAACTAGATGCTATTTAATTTAATTTTAAAAACATAAAAAGTTCATAAATTTGTTGTTCGAAAGGTTTGAACCTTAATCACCAATGCCAATACCACTAGGCTAGACAAGATATTTGACATATTATTGAAATTTAATTTTAAATACAATCTAGAATTTTGATTGAATTCCACACATTATCCAAACTATGGAATTGCGATGATTTTGAAAGCAAATTCCATATTATTTAAATTCCATAGAATTGGAATAATTCTAGAATTCATAAACGATGTATTCAAACGGACAATTTAGTTTATTAGGTTTTAATAGCGGAAATGCGTTAACAAACAAAGCCTAATATGATGCCAATAAAATAGAAACGCAATAACTGCATCATTAGACAACAAAGTGACCCTCATTATATTGAAAGTCGAACTATAACCACAGTCCACAGTTAACAAACAAAAAGCCTACATCATAATAATCCTCTCTAAGGTCATTAAGAATGAAATTAGTATATCTTAGTCTACTCCAAATACGTGAGGGTGAGATGGGGGTAACTTGTTCGTTTCATTGGAAAAACGTAGATAGTATAAAGTCCTCAAACAGATAACATCTTGGACATGGTTGATCGTCATCACAAAGTTTAGTTTATTTGTCAGAAACTGGCTAACCTTGAACTGTCATTTGTCAACCATGAAAAACTAGAGAGAAAACGGGTTGACTTTCAGTTGAAGAGTTCAGAGTTCAGCCAGTCCCTGTGAAGGTAAAAGTTAATTGCAATTAATTTTGGTTTTGGTTGAAGAATAGTAGCATATTCTAGTTGATGACTTAATGGTACACTCAGAATAGTCAATGTCGCTTACTTGCTATTGTCGTCAAGGTGATCATCCATATCAATAATATCCTTCCATTTTCCTGATGAAACGTAATTGATTAGAGCAATATTGGCAGATGGCTCCTTGAGGTTGAGCCTGTTGCTTTCGTCTACAACTTGCTTCCAGCTTTCAGAAGCATCTCTAGTGTAAAGCTGAGGTAATGAGAAAAGCCATAAACAAAAAACAAGCTTGATTCAAAGATAAAGCAATTGATTTATTACTAACTTGTGCAAAACTTGGAAGGTAATAACTGACTAGTACACAAAATGGAAGGTAAAAACAATATTTGTGACATGCACAGCTCGTTTGAGTCTTTGACAAAAAATTTATTAGGACGTATGTGCAACGGGACTATGCTCCGAGTAGATTGAACACTGGTGTTCGGATAAAAGGTTCCATCTTCTGAGAAAGAAAAGCCAAAAACAGCTAAATGTTTTTCACAGCTTTCCTAATTCTGGCAGAAAAAGGAGCATCACTATCCTTCCAAATCAAAAGCCAATCCTATATTCCTATATCCACAATAAAGAATGCTACAACATCATTTCACAAGAAGTCTCAAGTGTGTCAGGTAAAACAACCCTGCTAACACATACAACCTCAGTTTCAGGAGAGAACTCTTCTCCTCTTTTAGGATGTCCCACTTCTAGGGTCCTCTGAAATTGAGGCTAGGAGTTTCTCAGGTTCTAAACAATCCATATATCAATTAGATAAGTTAGACACCCATTGGGATTCTGCTACAATGATTACCCTCAAAGTGGGACAATTGAGATACAATCTATGCTAACTGTATAGGATAACAAGCCAAGACTCTCATATCCCACACATAGGTCTAACATATACCATTTCCTACGCATCATGCCTATTTCAAGGCAAAACTCCTGGTTGGGTCTGCTTCCAACAACAGATTCACGACTAGTTCTTTGACATTAATCAATAGAGGGGGGGTGTATAGAATATTTGACCAAATCAAAATTTCTTTCCAAGTGTTCTGATCTAGTGTGCATTCCATAAATGAATGTATCTGTGCAAAGTATGTAAAGATACAATAGAGCAGAGGAAGTCTTAAGTAAGGAATGTGTAGTTATAAGATTGCTGATGAACAAGGCATAACATAAAAGAACAGATTAGTAGTCTAATAACGGTGAAGTAAATTTGCTCATAATGAATAACATTCATAAAATGACAAACATAAGTTTGTTGGAAGTAAAGTAAAGCATTTAAAGTAGAACTGGCTGAGTTTTTTTTTTCACACTTCAACAATGAAACCTTTTCAACCTTGAGATCATGAACGATCATAAGGTGTGAAAAGACAATGTTTGCGGAGTGATATAGGAGACATAACATTAATTTATGGGTTACTCAAACAACATAACTGGGTGATAAATACCTATCCACCAATCGTGACATGATGTTATTGCACTTGCACAACCGACAACTCTTACAATATAAGGTTAGTTTGCGAATATAAATGCAATTTGGAATGAATGATTGGACTCTTCCTTGGACATCGTCAAATCGCATTAGTTTTCAACTTGATGGCTTCAACTTGATCTCTGTTTAGATGGGAAGGAATTTGAAACACAAAGATCGAGTCTTTCGAAGGATAAAAAGAATACAAATCAAGAAATAGATTCTTGACCAAGTGGATCATCTGCCTTTATGGAATTTCTCTTCACTCTTTCACACACTTATCACGATAACTTGTTGTGAGCAGCTCTTTCATCTCTGTTGCCACTGTGGAAGAGTTCTCCACACAGAGATATGTGATGAAAGGTTTCTTATATAGGCTGAAAAAGATGAAGTTGCCGTTGCGACTTGAATGTTTTTAACCGTTGGTTAGAGGGCATTCAATGCGCTAGAGTACATAGCTTCGATTGTTGGTTAAAAACTCTTTGTAGACTATGAAGTGGTCTCGGCCCGGGAGTCAAGCTGAAAAGTCTTGGAGTGTCTGAGCACGTGTGCACAGTAGCCTGATGATGCTGGGAGACGAGATATTTACGGAAAAGGAATGTATCTAAAGATTGAAGTGAAAGGCACAGAATTGGTGTTAAAGGTAGATTTCTGAATATTGCAAAATCTTGTCTTTATCCACGTAGACATAAGATCATAAGATCAGCTTATATCTTTTTCAACAGCGTTCACTAACATCAGGTTCATCTGAGCTTTGAATAATTATTAGTCTTTGCTCACGAGCTCTAACCTGCCCAAGGGTAGACTAAATTGTCGCTTTGAGCATTTTCCAAAGATACATTACTCATCATCAGCTCGAGGGAGTCGTAGACCGGCATATGTACAAAGACGACCTAGTTTAAGACTAAAGCAAAGTTTACATGATTTACCACCCAACAAGCTATAGCGCAGGAGTCGAAGAAATTAGTCCTACATTCTTGCTAATGTTTTTTTGATAAGTAAATATAATATACAATCTTGCTAATGTTGATACAAGAAAAAACCGTCTTGTGGGATGTGGCATGTACAAGGATGTTTAAATTAGAAAAATGACCAATCTGTCATCATTTCTTGAAGAATTAGGTTTTGGAATGGAATCATCATGGATCAAAAATATGAAGCCACGTAACGATAGCAACAAGATTATATTACGTTCTTCTTCTGATCGAGTTACTACGATGCAGACATATTACATAAACAAGTATCATATGGTCCTACCTATGCTAGGGCAAGAAACTATAAAGCCCTGCAACTGCCTTAGAAAAATACTGGTTGGGGATGATAAAAACTTAATAATAACAATACTAATACAGGAAACACAACACTGTCACAAATTAAATGCTAGCAAGTATATACATTTAAGCACAAATTACCAGGCACCAAATCCCCCAAATGGAAACTAAAACTATGCTATCAAATGAGTTGACAACATGTTCTCTGTATGGGAAACACTTAATTATAAGCGACTATTCATATGTCAGCTCAAATCACAGGCAGACAAACAAATCAAGCCATTGACCACTTAATATAGAAAAACCATAAAAACACACCTGCATCACCGGACTCATGTCCTTCCCATGTCTTACAGCTCCAAGCTTCTTGTTATCTAGCTGGAAAACAATCAAGCCAACAGTGGAAACAATAATCTAGCCAACAGTGGAAACAATAAGTAACATTCTATATGAAAACATGTTCTTGATACACCCTCCTTACCAAATGAAGCTGGTCCTTTTTTGGTAAACACTTATGAAAGATGGTCTTACCGTATTTTCTGTAAGACGGACCCCCCTTGACCCATGTGTTGGTGGGCTGAGACGTGAGAGAGTGTGCTCCGTCTTACCAATTTGGATCCGTAAGAGCATCTCCAAGTGGATCTCTATTACTTCAATTTAAAGCGAAAAGAGACTATTCCCACCTCCAAGGAAGCTCTAAATGCTGCTTCAAATTGAAGACGAGCTTCTGGGTCTTCAAATCCGGCGTGTGACTGTTCATTGCTTCATCTTCACTCTCCTCTCTTTCATTTATTTTTTTGTTTGTTTAATTAATAGATTTGTATTTTTTTTTTTTTTATTATTGTTAGTTTTGTATTTTGGTTTAGATACTAGGTTGGTGTTTTGGCTTAAATACTACACAAAATTAATTTAATTATTTTAATTATATTGTTAGTTACTATTAGTTATATATTAGTATAAAAATTATTTATAATAGAGTTTATAAATATTAGATATTAATAAAAAACGAAAATTATATTACATTAAAATAAACTCACACAACATGCATTTTAATAATATTAATACTAATACATTAATAATTTTAAATAGAATAATAAAGAATATACTTGGAATATTCCTTTTAGAATAAATTTTAAAGTAAAAATGGTGGAAAATTTTGGTACAGAAATGTTTAAAGAGATTTAGTGCAATTTTTGCACCAATCTATTGGTGATGTTCTAAGACAGTATTACCAAATACCTGCTCTCATTTTTTTCTATAAATTAACTAAATTCACATATCCATCCTATCAACCCATTCAATTCAAGTATATATAACGCAAGTAAAACTCCCTAAAATTCAACTTGGTTTCGGTAAAAAGACCGAAAATGAACATTCATTTTGGGATATAGTGAGAATTCGGAAGTCAGAGATAACATACCAAAAACAAAGCAGATTGAGGGAAGAATTGGGAAATGTAATCGCCCATGCTCTTCGCAAAACTACCAAGCTCCAAGTCATCGAATCTCTCATTGGCATGAAAGTAGCCAACAATATCCAATTCGTTATGATCGCAATAATCCTCTATCTGTGACAGAATTAGAATTGAGCCAAATAATTAAAACCCTAAGATCGGGGCTTGAGATTGTAGAGACGGTTGAATGTAGAGGAAGGGGGGCAGACCGTAATTAGGGCCAAGTCCATGGAAGGGAGGAGGTCCATCTGAGAGTGGAAGAGAGGGACGGAGTCGGTGATATGGACGACGTTGCCGGAGAAGCGGCCAATGAGGACGCCATTGACGGCGGAGCCCCTGTATTTTAGGACATGGAGGACCAGCTTGACGTAGGCGTTTTGGCCGATCTCGTATTTTATTTCGCTACCCATGACTCGGTGAGTGATCGGAGTGTGATATGCGGTTACAAACCTACAATAAGGAGCCACAATTTGAAGTACGACCCGAATTACAGGTACACTCGCTTTATGGGGGCATTTACAAAAACGACCGAGGTAAACAAAACTTTGTCATTTTTAGCCAAATTTTTAAAAAAAATTTATATGGCCATTTTAACTCTAAAATGTCTAAACTACCCTTCATTTATCATTTTCTTTTTTTGGTATTGGTTTGTAGGGCTCGGTTTTGTACATTATATGTGTCCCTTATACGTATGTCACATTATACCTAAGTATACGAATGCTCATCGAATATTCCGTCCCTCAGTCCCCTCAGTCGCCAGAATAGAGTTCGACAAAGTTCGTTAAGATCGTTACTCAAATTCGTAACATTCGAAATCCAGTGTTCTCTCCCAAATTCGAAGGGGTTTCGAAGCCCATCAAGTGTGTGCTAACTGCTAAATAATCAGGTTCGTCCCCCTTGTCGAGTACTCCCACCCTCAGTCGTGTCGTGGAGTTCAGAAAAGTTTTCTTCCAAATTCGAAGCAAGCACATCAATTGTGTGCTTAGTATTCAGGTTCGTTTCCATAAACATTCATCTGAATCCATTTTATTTTTCTGCAAATTCAACCATGGCTCAAAACTAGTCTTTCTTTGCAAAATGCACAACTATTCAACAATCATGTGCATTTTGAACTGGTACCTTATACATTGGCACCTAACCTGTCTGTTAACTGAGACTGGTTACTAAACAACATGTTTGCACCTTGGTTTGCAAATTGGTTTATCAACTGGTTTATCAATTGGTTTATTGATAAACCATAGATAAACCAGGTGAGTGTCTGTTTATTGACACTGGTTAATAAACAGTAGGTTTGCACCTTGGTTTGCAAATTGGTTTATCAACTGGTTTATTGATAAACCATAGATAAACCAGACGAGTGTCTGTTAACTGACACTGATTACTAAACAGCAGGTTTGCAAACTGGTTTATCAACCGGTTTATTGATAAACCATTGATAAACCAGGTGAGTGTCGCGACTCGGTTTCCAAACAGCAGGTTTGCAAACTGGGTTATCAACTGGTGTGTCTACTGGTTTATCAACTGGCTTATTAATAAACAATAGATAAACCATGTCATTGTCTATTAACAGTGTTAACTGGTCTGTGGTTTATCAACTGACAATTTATTCCTTTAACATTGAAATACATTGAGTATTTGAATGTACTTATTTATTATGTTCAATATTGCAGATAGAGGTGGCAAATGGGCGGGTATGGGCGGGCGTAAATGGGCAACGGGCTCAAATGGGCGGACAAGTAAGTGTCCATTTAATAACATGGGCATATATGGGCGGGCACTAAATGGGCGGGCGCCATTTACTCATTAACATGCAATTATCAAATAACTATAAAAATTACAAAAAAATCATTTTCTTCTACAAAAATCACTACATTCCTCAAAAATCACAGTGTACTTACTAGTTACTACCAGCACCTATGCAAACTCCTCTCCATCAACACATCAACATCTCTTACAAAATTATGGAAACAATATATCATCCTATGGAAAATTTTGAATAGGTAAAATTGTACACAAGAACAAAAAATATCTGCAAATCCCAATTCATTTTTCAGCCCCATTCCAGTAAAAAATAAAAATAAACAAAAGCCATATTGGGCACTTAGGGCATTTCAGGGATTGGCCAACCCTACAGAAGTTGAGGGACTCTAGCAAAGTGAGAAATCCAACTTCCACAAGTCGATGAAATGCCTTTCACAAACATGCCAGCGCCCAAATCCATCCTCCCATCGAACACACTAGCAACGCCCCTCCTGGAAAATAGTAAATTTACAATTTCATGTTCAATGGCAATCAAGGTCAGGACAAAATCCTGCATATTTAAAGCCAAGCAAATATACAAAACATGCTAGCATATAAAAAAAAAAACTTAAATAAAAATAAGACATGGAGTTTCAGTAGTAGGTCTCTGAATAATTAATTAATTAAATGTAACTGTGTGTATATATATTTATACACACACACGAATGAAAGTTCTGTCTACGTCCTAAATCCTAATGGAGAAAAATGAACAAAGATATCCTCGATAGAAATTCGCTAGAATTGCGTTAAGTTAAACATGAGACAATTAAAGGAATCAATTATCGGATAGATGAAAGCACAAAAGTGAAGGAACTCAGCATTGGTGAATGCTTTTTTAGCGAACTCAATTGAAAACATTAAAGTTGATAGGACTATTTGATCTATGCTCACCTCTCGCATTTTTTAAACCATTACCACTAGAGTTGTTGGATGGTGTAACACTGCCTCGTATTCTAACAGGAATCAGCAAGTTAAACCAGCATCAAAAGCATGAATAGGAGCAGTTTGACTTTGAAATGAAATAATCATATATTCTAACAGGAAGCCCAAAACAGTAATTGAAGAAACAAAAATTTAAAGGTTGACTCAGAGATTGTGATTAACTCAGGCTTATGGACCAGAATAACCAAAGTTCTAGATACAAAAGGTCTCAAACAACATCCTACCAATTTTCATTGTATGCTTGCATTCAAAGAATTAATCTAAAGATGAACCAATTTTCATTGTTGCTATTAGCTAGTCTGAAGTCTCCCACTGATTCATCTAAAAAAGCTAAGTAAAACATTCTATTGTATTGTAGCAACTAACAACTAGCAATGAAATTAATGACTCATTAATTGTGTTTGTTGTTCCTTCTAAGCTACTTCAACAATCAGTTATGCAGTTAATGTAATTACCATGTATCTCTAGATGATAATATCTCTGGAACTGACTCATCACTGCATCAAACCATCATTGGGTTGCAAAACCATCATAAGCAATTAACAATCAGAAAACTGTACCATCAGTTTATAAGCAATTATACCTTTGATTTATTTTCTTTGCCTTGATATCTTTCAAAGGCGAAATTTCCTGGTAACACTAACCTGGAAATAGTCAGCAAACTATCATGTGCTAAAAGAACATAATTAAAAAACTGAGAAGAAGATGACTAACGAGAAGAGAGAACCAAATTAACTGTACCTAATCATCAACAATAGTCAAGGAATCAATATGATCAATTATGGGTGCAAAATCAACACACATATCTTCCTCTTCATCATCCGAGTCTACGATATCCACATTTAACTATCATTAGTATGCATAATTAGATACAAAAAGGTAATCAAACGATTGAAATCAAATACATAATAGTAAATAACTTTACCACTCATCTTGTATAACCAATCCCGTGTGCATAGCAAAGCCTCAACATTCTTTGGCAAAAGTGAAGTGCGATATTTTCCAAGAATACGCCCTCCAATGCTAAATGCAGATTCGGAAGCAACACTAGTGATCGGAATGCTCAAAATATCACGTGCCATTAATGAAAGATTGGGATACCGAATCCTATTTTCCTTCCAATAACTTAAAACATCTATAGGTTGTTTGTGATCAAGTCTTTTCTCTTCCAAGTATAACTCTAATTGAGATTTGTTCCTATTCAACCCATAGTGCTCACTTTCAAACCAATCAAAATCATCCATTTCACTAGCTACATCACCATTGCCCCCGTCAAAATGAAAAAAATTTCTTTTCAATGCCCCAATCTTTCAATAAAAGAATAACTCTTTCGGCCAAAATCGGACCACTGTGTAGAGGAGGCACGTGACGAAAATTCAAAATCTTCTTTTGCAAGTGTGAGGTTCCCGGGGTGTGCTCCCGCGCCCCGCGCGCCCTTGGATAGGGGTGCGCGTACGTGCGGATGCGGGACACCACTGCTCTCGTTCCACCTTCCCTTGTTTAGGGGAAGACGAAATCAAAAGTGCGAGAGGAGTGCTGTCTATATTAGCACGTTGGAATGTGCCTCGGTTGCCTTGAGTGGATTTTGTATCCAATGTGGGAACTGATGGTTTCCCGCATCAAGTTATCCCTTGTTTAGGGGATACCAGGATATGGGAATGCATTACCCTTTCATTCTTATTCTCCCTTTTTAGGGAAAAACGGAAAAGTGCAAAAAAGGATATTGCGACGCCCCCACTATGGATTTATTAAAAATAGCCTTATGGTCCATTCAGATTACTATGGGAGCTTTGGGTTTCCCGCATCAAGTTATCCCTTGTTTAGGGGATACCAGGATATGGGAATGCATCACCCCTCCATTCCCATGTCTCCCTTTTTTAGAGGAGAACGAGAAAGTGCAAAGAGGGAATGTTGCGAGGCCCCACTGAATCCGAAAGTTTTAGAGTCGCCATCTTTATTTTAAGGCAAATAAAGCAAAACCAAAGAAAAGAAAAATAAACCAGAGAAAAAGAAAACGGGTTCGGAGGCTAAGTTACGAGTTGGGAAGGTGCTAGGCACCCAACTCGCCCTTTCGGTCTCGAAAATTGGTTTTGGCTGAAGTATGCTTATTGTCACATTTATTTAGCAAATAAATAAGGTATTAAAATGACAGGGAAATTTAAACAAATACATTCGTGGCCACATTATTTACGGACTCGCAGCCGTCTCCTTCCAATAATTACAGACATATTTAAGAATATTTGGTCATTATAACGGCTCTTTTACATAATATTTCCTATTCTAATCCGGGCAGCACAACGGCTTATATGGGCTACATTGCGCTGGATTTAAATAACAACTTTTAAAAATAAATGAAAGACAGAAAATATAAATAAATAGAAATAACGACGCTCTTAAAGGTTTTACCTTTTAGAGCGGCGGTGTGCTCGCTCTGTCCTTCAGGGAGAGGGAGTCTTTTGTTGTTTGTTGTGTGTTTGTTGTTTTAATTTGGATAGAGTGACGGCTTATATGTGGTAGTTTTGGTTTATTTGGTCGGGCGGAATAACGGCTTAGTTTTTGTGGTTTTTGGCCTTTTTGGTTGGGCGGAATAACGGCTTAGTTAGGGTGTTTTTCGTTACTCGGCGAGTAAACTTACTTTGGGATTTTTGGGTCGGGGAAATGAGGTGGATACCTAACAACTAGGCTAGGGATCACTTATAACCTATGGGTTTTTATTTTGGCAGAGTTTGGATGGGGTTTGGAGACTTTAGGGGGTTCCACTCACCTATCTTGCACCTCTCGTACTAATATTAACGGAAGAACGAAGCAGAGCTTCGCTGCGATTAAAAATCGTGAAGGAAAATGAGCGAATGAAACTGGGAGCCCGGGCTCTCTATTTATAGTGGGAGATGAGGACACGGCTGGAATTTCTGAGTTTCTTTCCCATGCATCAGCTGCTTGTACCTTGTGCTTCAAGACTTGTACAATTTCCATCTGAGAGAGCGCAACAGTGGGCAGCATGGTGCGGCACCAAGGATGCATGGTGCGGCACCAAGGGTGTTGGGTGCGGCACCATGCTTCTTTACAACTTTCAATATTTTGCACTTTCCCCCTTGCAGTTCACTGTTCATGCATCCTACTTTTTCCTTTTGCATTTTCAACCCTGTAACTTGACATTTGTTAATGTTTCAACAGTTTTTGATATTTTATGTCATGTCACATATTAGGGGTACGAAATTGGGGTGTCTACAGAGCCCCTCAACGATGGAGTCTACGGGTAATCTAAGGCTTACTGAGTAGACGAACATCGTTGATAAACAATAGACCCTCCAATTTCGTTCAATTATAAAACGGGGAAAGAGATGCAACAGGTAGTAGTTATAATGCAACAGTATATGACACAGACCAAACTCCATAGCCTAGATATTTTTAGTCGGTTATAGCAAGTTATCGTAATCTTTAAGCAAATATGAAATGAAGTGCTCTAATGGTCTGACCTACTAGTGTAGGCTGCCTACGTATTCCTTAATAAAGGAACTCAGACCAAAACGTAGTTCAGGCCACAACATAAACTATCACTCGTACCACGGTCGTGCCTACCGTGATAGGCTGCCTACGTATCCTTAAACAAGGAATCAAACCGAAACGTAGTTCACTCAGTTGGGGACTAAATGTGGCGGTGTAAGTGTTGTGGTGCAAGTGCGACAATACTAAATGAGCAAGTGCGGCAAAGCTTTATCAAATGAGTACGACAAGGGTAAATATGTGCTGTGATGGTCGCGTCTACCGTGATAGACTGCCTACGTATCCTTAAACAAGGAATCAGACCAAACGTAGTTCGTCTTGTGGCTATGCGGAGTGAATTGTTTCCTAGGAACTTAGCCTCTACTGGAGAACAAGACCTTTCCCTATAAATCCGGGGCTGTGTACCCCTTAAAGGAAAGTTTCCCATATAGCCAAAATGCATGGACTGTATTGCCTCCTTAGGAACTCAGCCTTCAACGGAGAACAAAACCTTTCCCTATCAATCCGGGGCTGTGTACCCCTTAAAGGAAAGTTTCCAAACATCATAAAAATGCACTGTTAAAAAGGAAAATACCTTCCTTTCCTTTACCTTTGTCGTGTCCATGCAGCAAATTGCTGCTGATGTTGCTTTGCTGTCGCTTGCTACTTTACGCTGTTCGTTATTGCACTTTGCTGGGGATTTTTCTTTTTATCACTGTTCCGGCCTTCGCTGGAAAATCTTTTCCCCTGTCCTGCTTTGTTTTCGGCTTTAGCTGGAAAATTTTTCTTGATGCTGCTTTATCGCTTCCTTCTAACCTTTTTTTTCTTTCTCTGGTATCTCTTTTCTTTGTCTTTTTGCTTGATTTTCTAGCTTCAGTCGAAAATTTCTTCTTCTGCCACCGCATTTTTCCTTGTTGCATGTACCTGAAAATTTTTCCTTCTTGCACATGCATTTTTCCCTCTCCCGATTTTTTTTGTTTTTTCATTTTTTGTTTTTTTTTTTTGTTTTTTGTTTTTTGTTTTTTGTTTTTTGTTTTTGTTTTTTGTTTTTTTTTTGTTCTGCATGCCTGTCACTTTTCTTTATTCGCATGCTTATTACCTCTTTTTCGCTTTTTCTCTCTCTTTTTTTTTTTGTCTTTTGTAATTTTTTTTGTTTGCTGGAAATACTTCGATCTACTAGATTTTGGCATTCCCGACTTTTTAATTCCCGACTTTATTAATAATGCTTATGCATGCCCTATTTATACCTAAATGATGCAATTAAGTAATGGTGCATACAATTTATTCTTACGATGCATGATTAAACTAGTGGTCACTACTTGGCCTTATTATGCATGATTTATACTATAAATGTGAATGGAGCTATATGATGCATGCATATGTGCAGGACATAGTGAATGCCATAAGAATATTTATTTTCATGTTTGGGGCATTTTATTTTCTTTTAGCGCACCCTAATGCAATTTTATTTGATAATAAATGCAAATGCTGGATGCATGTACTACTTTATCTAATGCACATGTGATACCTAAAAAATTACAAGATGCTTATTGACATTATGTATGGATATTATCCTATTCTACCATGCAAGCAGTAATGTAAAATGCAGTACATATTTTAAAATGCAAAATGCATTTTTATAATGCCTATAATACAAAACGTTATTCATATGCAAAACAATATATAAAAAAAGTTTGTTTTTTTGTTTTTTGTTTTTTGTTTTTTGTTTTTTTGTTTTTTGTTTTTGTTTTTGTTTTTTTGTTGAAAACCTGTACAAATATTTACAATGCAATATAGTTTATATGATGCAAAATAAATAAACACATGCAGACTCAAGACGCACGCACAAAGCAAAGCTATACCGACCTAACGGGTAATGGCACGCTGTATTTCCAAAATTGATTTTAAAGGAAAATACCTTCGGGTTCGAACAGGCTTCCCCCTTTTTTTTTCTTTTTTTTTTTTCGTGATATGCGGGGAAAGGAAAAGGCAGTCACTTCCTTCTGTTCTCGGCCATACCATTGTTGCAGGGCTATACTTGGCATAAGGCTATTTTCATAATCCCTGCATTTTCCTTCGAAATCAGGTAGTGCAGCAGTAAATGGTCGGATCCCAAGTCGTCAGGCTGTTTCAGGACAATGGCAATGTAGATGATAAATAGGACGAGGACACTTCTGGTGCTCCTTATGAGACTGAGCCTTTTCTGTGCCTTGCAGAAGAAGTGTATGGAACTGGCCGGGCGGACGCCACAGGCACTGATGAACTGCTCCGGGGCTTAAGCTGCAAATGAAGGGATAGTTTTTTTTTTTTTTTGGGAAACAAGGGGGTACAGGCAATAATAGATATGTACAGGAAATTAATGCATAACCTAAATTTCTTTAGCAATTATTCCTAAGTTGCACCTTAGGACCTGTAATATTATATTTTAGTATTTTATTGCGAGCTTATGTCGTGGTTTTTCTTTTTCTTTTGTCAGACGAGCCCTCTTGCATGCCGAAGACTGGAAGTAAGATGCCGAGGTTTCAAAGAGTGTCTTCCCTCTCCTTATTCTCCTGATATGTATTATTATTTTTTTTTTTTAAATTTGGCTCTAACTTTTGCCTAGGCTGCCCTTTCGGGTTTTCAGCCTAGCGAGCCTTTATTTTTTCTTTTTATTTGTTTTTTTTTATTATTTTTTTATGCCCTAACTTTTGCCTAGGCTGCCCTTTCGGGTTTTCAGCCTAGCGGGCTGGAGAGGGAAGCACTGGCCAGATAGGAGGGTTCGAGCATAATACCTTTTGAACTTGTTGAGATTGGAGGGCTGGACAAGGTCTTTTCTTTCCTGGCTTGTGAGGAGTACGACATCTCCTGACCGGATCCTTTTGACAATATACGGCACATCGTGGAAGAGAGGGGTAGCAGCCTTTGATAAGTAGCCCCCAGCATGTTTTTAGCCCAGACGGCATGACATGATAGTAGTAGGTCCCCCAAGGGGTGGTGAATGGGGTCTTTTCTTGGTCTCCTGCTGCCTTTGATTTGACTATAACCCAGCATGCCATTGAAAAAAAAAACTGTTGGGCTTGGGAATGATCACTATATTGGACAGCCAGATCGGGTATTTTTTTATTTTTTATTTTTTATTTTTTTTAACTCCTTTTTTTTGTGTCTCTTTTTTTTTCTTGTATTTTTTTTACCCGAATGAAGTTGACGTGCGGCTATTTCATGCTTTCTTTTTAAACTTGTAGTGACCATTCTGGCTTGATGTGGTGGAGCTTTTGTCTGATTGACTGAGCATCCGGATATATGGTGATCCGGTGTTCGGCTATGGCTAGGTCTACCCCTGACACATCTTCATAGAACCAGGTAAGCATGTCCACGAACTCTTTTGAGGAGATCCATGAGTGATATTCTTTCCAGAGCCTTGCAGGTATTTGCCGATTTTGACTCCTTTGATTTCATTGTCCAGCCCCAGATTGATAGTGGATCAGTCTTCAGTTGCTGTTGATGATGTTGTTCTTGTTGCTCTACTGACTTTACAAGCTCAAGCAAACATTTTTTTTATCTTTTGGGTCCTATTAAATGACTCATCATCATAATTATTTAATGTGTCTTTTAATGTAGGTGCAACTAAGAAATAAGCAAAGACATTTTGATTATTATTAAAAGCACACCGTACAGGGTTTATTACATTATTGAGGACCTAGGGTTTGAGGTCCTCAATTTTAGGGAGCGGATTGGTAGATGACCAAATCCGTAAGGCTAGGGAAAGGAATAGGGTGTAATATATCCGAAGTAGTCCACCAGATCTGCGGGCGTCAAAAGTGGGCCGGTCGTAGTATACTAGTTCTGCAGAGGCTTTTTAGAAATATGCTCAAACTCAGCAGGGAGCTTCTCATAATCAGTAACTCTGCCTATCATGCCCAGGAAGTTGTCATCAATCTCAATCATGTTGATTTGAGGTAGAGGGTTATTGATTATATTTGGTCTGGGAGTGGATTTTTCAATAACCTTATCATCTATAAGATCCTGAATAGCATTTTTGAGCGATAACATTTATCGGTGAGGTGACCACTGCGGCGATGATATTCACGATCGGGCATGATTCAGGTCTGGGCAGGGGTGCAGTGGCTTATAATTTTCCATAGGCTTTAACACTCCTTGTGCCATTAGCCCCTGCAGGATTACAGACTGGGAGGCTTGCAGTTCATCATAATGACGGTTCTGATTTCTGAAATTTCTGCTCGGGCCATTATTTCCTCCGACTGTGTTGACAGACCGATCTGCTCCATAAGACCATGGAACAATGCCATAATTTTGGGTAGAAAAAGGGGCTGATGCATTTCCTACCGCATTGACAGTTGGTGGGCTGTATTGTCTTCCCCTTTAGAATAACGGAAAGAGCTAGGAGGCGTATTGACTTGTAATTGTCCCAGTCAGTATATCATCATCAATACGGACGCCTATCTCTACTATTTCTTTAAAATTGGTGTAGGGAAGGTACCGCATGTGTTCGAGTAAATGGGCCGGAGGTTTTTGATAAACATTCGGCATGACTTCGGTGGATCAGTGCATCAAAAGTGCAGGCCAACTTTCTTTTCCACAACTGCGAACTTCGGCACATGTTTCTTTTTCCCTCGGGTGCGACTCAAGGTCCCTTCTATTTTTCGGGATGGTGTTGTCTTTGTACCTTTCGAGGAAGCGCCGACTATCTGGTCCCACGTATTCATGGTCTTTATCGAGACAACATTAGCCATTGTTTGGCGGCCCTATTAGGGTGAGGTGAAAATTGGAAGCCATAGCCTCAAAGCTAGCTCCCTTGATTTGCATGCCGGTGGAATAAGATTTTAAGTGGGATATAGGGCATCGGTCCCATCAAATTTTTCTATGTCGGGCATTTTGAATTTGAAGGCAATACTTGCGCGGGTTGTAATGTCGGTGCCGCGTAGAAAATTCCCTCTGTTGAGAAGCTTGAGTATCATAGTCTTTATATTTTCCACGTCAGCCTCTATTTTGGTGGTTGGGGGAGTTGGATTTTGGTATATACTGGCTGGATTAGGGAAGGCTGGGTTAATTTCTGGTTGTGGTGTCTGGTAGGGGTTTTGGGCTGGATAAGGATTTTGGGGTGGGTGGAGCTTGGATGGTTTCAATGGGGCGGCCGGGATCATTATAAGGTAAATAAGTGGTAACTTGGCACGGCGGGTTATAATTTTGTGGGTCCATATTTGGGTACGTTTTTAGTGGGTTGGTTATAGGAACATGGAGGTCATTTGGGCTTTGGGGAAATTTTGGTGTTTGGAGCGAGGATAGGAAGGATATGACGGGTAAGGGTTAATATTTGGGTAGTAGGGACTTGGTGGAGGATTGAGATTTGGGGTAGTGGTCATATTTGGTGGGTTAGTGTTTGGCTGAGGAGTTGGGTTTGGAGGCACGTGAGATGTGGATGTTTCTTGGGGGATTGTAGGGGAAGAATTTACCTCACCACTGGGTTTTTGACCTTGTATAAGACTTGCTATTTGGCTTAGCAAGCGTTCATCTCGTGCAGCCAAATTCGGTCTAGCCAACTGGCTGCATGCAGTCGGCATATCACGGAGCCCCGAATGCGTACCCATGCTCGGACTGCTCATCTGTTGCCATACTTTGCTCGGATCTGTTTTCTGCATGGCGGTCTGATTACGCCGCCTGCGATCGTCTCGATACCTACAGTCGATTTACGCACTACTTTCCGTATCAACCGACCGATTTCACTATCTACGCCTTTCCAAGTTCGGGCCGGTTTACGAGGAAAATGGGTTATGGAGGTATCGAGGAGGTTTGCCAGGCTTTTCGGGTTTGGAGTACAGCGTGCCTTTATTAGTGTATTTTATTTTAATTGTTTGCCTACAATTGATCGGATAAGCACCTCGCTTTATTTTGACGGTCTCAGGGACTATTCACGGAATAGTGGATTTTTCTCCGCAGTATAGGACCAACGTATTCCACCTCGCCTTTCGACTCCCAGAATTGGATCGTCCTGGTCCCGCGAAGGGCCTATACTCTTTCCAGATCCACCATTCAAAATGGTCTAGGTCGAGCATCGAGAATAATAAATCCCCACCTTTTTTTTTTTTTTCTTGTTATTATTTTATCATTCATTTTTTTCTAAACTTGCGCATTTTTTTTGTATATTCTATTTTTTTGTATATATATATATATATATATATATATTATTATATATATATATATATATATATATTTTTGACAGGCCGATTCACGATTCAAAAATGCAAAAACCGATTGGTCAATGAAGTGTCCTCGAGAATCTATATGCATTCTAGCGTTGGCTCATGTGGGGTAGGTCAGCCGTGGTGTAGGGTAACGTTCAATATAGCTATATGCATGTGCGTGTGTGTGGTTCGAAAGCAATAAAATCATTATTTATTTACGTATATATAAACGTAAAAATAAAACATATATGGTCTGCCTTGCCGCTTTTGTGGATTTTCTGCTTCTTTAGTTTGAGCGCAAGCAAGCAAGCACATCACATTTTAAGAAATAGAAAGAAAAGGGGAAACTATCTATCCCTATTAATTACAAATTTTGGTCCTATGTCCCCAAATAAAATGATTGAATGAATGCAGATATGTATAAATATACGTAATAAAATGAAAAAAGAAAATGAACTAAATAATAATATAGAGCCTAAGTAAAGCCCTTAAATTTGTTGTCATAACCCTAATTTATATATATATATATATATATATATATATATATGTATATATATATATATATATATATATATTTGAATTTTTCGAATGTTTTTTATATATTATATTTTTTTGAATTTTTTTAATACTTTAAACATGTAATGCTTATCTGAACGAACCGCTGTGAGATGGAGGATCATATCCACAAATATAGCCACGGCCGTATGGGAACACTTTATTCAAATGCGTAATTAATATGACAAGCATATCAATGTAAAACAAATAAAAACAAAAAAGTTTTATTTTACGAGTCTAGCCTCCATTTTATTTAAAATAAAACAACTCCCCACAGAGTCGCCACCGCTGAGGTTCCTGGTGCTCGCCCACGCCGCCCCTTTGATAGGGGTGCGGTACGCAGTGATGCAGACACCATCGCTCGCTCCACCCTCCCTTGTTTAGGGGAAGATGAAATCAAAAGTGCGAGAGGAGTGCTGGCTATATTAGCACGTTGGAATGTGCCTCGCTTGCCTTGAGTGGATTTTGTATCCAATATGAGAACCGATGGTTTCGCATCAAGTTATCCTTGTTTAGGGGATACTGTGATATGAATGCATTACCCTTTCATTCTCATTCTCCTTTTTAGTGGAAACGTAAAAGTGCAAAAAGGATATTGCGACGCCCCCACTATGGATTTATTAAAATAGCCTTATGGCCCATTCATTACTATGGGAGCTTTGGATTTCCCGATCAAGTTATCCCTTGTTTAGGGATACCAGATATGAGAATGCATCACCTCCATTCCCATGTCTCCCTTTTTTGGGAGAACGGAAAGTGCAAAGAGGGAATGTTGCGAGGCCCCACCAATCCGAAAGTTTTATAGTCGCCATCTTTATTTTAAGGCAAATAAAGCAAAACCAAAGAAAAGAAAAAATAAACCGAGAAAAGAAAACGGGTTCGAGGCTAAGTTACGAGGAAGGTGCTAGCACCCAACTCGTCCTTTCGGTCTCGAAATGGTTTTGGTCAAGTATGCTTATTGTCATATTTATTTAGCAAATAAATAAGGTATTAAATGACAGGAAATTTAAACAAATACATTCGTGGCCACATTATTTACTTGACTCGCAACCGCCTCCTTCCAATAATTACGTATATATTTAAGAATATTTGGCCATTATAATCTCTTTTACATAATATTTCATATTCTAATTGGCAAAGACAACGGTATGGGCTACATTATGCCGATTTAAATAACAATTTTAAAAATAAATGAAAGATTTAAAATATAAAAAATAGAAATAACGACGCTCTTAAAGGTTTTACTTTTAGAGCGGTGGGTGTGTCGCCTGCCCTTCTAGAGGGAGTCTTTGTTGTTTGTCGTGGTGTTTGTTGTTTTGATTTGGGGCAGTGACGGCTTATATGTGTAGTTTTGGTTTATTTGGCTCAGCGGAATAACGGCTTAGTTTTTGTGGTTTTTGGCCTTTTTGGTTGGGCGGAATAACGGCTTAGTTAGGGTGTTTCAGCTCGTTACTCGAGCGAGTAACGGCTTACTTTGGGATTTTGGGCCGGGAAATGAGGTGGATACCTAACAACTAGGGGGATCACTTATAACCTATGGGTTTTTTGGCGAAGTTTTGGAGACTTTAGGGGTTCCCACCTTACTATCTCGCACCTCCGAGCAAGCGAGCTTCGCTACCGATCGCGAGGAAGGGAAAATGGCGAATGAGGAAACTGGGAGCCAGGCTCTCTATTATTTATAGTGGGAGATATGAGGACACGGCTGGAATT
>CM028381.1:62859170-62885927 GCA_013146195.2 Codonopsis lanceolata
TTCTTTTTCGTAATATTGTCGTGCCTTGCCGCCTCGGGGCGTCCTACATGGCCATTAAGGGAGCTATTCCGCACCAGAGAGCCACCACAGGCTTCTATAGCGGGTGGTATTTTGACTTGAGTTCTTCCACGATCATTCACATAATTCATAGAGGGTGGCGTGGATTATTTGAGTGCCGGCTGACGGCTCTTTTCTTGTGCTTGCTGGGGAGATACCTGTTGGTGGGCCATCAGGGATTTATTGATGTGCGGATTGTGGATCTTGCTTTGCAGGCCCGTGACCGCCGGGCGAATATCGTTCCAGTAATCTTAGAACTTCTGGTGGTCTTGATGCTTTTCGGTGGCGGCGAACTTTTCCTACTGGCGGTCCCATCACGATTCACATGTGGGCTGGAGGAGCATTTTCGGTGCGTGATGGCTCCTGCATCTTTTGGACCGTATATGACCCGAGGCTTTATGGTTTCGAGGCCGCTTTCCCAAGTTAACTATTACGACTATGATTGGTCGAGGACTTCTTTCGGAGGGCTCCATGGACATATCTGGGTGATTAACCCTTGGGAGATCCGGCGCTTCATTTTGCACTCTGGCGGCTATGCCCAGTTGTCATGTTGGGCATCGAGAAAAACTCTTTTTATAGTCTTGACGAATCTCGTCGGTTTGAGTGGAGCAGATTATTCCGGACACGACTTCACCGTATTTTTGAGATGGCAAATAGCGGACTCGGTTTTGACTTCCGGAGGATGTGGCGTCTTGATTTTAATAGGCTTCGGTGGCCTATTTGTTCTCGAATTATATATTTTTGTCCCTTGAATACTTGGCATGGATAATGGTGATCTTGAGGGATCTTCTTGCGAGATCCGAAGTTGAAAATTTGTTTGGCCGCCAGTAGCAGCTACGGGCATTGATGCTTATGGAGATAGGAGAAGAGATCGAGAGCTCGGGTTTGGTTATTCCTCGGGTTCTGCGGAAGATTTGAGCGAGTACATAACATTGGGCGCTCCGGTGGCTCTGGCCCAGGATGAGGCGAGGTCAGTGGTGGGAAGCGGCGGAGGTGCTCCCCCCTTGGTGAATGGGGCATTGGCTTGAGGCCGATTATGAGATCCTCGACATGATGATGCGAGGTCGGCAACACAATCCTTGGGAGCAGGGAGGAGGCGTCCCTTCCCTCAAAATGGATGGGGCATATAAGGCATGATAATGGCAATCAACGGCATAATCCAGGAACGAGCGAGTACATTCCTCCCCTCGGCTTTGGATGGGGAATGCAGGTGTCGAGAGATACAGGTGGACCTAACACAACGGTCCATGAGAATGGAGATCTTGGTGATGACGAAGGAGACACTTACGGCGGTTCGAGAATAGGGGTTCTTACGTGCCTCGCGAGAGAGGAATATGGGCCGGCTTGGTGGGCCGCGGCATGGATAGACAGCTTAGGAGGCTGGCTGCAAAGGAAGGAATGTTTGGGGGAAACAAGTGGGGGTGTAGGCGGGCATATATATGTGCAATGCGGTTAATGTATAATATAGGCGTCTTAAATAAATATTCCTAAGTTGCACCTTAGGACCTTGTAATATATTTTAAGTATTTTAATGTGAGCTTTCGTTGTGGTTTTTCTCTTTCCTTTGTCAGTTGAGCCTGTTGTATACTGAAGGTTGGAGATAGTATGCTGAGGATTCAAAAGAGTGTCTTCCCTCTCCTTTTTTCTCCTGATTTTTTTTATGCTCTAATTTTTGCCTAGGTCGCCCTTTCGGGTTTTCAACCTAGCGAGCCCTTATTTCTCCTTTTTGTTGTATCTTTTTTTTTCGCTCTAACTTTTGCCTAGGCGCCCTTTCGGGTTTTCAACCTAGCGGTGGAGAGGAAACACTTTTGTCGGATAGATAGGCTCAAGCATAGTACCTTTTGAGCTTGTCAAGGTTGAAGAATTTGAACAAGGTCCTCTCCTTCTGGTTTGTGAGATGCGGCACCTCGGCCAGGATCTCTTTGACAATGTGCGGTCCCATCCACGGAGATTTCCATTTTCCTCTAGTATCAACATAACTGGGGGTTTTCTCGGCACGGATCTCGGCACGGATGTCGCGGCCTTTGACTTTTTGTTGAGCATGCGGGCTATGCGTCTTTGATAGGCTCGAGTGTGCTCGAGGGCTAGTATGCTTGCCGTTCATCGATCAGGGCTAATTCTTCAAATCGCCCTTTGACCCGATCGACTTACGCTATGTCGATTCCATCATTATTCTTAATGATGGTATTTCAACTTCAATAAGCGACTTGCCTCCATGCCATATGCTAGAGTAGGGGGTAGCCCGGTGGGTGTCTGGGCGAGGTGCGATAGCCCAGGGCTAGCGGCGGCTTTCGGCGATCTCTTCTGTGTCAGCCATTTTTCTGATGATGTTTTCGAGGGTTTTGTTGGCTGCTTCAACGGCACCATTGGCTTGTGGCCGGTAGGGGGAAGATTTGTGTCTTTGAATTTTGAACTCGTCAAGAAGACGATTCACGTCCCCTTCAAAATGAGAGCCGTTGTCGGAGATGATTTCGAAAGGCACCCCATAGCGGTATATGATATTGGCCCGGATAAATTCGGACACCTTTCTGGCATTTAGGATCTTGTAGGAAGAGGCTTCTACCCACTTTGTAAAGTAGTCGACAGCTACCAGGATGTACTCATGGCCATTGGATCCCTTCGGGTGAATTTGGCCTATGACATTGATTCCCCATGTTGAGAAGGGCCGGTGGCGTGGAGTTGTATAGGATGTGCGAGGGGCACGTCTTGCGAGATGCAAAGCGTTGGCACTTGTCGCGATGTCGCACCACCGAATGCAGTCGGTTTCAAGCGAGCTCCAATAGTACCCCTGTCGAATAATTTTCTTGGATAGCATGTGGCCGTTCATGTGGGGTCCACAGGTACCACCGTGGATTGGTCCATAATTTGTTCTGCTTTGGCTTGATCGACGCATAAGAGATTTAAGCGTTGGTAGTGCCTTTTATATAGGCTGCCACCGCTGAATACAAATTGCGATGCCCATCTTCGCAGGGAGATTCTCCCTCTTTTGTCTAGGTCAGGGGGATAGATTCCTTTAAGGCATTTTGGATGTCAATGTACCGGGGCTCGTGATGCGCCTCGGGTGCATTAATTTTGAAGCGGTATCTGCGTGACTTTCTTCCCGACCTGAAAGGGTTGGACTTGTATTTCTGCGGGAATTTGGACTAGTGATGCTAGAGTGGCCAGTGCATCGGCAAATTGATTTTTGTCCCGCGGCAAGTAGTGGAATGAGATAGAATCAAACCGAGCGGCAAGTGCTGTCAATTTGGCATGATAAAGTTGCAGCAGAGGATCTTGGGTTTTCCACCTCCCTTCGACTTGGTTTGTGATCAAGGCAGAGTCTCCAAAGACTTCGAGATTTTTGGCCTTTCTTTGGAGAGCCTCTTCCAGGCCAGCAATACAAGCTTCCTATTCGGTGGTGTTGTTGGAGCACTCAAACTCCAATCTTAGGGCCAGTGGAGTGTGAGAATCTACCGGGTCGATGAGTAGGATCCCTATGCCAAAGCCTCTTTTGTTTGTGGCTCCGTCAAAGAACATCTGCCAGCTGGTGTCGTGGTTAGTGATTTCCAAGACACCTTCGTGCAGGCGGGCTCGATAGCATCTTCGGTTTTCAGAGACAAATCGGCTAAGTGATCTGCGATGACGCTGCCTTTGATAGATTTGAGCGTGACATATGTTATGTCAAACTCGTTGAGAAGGAAGGCCCATTTAGCCAGTCGGCTGGAAAGTGATGGTTTGCCGAAGATATACTTTATAGGGTCCATCCTGGATATGAGCTTGATGGATCGTCCCTGTAGATACGTTTTGAGCCTTTGGGTTGTCCAGACTAGGCCATCACAACTTTTCTCCAACACTGAATAATTCAGCTCGCTTCCTTGCAACTTCCTACTGATGAAGTATATAGCGTTTTCGGTATAGGAGTCTTTCTTTTCTTGGGCAAGCATGGCTCCCACTGACATGTCTGTGACGGTTAAGTATTTGAGGAGAGGTTTATGTGTATGGGCTGGGGCTAGCACAGGTGGATTGGTGAGGTAGGCTTTTATTTTTTCGAAGGCTAGCTGGCATTTCTCGTCCCATACTTGGTCAGTATTCTTCTTTAGAAGCTTGAAGAAGGGCCCACATGTGGTGGTGGTATGCGATGAAGCGGGCTATATCTTATCGGCCTAGGAAGCCTTTGACTTCTGTTGGAGTTTTTGGCTGCGGCATCTCTATGATAGCTTTGATCTTTGCCGGCTCGATCTCAATGCCTTGCTCAGTCACTAAGAATCCCAGGACCTTGCCTTTGGTGACCCCAAATGTGCATTTGGTGGGGTTGAGTTTCATTTGATGTTTTCTGAGTCTTTCGAAGAACTTCCGAAGATCTCTGATATGAGCACCGTTGGCGTCGCTGGAATGTACGATCATGTCGTCGACGTAGACTTCCATTTCTTTGTGGATCATGTCGTGGAAGAGAGTGGTGGCAGCCCTTTGATAAGTAGCCCCGACATTTTTGAGCCCAAATGGCATGACAATGTAGCAGTAGGTACCCCAAGGAGTGGTGAATGAAGTCTTCTCTTGATCTTTTGCTGCCATTTTAATTTGATTGTAGCCAAGCATGCCGTCGACGAAGGATCTAATTTTGTGAGCAGCAACAGCACCTACCACAATATCAATGTTGGGTAGCGGGAAATCATCTTTGTGCGACGCTTTGTTGAGGTCGCGGAAGTCTACGTAGATTCGGACCTTCCCGTTGGGCTTAGGAGCGATCACTATGTTGGGCCGGCCAGGATCGGGTATTCAACCACCGAATGAAGTTGACATGGAGCTGCTTCATAATTTCTTCTTTGACTTGCAGTGACCATTCTGGTTTGATTCGGCGGAGCTTCTGCTTGATTGGCCGAGCATCTGGATAGGTAGGGATCCGATGTTCGACTATGGTTGGATCTAGCCCCGGCATATCTTCATAGGACCAGGCAAAGATATCTACGAACTCTTTGAGGAGGTCGATGAGTGCTACCCTTTCAGAACCTTGCAGGTAGTTGCCGATTTTGATTTCTTTGATTTGATTGTTCAGCCCCAGATTGATGATTGACAAGTCTTCAATTTGCTGGCTTTGAGTGATCTTGTTGTTCTGTTGCTCAACTGACTTTACAAGCTCAAACAAATATTTTTTATCTTTTGGGTCCATTTCATTAAATGACTCATTATTATGATTATTTAATGTATCTTTTAATGTAGGTGCAACTAAGGATTAAGCAAAGACATTCATATTATCATTAATAGCAAACTGCATTGGGCTTATTACATTATTGAGGACATGGGGTTTGAGATCCTCATTATTAGGGAGCGAATTTGTAGATGACCAATCCGTAAAGCTAGGAGAAGGAAGGGGAATAGTATATCCGAAACGGTCTACCAGTTCTGCGGGAGTCAAGAATGGGCTGGCCGTAATGTACCAGTTCTGCAGAGGCCTAGCAGTGAGAAGCTCGAACTCATTAGGGAGCTTTGCATGTTCAGTACCTCCGTCTATCATACCCAAGAAGCTGTCTTCCCCAAACATTTATTTAGAAACTCCTTTATTGAACAACATATTTTACAACACCTTTATTCATGGCTAATTAGACTAACTTGCTCCTTTTAGACCTCCTTGGCTTGATCTGTTTCAAAAACTTTTGTGCCAGCCACTGTAATTACCTTGTTATCAATGAGATCCTGAATTTCATCTCTGAGTGTATAGCACTTGTCGGTGAGATGACCACTGCAACGGTGGTACTCACAATACTGGGCATGATTCCAGGTAGCAGGTAACAGTTTGGGTGGTCAGTAATTATCAAGGGGCTTCAGTATCCCATGGGCCCACAGTGTTTGGAGCATTTCCGATCTTGGGGCAGACAGATCATCATAATGCCTTGGAATTACCCCTTTCTTTCCTCTTGGCTTAGGTACATTGTCAGATTGGGATTTGGTCAAACAACTGGGTGGAGTTTTTCTTCTCAGATAATATTGCAATGGGATCGGGTTGCCTGGACCTTGGCCTAAGAGGGATTCTTTTTCTGGTACACAAGTTACTTCTTTTGAAAACCCTGAGGTCATTTGCTGGGAATAAGTATTTGTAGGGTCTAGAGGGAGGTAATTCTTTTGGTTATAGTAGCAGGCATTTAGGTGGGAGAGTTCGAGGTTGATTTCTGGAGGATATGGAGTAGAATTATGAGCATTTGGAATCATACCTCCTTGGGCCATGTGATCATTATTTGGCTGATGGCTAGCACTTAGTGGCTTCCCAGAGGTTTGGAAAAGGATATTTTCTGAGATATTAAGAAGGTTTACCTCAGGGAGATGGGAAGCATTAGGAACGTGTTTTGAGATTTTGACTTTTTGGGTGAGAGTAGCCAGGATCTCTAAGAAGCCTTTTAAAAGATCACCCATCACTTGGTTTGTCATTCTTTCTGTATGAGCGTCTTTTAGCCAGGCCTCAAACTCAAGAGAAGGTGCATACTTAGGAGTTTCTGTTCCTGATTCCCAGTGGCTTCCATCATTGCTGGCTCCTGTCATAGCTTGTTTATTTTCTGGCTGCGGTATTTGGTAAGGATTTTGGGTAGGGTATGGATTCTGGGTTGGATATAGATTTTGGACAGGATAAGGATTTGGGGTTGAATATGGATTTGGGACAGGATATGGATTTGGGGCTGAATATGGATTTGGGACAGGATAGGGATTTTGGGTTGGATATGGATTTTGGACAGGATCAGGATTTGGGGTTGGATATGGATTTGGGACAGGATAAGGATTTGGGGTTGAATATGGATTTGGGACAGGATAAGGATTTGGGGTTATGGCTGTATTTGGTGAGTTAGTGTTTGGCTGAGAAATTGGGTTTGGAGGCACACATGAGGTTGATGCTCCTTGAGGGACTGTAGGGGAAGAGATTACCTCATCACTAGATTTCAAGCTTTGTACCAGATTGGTCATTTGGCTCATTATACGATCAATTGTTGCACCCAAAGTTTGGTCTAGCCATTGCTGCATTTCTGGAGTCGGAGCATACAGGAGCCCTGTATGCGTACCCATAGCGGCTGTTCACTTTCGCTGCCATCTTGTCTAGATACGTACCCTTCGATACCCTCCCTCGATCGATTTACGCACTTGATTCCCGTATCAATTGGCCAGTACTGTCTCTGTCTTTCCAGATTCGAGTCAGGTTTCTGGGGAAAATGGGTTTGGTATCAGAAGGCTGGCTGAAGGCTTTTCTGGGCTTGGAGTACAGCGTGCCTTTATTAGTATATTTTATTAATTATTATTTTCCCTACAAATTGACCGGATAAGCACCCGCTTAATTTTGATCTCGGGACTTTTCTGGAGCATTGATTCTTTCTCCGAGTATAGGACCAACGTATTCCACACCTTTTCGACTCCCGAGATCGGATGATCGATCCTGCGAAGGGCCTATACTCTTTCCGGGATCCACCATTCGAAGTGATCTAGGTCGAGCATTTGAAAATAATAAATCAGTCCCAGTGTAATAATTTTTTGACTTGCGCATTTTTTTTGACTGGCGCACATTTTTTTTTGATTTGCGCATATTTTTTTTTGACTGGGACTGACCCACAATTTAAAATGCAAAAACCGGTCGGTCTTTGAAGTGTCCTGAAAAACTATATGCAGTCTAACGTTGGCTTATGCAGGGGGTAGGCTGGCTATGGTGTAGGGTAGCAGTTCGGAATATATTTATATGCATGTGCGCGTGTGTGCGGTATCTAAAACGCATAATTTTTTTTTTTTAGATATAGAAATAGAAAATAAAGCAAATATGTCTGTCTTGCTGTTGTGTATGGATTTTCTCGGCTTTTTAGTTTAAGCGCGAGCAAGCAAGCATACCATCAAGAAATAAAAAGAAAAGCGGGGAATCTATTTATTTCTATTAATTATGAATGAGTCCTAATCCCCAAAATAAAATGACAGAATGAATGCATATATGTATATATATTTTGCAGAATGAAAATAAAGCAGAGTAAAATAATATAAGGCCGAAAAATGAAAAGATTTTAAAAATAAAGCCCCGGCCCTTTTGTTGTGCTGCCCGGAAATAAAAAGAAAAACTACATATATATCACATATATATATTTGAAAAATACGAATATTTTAAAGTATATCCGTAACAGTGTTTGAAATGAAACTGCTGCAAGATGGAGGATCATATCCACAAATATAGACACGGATGTTAAAGGAAAGCAATATTAGACTGTTTTAAATTAATATAACAAGCATACTTTAGTCAGAAACAAAAGAAAAAAAAAGTTTTGGTTAATGAGTCTAGCCCTCCATTTTTATTCATTAAAATAAAAACGATCTCCCCAGCAGAGTCGCCACTGTGAGTTCCCAGGCATGCAGTGCTCCCGCGCCCATGGATAGGGGTGCGCGTCCGTGCGGATGCGGTGACATCCACTGCTCCCGTTCCAGCCTCCCTTGTTTAGGGGAGGACGAAATCAAAAGTGCGGGAGGAGTGCTGTCGGAATAACGCGTTGGAATGCGCCTCGATTGCCTTTAGTGGATTTTTGATCAAATATGGGAGCTTTGGATTTTCTATGTCAAGTTATCCCTTTTTTAGGGGATACCAGGATATAGGAAAACATCATCTTTCAATTCCCATCCTCCCTTGTTTAGGGGAGAACGTGAAAGTGCAAAGAAAGATGTTGCAGCGCCCCCACTATGGATTTTATGAAAATAGCCTTATGGCCTATTTCGGATCACTATGAGTGCTTTGGGTTTTCTACGTCAAGTTATCCCTTGTTTAGGGGATACCAGGACATAGGAATACATCATCTTTCCATTCTCATTCTCCCTTTTTTAGGGGAGAACGTGAAAGTGCAAAGAAAGATGTTGCGATGCCCCACTGGATTCAAAATGTTTTTAGAGTCACCATCTTTATTTTAAGGCAAAAATAAAGCAAAACCAGAAAAAGAAAACCAGAGATGAAGAAAACGGGTTCGGAGGCTAAATTACGAGTTGGGAAGGTGTTAGGCACCAACCTCGCCCTTTCGATCTCAAAACGGTTTTTGGCTAAAGTATGCTTTTTGTTATATTTATTAAACAGATAAATAAACCATTAACTGCCTACAAATACATCCATTACATCTATATTATTTACGGACTTACAACAGTATCTTTTACAAACAATTACAAATATACTTGGAAATATTTGGTCATAGTAACGGCTACATTTGGTATTATTTCCTAAATAAATTCGGGCAGCATAACTGCTTATATATTGATATTGAACCGGACTGGAAATAATACATTTACAAATAAAGACATTAATGAATAAATAGAGTAAATAATTACAAATCTATCTAAAAACATTTTGTCATAATAACGGCTACATTTAGTACTATTTCCTAATTAAATCCGGGCAGCACAACTGCTTATATAGCTACATTGGGCCGGATTGGAAATAATACTATTACAAACAAATGAAAGACTTTTAAAATAAAACTTACAAACAGCCTAGGGTGTGCTCGCTCTGTCCTTCAGGGAGAGGGAATTTTTTGTTGTTGTTGTTGTTGTGTGTTGTGTGTTGTGTGAATTTGGGAAGCGTGACTGCTCTGAAAGTTACTTTTCGGCCTCGGGATCGGGGCAGGGTTACTGTTTGTTTTTGGTTGTTTGTTTGACTGGAAGTTGGCTGAAATCGGGCAGAATAACGGCTTATTTCTGGCGATTTGGCCTTTTAAATCGGGCAGAGCAACTACTCTTTCCACGATTTTTGGACCGGGGAAAAAGGGTGGATACCTAGCTGGGGGGCTAAGGTACACTTCTATCGGTTGGTTTTGTGTTTGGCAGAAGTTTGGCAGGGTTTCGAGGCTTTGGAGGTGATCTATCACTATCTCACACCGCTCTCTAATTCTCCAGCGTAACGTTAACGCGGAGAAGCTTTACGAATGAATTCTGTGTGAAATGAGGAGCCGAGCACTGCTATTTATAGGCTGAAGTAGGGACATCGCGGGCATTAGAAATCTTCTCAAGCGCATCAACCGGTTGCACCGCGCGCTGAATGAGTTGCATTATGCAGCAACTGTTTGAATGAACAGTGGTAGGAAAGAAGAATTGGGCGCCACCCTTATGATATTTGGGTGCCATGCCCATTTATTATGGGAGTCACGCCCTATTTTCAAACTTAGTCCTTTTTGAACACTCTGGTCCCTGCAATTTGTCCTTTTGCGCATCCTGCTTTGTCCTTTTGAATTTTTGACCCTGTAACTTGACATTTTTTAATGTTTTAACAGGTCTTGATATTTTTTGTCATGTCACATACCAGGGGTACGAAATTGGGGTGTCTACAGTTATATTTATTTAACAGATAAATAAAGCATTAACTGCCTACAAATACATCCATTACATCTATATTATTTACAGACTTGCAATCGTCTCTTTTACAAATAATCACAAATATACTTCAAAATATTTGGCCATAATAACGGCTACATTTAGTATTATTTCCTAACTAAATCCGGACAGCATAACTGCTTATATATTCACATTGGACCGGATTGGAAATAATACTTTTAGAAGTAAAGACTTTAATGAATAAATAAAGCAAATAATTACAAATATATCTGAAAATATTTGACTATAATAACGGCTATATTTAGTACTATTTCCTAACTAAATCCGGGCAGCACAACTGCTTATATATCTACATTGGGCCGGATTGGAAATAATACTTTTACAAAATGAAAGACTTTAAAATAAAACTTACAGACAGCCTAGGGTGTGCTCGCTCTGTCCTTCAGGGAGAGGGAGTTTTTTTGTTGTTGTTGTTGTGTGTTGTGTGTTGTGTGAATTTGGGCAGCGTGACTGCTTCTGAAAGTTACTTTCGGCCTAGGGTTTTGGGCAGAGTAACTTTTTGTGTTTGGTTGTTTGTTGGCTTGAGGTAGTCTGAAATCGGGCAGAATAACGGCTTATTTCTGGCTGATTTGGCCTTTTAAATCGGGCAGAGCAACTGCTCTTTCCACGATTTTTGGACCGGGGAAATAGGGTGGATACATAGCTGGGGGGCTAAGGTTCACTTCTACCGGTTGATTTTGTGTTTGGAGGAGGTTTGGCAGAGTTTCGGGGATTTTTGAGGTGATCGCTCACTATCTCGCATCGCTCTCTATTTCTCCAGCGTAACGATAACGCGAAGAATTTTATCGAAGGAATTCAGTTTTGAAATGAGGAGCCGAGAGCCTCTATTTATAGGCTGAACTGAGGACACCGAAGGAATATAAATTCCTTCTTCACGCATCATTTGATTGTACACTGCGCTGGAGAATTTGTATTTTGCGGCAAATGAAAGCGTACTGTTGAAGAAAACTGAGCGCAAATGACTAAATTGGGCGCCAAGCCCATGAAATTTGGGCGCCATGCCCAATTTTGGGGGTGGCCATGCCCATTTTCAAACTTTGCTCTTTTTGTACACTTTGGTCCCTGCAGTTCGTCCTTTTGTGCATCCTGCTTTGTCCTTTTGCACTTTTGACCCTGTAACTTGACATTTGTTAATGTTTTAACAGGTCTTGATATTTTATGTCATGTCACATATCAGGGGTACAAAATTGGGGTGTCTACAAAGCCCCTCAACGATGGAGTCTACGGGTAACCCGTAGCTTACTGAGTAGACGAACATCGTTGATAAGAATAGACTCTCCAATTTCGTTCAATTGTAAAACGAGGGCGAAAGATGCAGCAGGTAGCAGTTATAATGCAGCAATTTATATCATGAAACAAACCTCCATATCCTAGACATTTTTAGTCAGTTATAGCAGGTTATCGCATTTTTTAAGCAGATATGCAAATTAAGTGCTTTGATGATCGGACCTACTATAGTAGGCTGCCTACGTATCCCTTAATAAAAGGAATCAGACCAAACATAGTTCGGCCAAGACCTAAACCATCATTCATGCAACGGTCGTGCCTACCGTAATAGGCTGCCTACGTATCCTTATACAAGGAATCACACCGAGACGTAGTTCATTCAGCTGGGGACTAAATGCTGCGGTGCAAGTGTGGCAATGCTAAATGAGCAAGTGTATGCAAAGCTTTTATCAAATGAGTGCTGCAAAGGTAAATAATGTGTTGTGTTTGGTTGCATCTATCGAGATAGACTGCCTATGTATCCTTAGCCAAGGAATCAGACTAATCGTAGCTCGCCTGTGGCTAGGCAGAGTGAATTGTTTCCTACGAACTCAGCCTCTACTGGAGAACAAGACCTTTCCCTATAAATCTGGGGCTGTGTACCCCTTAAAGGAAAGTTTCCCACATAGCCAAAATGTATGGAATGCATTGCCTCCTCAGGAACTCAGCCTTCAACGGAGAACGAGACCTTTCCCTATCAATCCGGGGCTGTGTACCCCTTAAAGGAAAGTTTCCAAACATTATACAAATGCACTGTTAAAAAGGAAAATACCTTCCTTTCCTTTACCTTTGTCGTGTCCATGCTGCTGCTGATGTTGCTTTTAAGCCGCTTTGCTTTGCTTGTTGTTCTTTGCACTTTCTTTGGGGATTTTTCTTTCCATCACTGTTCCAACCTTCGCTGGAAAATCTTTTCCCGTTCCGCTATATTTTTGGCTTTAGCTGGAAAATTTTTCTTGATGCTGTTGCATTTTCTTTACGGTTCCCTCTAACCTTGGTCAGAAGCTTCTTTTTTTTCTTTGCTGCAGCATCTCTTGGTATCAGCTGAAATCGTCTTTTATTTGCTGTTGTTTTCTTTTCGCTCCATTTTCTAGCTTTAGCCGAAAATTTCTTCTTCTGCTGCTGCATTTTCTCTTGTTGCATGTACCATAAAATTTTTCCTTCTTGTACATGCATTTTCCCTCTCCCGATTTTTTTGTTTTGTTGTTTTTTTTTCTTTGTTTTTTTTTGTTTTTTTTTTGTTTTTTTCTTTATTCTGCATGCTTGTCACTTTTCTTTATTTGCAAGCTTATTACCTCTCTTTTTTTCTCTCTTTTTTTTCTTTATTCTGTATGCTCACCATTTTTCTTTATTTGCATACTTATTATCTCTTTTTTTTTTGTCCGCCTGGATATACTTATGATCTGCTAAATTTTGGCACTGTTTGGACCCTTTGAAGCATTACTGACTTTATTATTAATGCTTATGCATGTCCTATTTATGCCTAAATGATGCATGTAATTTATTCTTACGATGCATAATTAAACTAGTGGTCGCTATTTGACCTTATTATGCATGATTTATACTATAAATGCAAACGGGGCTTCATGATGCATGCTTATGTTGCAGGGATATAGTGAATGTCATAAAAATATTTATTTTTCTGATTGGGAGCATTTTATTTTCTATTTAGCGCACCCCTAATGCAGCTTATTGGATACTGAATGCACATGATGGATGTATGTACTACCTTATTTGATGCAAATGTGATGTCTAAAATTATGAGATGCTTATTAACATGATGCATGGATATTCTTTATTCTATCATGCATGCAATAATGCAAAATGCAGTACATATTTTTAAGATGCAAAATGTATTTTTATAATGCCTAAAATGCAAAAATGTTTATCTATATGAAAAACACTACAATTTTTTTGTGTGTTTTTTTTTTGAAAAAAGAACCTGTACAAATATTTACAATGCAATCTAGTTTTTATATGATGCAAAATAAAATTAAAAAAATACATGCAGACTCAAAACGCACGCAGAAAGCAAAGCTATACCGACCTAACAGGTAATGGCACGCTGTTTCTCCAAAATGGATTTTAAAGGAATATACCTTTGGTTTTGAACATACTTTCCCCCTTTTTTTATGATGTGCGAGGAGAAGAAAAGGCAGATACCTCCTCCTGTTCTTGGCCATATAATTGTTGTAGGGCTACGTTTGGCATAAGACTATTCTCACAACCCCTGCATTTTTCTTCACAATCAGACAAAGCAACAGGGAATGGGCGGAATCCAAGTCGTCCGGCTATTTCAGGACTATGGCAACGCAGATGATGAATAGAACGAGGATACTTCTGGTGCTTCTCATTCTGATGAGACTGAGTCTTTTTTGTGCCTTGCAGAAGAAGTACATTGGCCCGGCTGGGCGGACGCTGCAGGTACTGATGGACCACATTGGGGCTTAAGCTGCAAAAGAAGGGATAGTTTCTGGGGGAAACAAAGGGGATATAGGCAATAATAGATATGCACATGCAATTAATGTATAATCTAAATTTCTTTAGCCATTATTCCTAAGTTGCACCTTAGGACCTGAAAATTTTATATTTTAGTGTTTTGATTGCGAGCTTCCTGTCGTGGTTTTTCTTTTTCTTTTGTCAGTCAAGTCCACTTGCACGCCGAAGACTGGAGGTAGGATACTGAGGTTTCAAAGAGTGTTTTCCCTCTCATTTATTCTCCTGATATATAAACTTTATTTGGCTCTAAGTTTTGCCTAGGCTGCCCTTTTGAGTTTTCAGCCTAGCGAGCCCTTATTTCTTTCTTTTTTTTTTTAATTTGCTCTAATTTTTGCCTAGGCCGCCCTTTCGGGTTTTCAGCCTAGCGAGTCCTTATTTCTCATTTTTATTTGTTTTTTTTTCTTTTGCTTTTTTATTATTTTTTTATATGTCATAACTTTTGCCTAGGCCGCCCTTTCGGGTTTTCAGCCTAGCGGGCTGTAAAGGGAAGCACTTGCCAGATAGGGTGACTCAAGCATAATACCTTTGAAGCTCGTTGAGATTGGAGGGCTGAACAAAGTCTTCTTTCCTAGCTTGTGGGGAGTACGACATCTCCTGACCGGATCCTTTTGACAATATACGACACATCGTGGAAGAGAGGGGTAGCAGCCTTTGATAAGTAGCCCCCAATATTTTGTAGCCCAGATGGCATGACATGATAGCAGTAGGTCCCCCAAGGGGTAGTGAATGAGGTCTTTTCTTGGTCTCCTGCTGCCTTTGATTTGACTATAGCACAGCATGTCGTCGATAAAAACTTGTTGGGCTTGGGAACAGTCACTGCATTGGACAGCCAGATCGGGTATTTTTTTTCTTCTTTTTTTTTACTACTTTTTTTCTTCTTTTTTTTTGTTTTTTTTGTTTTTGTTTTTGTTTTTGTTTTTGTTTTTGTTTTTGTTTTTGTTTTTTTACCCGAATGAAGTTGACGAGCGGCTGTTTCATGCTTTCTCTTTTTTTGTAGCTTGTAGTGACCATTCTGGCTTGATGCAGTGGAGCTTTTGCTTGATCTGTTGAGCATCCAGACATGTGGGGATCCGATGTTTTGACTATGGCTGGGTCTACCCCTGACACATCTTCATAGGATCAGGTAAACATATCCACGAACTCTTTGAGGAGATCCATGAGTGTTATCCTTGCAGGTAGTTGCCGATTTTGACTCTTTTGATTTCATTGTCCAGCCCCAGATTGATAGTAGGTCAGTCTTCAGTTGCTATTGATGAATGATGATGTCCCTGGTGCTCGACTGACTTTCCAAGCTCAAGCAAATAATTTATATATATATATATTTTTTTTTGGGTCCTATTAAATGACTCATTATTATAATGATTTAATGCGTCTTTTAATATAGGTGCAACTAAGAAATAAGCAAAGACATTTAGATTATTATTAAAAGCAAACCGTACAGGGCTTATTACATTATTGAGGACCTGGGGTTTGAGATCCTCAACTTTAGGGAGCGAATCAGTAGATGACCAATCCGTAAAGCTAGGGAAAGGAATAGGGGTAATATATCCGAAGCGGTCCACCAGATCTGAGGGTGTCCAAAAGCGGGCCGGTCGTAGTATACTAGTTCTGCAAAGGCTTATTAGAAATAGGCTCGAACTCAGCAGGGAGCTTCTTGTAATCAGTACCTCTGCCTATCATGCCCAGGAAGCTGTCATCGACCTCAATCATGTTGATTTGAGGTAGAGGGTTATTGACTATATTTGGTCTGGGAGGAGGCTTTTCAATAACCTTATCATCTATAAGATCCTGAATAGCATTTTTGAGCAGATAACATTTATCGCTGAGGTGGGCACCGCAATGATGATATTCACAAGATCTTGGGCATGATTCCGTGTCTGGGTAGGGTGGTGGCTTATAATTTTCCATAGGCTTTAACACTCCTTGTGCCATTAGCCCCTGCAGGATTATAGACTGGGAGGCTTGCAATTCATCATAATGACGGTTCTGATTTCTGAAATTTCTGTTCGGGCCATTATTCCCTCCGATTGTGTTGACAGACCTGTCCGCTCCATAAGACCATGGAACAGTGCCATAACTTTGGGTAGGAAAAGTGGCTGATGCATTCCCTACCATATTGACGGTTGGTGCGGGTGTGGCTGCGGCTGTCTTCCCTTTAGAGTAACGGAAAGAGCTAGGAGACGTATTGACTTGTAATTGCCCCATTCGTATATCATCATCTATACGAGCTCCTATCTCCACTATTTCTTTAAAATTGGTGTAAGGGAGATACCGCATGTGTTCCAGGTAAATGGGCTGGAGGTTTTTGATAAGCATTCGGCATGACTCGGATCGAGCCAAAAGTCTGCAGGCCAACTTTCTCTTCCATCGACCGCGAACTTCGGCCACAGGGTTTTTTCTCTGGGTGCACGACTCAAGGTCTCTTCTATTTTCAGGGTCGGTGTTGTCTTTGTACCTTTCCAGAAACCTTGACTATCGGTCCCACGTATTCATGGTCTTTGCTATCGACAACATTAGCCATTACTTGGCAGCCCCTATTAGGGTGAGGTGAAAATTGGAAGCCATAGCCTCAAAGCTAGCTCCCCTTGACTGCATGCCATTGGAATAAGATTTTAAGTGGGATATAGGGCATCCAGTCCCATCAAATTTTTCTATGTCGGGCATTTTGAATTTGAGAGGCAATACTGCTGCAGGTTGTAATGTCAGTGCCCGCGTAGAAAATTCCCCTTTGTTGAGAAGTTTGAGTGCCATGGCTTTTATATTTTTCACGTCGGCCTCTACTTTGGTGGCTGTGGGAGTTGGCTTTAGGTATATACTGGCTGGATTAGGGAAGGCTGGGTTAACTTCTGGCTGCAGTGTCTGGTAAGGATTTTGGGCTGGATATGGATATTGGGCTGGTGGATTCTGGGCTGGATAAGGATTTTGGGCTGGTGGATTTTGGGTTGGATAAGGATTTTGGGTTGGTGGATTTTGGATTGTTTCGGCTGGGCAGCCAGGATCATCATAAGGCAAATAAGTGGTAACTTGGCCTGGCGGGTTATAATTTGGTGGGTCCATATGTGAGTTGTTCTGGAGTGGGTTAGTTATGGGAACATGGAGGTCATATGGATTTTGGGGAACTTTGGTGCTTGGGGAAGGATATGAAGGATAGGACGGGTAAGGGTTGATATTTAGGTAGTAGGGACTCGGTGGAGTATTGGGATTTGGGGTAGTGGCTATATTTGGTGGGTTAGCGTTTGGCTGAGGAGTTGGGTTTGGAGGCACATGAGATGTGGATGCTTCCTGGGGGACTACAGGGGAAGAGATTACCTCACCATTGGATTTTAAACTTTGCATTAGACTAGCCATTTGGCTCATCATACGATCAGTCGCTGCACCCAATTTTTGGTCAAACCATTCCTACATTGCTAGAGTCGGAGCATATCCTAGAGCCCCTGAATCTGTACCCATATCGGATTTGTTCATCATTGCGCGATCTTGCTCGGATCTGTATTTTACTTGATTACGCCCTTGTCCGATCTGCTGCGATACCCTGCGTTACGATTTACGCACTTATTTCCCGTATCAACCGGCCAGTACTATCTCTGCCTTTCCAGATTCGGGCCAGGTTTCTGAGGAAAATGGGTTTTGGATGTATCAGAAGGCTGGCTGAAGGCTTTCTGGGTTTGGAGTACAGCGTGCCTTTATTAGTATATTTTATTATTATTTAATTGTTCCCTACAATTGACCGGATAAGCACCTGCTTTATTTTGACAGTCTCAGGACTTACCTGGAACAGTGGATTCATTCTCCAGAGTATAGGACCAACGTATTCCACCTGCCTTTCGACTCCCCGAGATCGGACTGATCCCAGGCGAAGGGCCTATACTCTTTCCGGGATCCACCATTCGAAATGATCTAGGTCGAGCATTTGAAAATAATAAATCAGCCCCAGTGTATTTTTTTTTGACTTGCGCAATTTTTTTTTGACTTGCACAGATATTTTTTTTTGACTTGCGCACATTTTTTTTTGACTGGGCTGACCCACAATTTTAAAATGCAAAAACCGGTCGGTCTCTGAAGTGTCCTGAAAAACTATATGCAGTCTAACGTTGGCTTATGTAGGGGGTAGGCTGGCCATGGTGTAGGGTAGCAGTTCGGAATATATTTATATGCATGTGTACGTGTGTGCGGTATCTAAAAATTTTTTTTTTTAGATATAAAGCAGAAAATAAAACAGATATGACCTGTCTTGCTGTTATTTATGGATTTTCTCGGTTTTTTAGTTCGAGCGCGAGCAAGCAAGCATACCATCAAGAAATAGAAAGAAAAGCGGGTGTAGACACTCCAATTTCGTACCCCTGGTATGTGACTGACATAAAATATCAAGAACTGTTAAAACTTAACAAATGTCAAGTTGCAGGAGTCAAAAATGCGAAAGGAAAAGCAGGATGCGCGAAACAGTGAACTGCAGGTGGGTAAAATGCAAAAATCTCAAACTTCAAGGCATGATGGTGCCGCACCAAGCCCCCTTGGTGTCGCATCAAGGGGTCCCTTGGCCGCACCATCATCTTCACTGTGCGCTGCTCTCACATTGAAAATGTACAAGTTTTAAAGCACATAGTACAACTCACCAATGCAGGCTGAACAAACGAAGGAATTCCCAGCGTGACCTCAGTCTCTACTATAAATAGAGACCCCCGGCCTCTCATTTCAGTTGTTCGGTTCTGCGATAGAAAAATCGCAGCTCGCCGCGATTCCTTCGATATCAATAGTACGAGAGGTGCGAGATAGGTGAGTGGAAGCCCCTATAGTTTCCAAACCCCGTCCAAACTCTGCCAAATCAAAAACCCATAGGTTATAAGTGATCCCTAGCCTAGTTGTTAGGTATTCACCTCATTTCCCCAGTCCAAAAATCCCAAAATAAGCCGTTACTCTGCCCGAGTAACGAGCTAAAAAGGTCAAAAACTAAGTCTAGGTTCCGCCCAACTAAAAAGGCCAAAACCTACCCAAATAAAGTTGTCACTCGCCGAGTTGATAAGCCCAAACTTCAAAAATCAAGCGGTCATCCCGGTTCAAAACAAAAGACTCCCTCTCCCCGGCGACGTAGCGAAGACACCGCCGCTCTAAAAGGTAATACCTTTAAGAGCGTATTTTATTTTATTTGTATTTTTTCCCTTTTTATTTATTTTTCAAAAAATTGTTATTTAAATCCGGCGCAATGTAGCCAATATAAGCCGTTGGTGCTGCCCGGATTAGATTAGGAAATATTATGTAAAAGAGCCGTTATAATGGCCAAATATTCTTAAATATGTTTGTAATTATTGGAAGGAGGCATGAGTCCGTAAATAATGTAGCCACGAATGTATCTGTTTAAATTTCCCTTGTCATAATAATACCTTATTTATTTGCTAGATAAATATAACAATGAGCATACTTCACCAAAAACGCGTTTTGAGACGAAGGCGAGTTGGGTGCCTAGCACCTTCCCAACTCGTAACTTAGCCCCCGAACCCGCTTTCTAAAATCTCTGGTTTTCTTTTCTGGTTTTCCTTTATTTTTGCCTTAAAATAATGGTGGCGACTCTAAAACTTTCAGATCCAGTGGGGCCTCGCAACATTCCCTCTTTGCACTTTCCTGTTCTCCCCTAAAAAAGGGAGATACGGGAATGGAGGGGTGATGTATTCTCATATCCTGGTATCCCCTAAACAAGGGATAACTTGATGCGGGAAACCCATAGCTCCCATAGTGATCTGAATGGGCCATAAGGCTATTTTTAATAAATCCATAGTGGGGGCGTCGCAATATCCTTTCTTGCACTTCTCTATTTTCCCCTAAAGAAAACAGGGGAGAATGGGAATGGAAGGGTAATGTATTCCCATATCCTGTTATCCCCGAAATAAGGGATAACTTGACATGGAAAACCATTAGTTCCCATTTTGGATAGAAAATCCACTCAAGGCAACCGAGGCACATTCAAACGTGCTAACATAGACAGCACTCCTCTCATACTTTGGATTTCGTCTTCCCCTAAACAAGGGAGGGTGGAACGAGAGCAGTGGTGTCCCGCATCCGCACGTACGCGCACCCCTACCTGGGCGGTCGCACTGAACCTCACAGTGGCGACTCTGCTGGGGAGTTGTTTTATTTTAAATAAAATGGAGGGCTAGACTCATAAAATAAAACTTTTTTTGTTTTTCTTTGTTTCTGGCTGCAGTATGCTCGTTATATTAATTTACGCATTTCAATAAAGTGTTCCCATTACGGCCGTGGCTATATTTGTGGATATGATCCTCCATCTGGCAGCAGTCTCGTTCCGATACCTGTTACGGATATGTTTAAGAGTATAAAAAAAATCAAAAATCAAAAAATATATATATATATAAAAAAAATTCGAAAAACAAAAAAAATATATATTATATATATATTACAATAAATTCCGGGCATCACAACAAAAGAGCTGGGGCTTTACTTCCGGCTCTATTTTCTTTCATTTATTTCTTTCAGTTCATTTTCTTTTTCACTTTATTCTGTACATTATACATATCTGCATTCATTATGTCATTTTATTTTGGGGACATAGGACCAAAATTTGTAATTAATAGGGATAGATAGTTTCCCCACTTTTCTTTCTATTTCTTAAAGTGGTATGCTTGCTTGCTTGCGCTCAAAAATAAAAAGCCGAGAAAATCCACATATAACAGCAAGACAGGCCAAATTTGTTTTATTTTCTATATCTGTAAAATAAATAAAGAATTTACTGTTTTTCTAGATACCGCACACACGTGCACACATGTAAGTATATTCCGAACTGTTACCCTACACCATGGCCAGCCTACCCCTGCATAAGCCAACGTTAGAATGCATATAGTTTTTCAGGACACTTCACAGACCGACCGGTTTTTACATCTTTGAATTATGGGTCAGCCCTGTCAAAATAAAAATAAAAAATATATATATATATATATGTCAAAAAAAAATGCGCAAGTTCAAAAAAAAATATACATAGTAAGTGCGCACAAAAAAAATAAATATATAAATAACAAACAGGGGCTGGTTTATAATTCTCAGATGCTCGACCTAGACCATTTCGGATGGTGGATCCTGGAAAGAGTATAGGCCCTTCGCCGGGACCATCCGATCTGGGAGTCGAAAGGTGTGGAATACGTTGGTCCTATACTGGAGAAAGAATCCACTGCTCCAGAAAAGTCCCGAGATCTGTCAAAATAAAGCGTGTGCTTATCCTGGCCAATTGTAGGGAACAAAAAAAATTAATAATAAAATATTAATAAAAAGGCACGCTGCATCCAAGCCCGAGATAGCCTCCAAAATTTCTCGATACCTACCAAACCCCATTTTCCTCGAGACTGCCCGAATTTGGAAAGGCGAGATAGTAGTATCGGCCGGTTGATTCGGGAAAATAGTGCGTAAATCGATCGATGGTATCGCCAGATCGACAAAGGCGCTGGCACGATCCGAGCAGTATGGCAGCCGAAAGTGAACAATCAGCTATGGGTACAGATTCAGGGGCTCCAGGGTATGTTCCGCCTCTGGCAATACAAAAATGGCTAGACCAAAATTTGGATGCATTTATTGATCGTATAAAGAGCCAACTGGCTAATGTAATAGAAAATTTTAAATCCAGTAGTGAGAAAATCCCCTCCCCTGCAGTCCCCCAAGAAGCATCAACCTTCTATGTTCCTCCAAATCCAACTCAGAATCCCTATTTTACCCAAAACTCACCAACCCAGAATCCCTATACTACCCAAAATCCACCAACTCATGATCCCTATACTGTCCAAAATCCTTATCCAATCCAAAATCCTTACCCTATCCAAAATCCTTATCCAATCCAATATCCCTATCCAGCCCAAAACCCACCAATCCAATATCCATATCCAGCCCAAAACCCACCAATCCAATATCCATATCCAATCCAATATCCCTATCCAGCCCAAAACCCACCAATCCAATATCCCTATCCAACCCAAAATCCTTATCCTGCCCAAAGTCCTTACCAGAAATCACAGTCAGAAAACAACCCAGCCTTCCCTAATCCTACCAACATATACCAAAACCCAACTTTCCCGTCTGCCAAATTGGAGGCTAACATCGAAGATGTGAAAACCATGTTGCTTAAAGTTCAAAACCAGGGAGTTTCTGATGAAAATTTGGGAGGACAATTTTCTGGATATGATAGACGGAGGTACTGATTATGAAAGGCTCTCTGCTGAGTTCGAGTCTATTTCTAATAAGCCTCTGCAGAATTGGTACACCACGACCGGTCCGCTCCTGACACCCGCAGACTTGGTGGACCGCTTCGGATATACTATCCCCGATCCTTTCCCTAGCTTTACGGATTGGTCATCTACCCCAGGTCCTCAACAATGTAATAACCCCTGTACAATGTGCTTTTAATAATAATATGGATGTCTTTGCTTATTCCTTAGTTGCACCTAATTTAAAAGACGCATTAAATCATAATAATTATGATAATGAGTCATTTAATAAAATGGACCCAAAAGATAAAAATTATCTACTTGAGCTTGCAAAGTCAGTCGAGTATCAGGAACAAAGCCATTCATCGCTAGCCATCAAGACCTGTCCACTATCAACCCGGGCCGGACAATGAGATCAAAGAAATCGAACCTGTGAGTTACCTCCAAGGTCCGTAAAGAAAGGCACTCATTGATCTCCTCAAAGAATTCATAGACATCTTTGCCTCGGTCCTACGAAGATATGCCCGCCTAGATCCAATTTATAGTCGAGCACGGATTCCCACATACCCGATGCTCGCCTGGTCAAACAAAGCTCCGCCGCATCAAGCCGTTTAATGGTCACTACAAGTCAAAGAAGAAATCATGAAGCAACAATTGTCAATTTTATTCGGTAGTTGAATACCCGACTGGCTATCTAATATAGTGACTGCTCCCAAGCCCAACGGAAAGTCGAATCTGTAGACTTCCGCGACCTCAACAAAGGCCGCCCAAAGATGACCTCCCCCTGCCCAACATTGACATTGTGGTAGATGCCGTCGCAGCTCACAAAGTCCGATCCTTCGTCGACGGCATGCTGGGCTACAACCAAATCAAAATGGCAGCAGAAGACCAGGAGAAGACCTCATTCACCACTCCCTGGGGACCCATCGTTACAATCGTCATGCCATTTGGACCGAAGAATGCCGGAGCCACTTACCGCAGGGTCGCCACCACCCTCTTCCACGACATGATCCACAAGGAGATGGAGGTCTATGTCGATGATATAATCGCATTCCGACGCCTATGGTGCTCACATAAAAGATCTCCAGAAGTTCTTCGAAAGACTCAGAAAGCACCAAATGAAGCTCAACCCCTCCAAATGTACATTCGGGGTTACCAGAGGCAAGGTCCTGGGATTCTTAGTAACGGAACAAGGCATCGAGATCGAGCCAACAAAGATCAAAGCCATCCTAGAAATGCCACAACCAAAAACTCCCACCGAAGTCAAAGGCTTCCTAGGCCGGTTGCAGACATCACCGCTTCATCGACAAATGACTACCACCTGAGCCCTCTTTAAACTCCTCAAAAGAATACCGATCAAGTTTGGACGCCAAGTGCCGCCTAGCCTTCGAGAAAATAAAGCCTACCTTACCAATCCCCCGTGCTAGCTCCACCTCATAAACATAAACCTCTCCTCATATACTTAACCATCACGAGACACCTCAAGTAGGGCTATGCTCGCCAGAGAAAGAAGATTCCTACATTGAAAACGCCATATATTTCATAAGTAGGAAGCTACAAGGAAGCGAAGCTAAATTATTCTAAGATCGAAAAAGTCCGCACCGACCTAGTCCGGGCCACTCAGGCTCAAAACCTATCTCCAAGGAAGGCCCATCAAGCTCATATCCAGGATGGACCCTATCAAGTACATCTTCGGTAAGCCGTCACTGTCCAGCCGACTGGCCAAGTGGTCTTTTCTTCTTAATGAGTTTGACATAACTTATGTCACTCTCAAATCCATCAAAGGGAGCCATTGCGCCGGACCACTTAGCCGATCTACTCAAGGCCGAAGATGCAACCGAGCCCGCATTCAGATGAAAGTATCCTCGAAATCACCGACCAGACACCCCTGGTGAGGCAAATGTTCTTTGACCTGAGCCGCGAACAAAAGAGGCTGCATAGAACTCTCGTTAATCACTGATCCTACCGACTCTCATACTCCGCCGGCTATAAGGTTGGAGTTTGAATGTTCAAATAACACGACGGAGTATGAAGCCTGTATTGTTGGCTTAGAAGAAGCTCTCCAAAGGGGAGCTAAAGATCTCGAAGTCTACGGAGACTCGGCTCTGATCATAAATCAAGTTGAAGGACCCAGATGGAGGACCCTGTGATCCGCAATTATCATGCCAAGTTAATAATGCCCCGATTTGGTTCTATCTCATTCCATTACTTGCCGCGAGATAGGAATCAATTTGCCGACACCTCGCCACTCAAGGCCACTAGTCCGCATTCCCGCCGAAACTAAGGTTCACCATTCATGGCCCGGAAGAAGGTCACTCCGCATACTGCTTTAAAATCAACGTCAGCCTGGCTGCATCACGAGCCCTAGTATGTCGACATCTTAAATCCGCTCCAGAAAATCTTTATCCTCCCCCGGGCTTAGACAAAAAGGGGAAGAGTCTCCCGCGAAGACGGGCCTCCCAATTGCGCCTCACGGTGGCATCCTCGCATAAGAGACACTATCAAGGCCTCAACTTACTATGTGTCAATCAAAGCAACTGAAAGCAAATTATGGATCAACTACATGGTGGTACCTCGTGGGCCCCACATGAACGGCCATATGCTATCAAAGAAAAAATCATCCGTGTGGGTACTATCGAGTACACCGAAATCGACCAGATTCCTGATTTGCGACATTGTGATAAATGTCAACGATTTGCCAATCTTCAAAGATGTGCCCCCACACGCCCTATACAATTCCACGTACCCCCGGCCCTTCTCAACATGGGGTATCGACGCCATAGGCCAAATTCACCCAAAGGGGATCCAATGGCCATGAATATGTTTTCGTAGCCGCCGACATTGACACAAAGCTGTGTAAGGCTTCTTACAAGGTACTAAACGCCTCGAAGGTGTCCGAATTTATTCGGCCAACATTATATACCACTATAGTACCTTTCGAGATTATCTCCGACAACGGCTCTCACTTTTAGCGGACGGAACCGTCACTGACGCAGTTCAAGATCCAGACACAAATCTCTCCCCACGGCCACAAGCCAATGGTGCCAAGAAGCGTACCAACAAAACTCGAGAACATCATCGAAAAATGGCCGACATAGAAGAGATCGCCCGAAAATTGCCACTTCAGCTCCTTTGGGGCTACCGTGACACCGCAGACACCCACTGGGCTACCTCCCTTATTCTCTCGTATATGGCATGGAAGCGGTAATACTAATGGAGGTGGAAATTCCATCACCGAGAGTAATGATGGAAGTCGGATATAGCGTAAAATTGACCGGTCAAAGGCGGCATTTAAGAATCGGCCCCTAATTGATGAACGACGCTCGTTAGCCTTGGAGCATACCCGGCATATCAAAGGCGACGCCCGAAGCCAATAAAAAGTCAAAGGCCGAGATATTCAAGTCTGAGACCTCGTGTTTGAGAAAACCCCCTAGTTATGTTGATACTAGGAAAATGGAAGCTCCACTGATGGGACCATACATCGCAGGAGATCCGATCAGAGGTGCCGTGCTTCTCACCAACCAAGACGGGAAGATCTTGTCCAAATTTCTTCAACCTCGACAAACTCAAAAGGTACTACGCTGAGCCATCCTATCCAGCCTGCTTCCTCCAAACTCGCTAGACTCAAAACCCAAAGGGCTGCCTAGGCAAAAATTAGGGCATGTAAAAAAAATATAATATATATATATATATAATAATATATATATAATATATAATATATATATATATATATATATATATAAATATATAAAAAGGGGCTCAAGTGCAAAAACCCGAGGGCGGCTATAAAAAAATTAGAGCATAAGAAATAAAAATAAGTGGCTCAAGCAAAATAAAACCCGAAAGGGCTGCCTAGGCAAAAGTTAGAGCAATAAAAAATAAAAAATGATGAATAAAAAAAATAAAAAGGGAGAGGGAAGGCATTATTTGAAGCCACTGCATTACCTCCTGGCCTCCAACACATCGAGGCTCGATCGACAAAAGAGAAAACCACGACAAAGCAAATTTCACATTAAAACACAAATATAATTTTAGTGTCCTAAGGTGCAACTTAGAATACTTATTAAGACGCCTATATTATACATTATTTGCATTTGTACATATCTATATACCGCCTATACCCCCCGTTTGTTTTCCCTTAAACAATCCTTTTCTTGCAACCATAACCCCGAAGGGTCCATCTGGTGCCTCAAGGCATCCACCGAGCCGGCCCATATACCTTTCTCCGAGGCGCAGAAGAAGCTCTAGACTCATCACATGAGAGCCACTCGGGATGTGTCTCCCTCTTCATCAAGATCTCCGTTTCTCAGCCGCCGTACTCACTCTGACCGGCCATCGCCTCAGACCAAGCACTGGCATACAGTGGGGGAGGGAGGAGCAGCCA
>CM028381.1:62886027-62921488 GCA_013146195.2 Codonopsis lanceolata
TATCAAATTACAATTGCGATTAACAAAAGTTGGATAATCATTGTCACATGTAAGACACATCTTGAAGTATAGTTCAAAGAAAATCACAATTTTTAGGTTATCATTCTGGTCTAAAGATATTGATTGATATGAGATAAAGAAGAAAAGTCAACAAAATAACATAACAAATGTTGTGTATAATGAATTCAGAGTCAATCATATTACCAAATTAATTGTGTATTTATATTTACGTAGTTCCAATTCGTTCTTCGAATTAATTTTATTGTTGTCTTTATTTTGCTTGAATAAAACTTAATTATATATATATATATATAGACACACACACACACACTAATAATCATGATTCATTTTAAAATTTTAACAATTGTATAGGGTTTGTATTGCATTCAAATTTATGAAAATATGGTCGAAGATTAAGTTGTTTTGGAAATTTTAAAATAGGACAAGATTTATAATAAAATTGCTTTTGACGGAAAGAATGACATGAACATGAGGTCTTCTGCCAATCCACGTAGGCAGCCACTAGGATGTCCAGTCACATTCCCGTTATAAAAACTAACCAGTTTTTTACAAAAGATTTTAATTGAAAAATAAAAAGTTGGGTTGATGGTTTACATGCAAAAAAAAAAACACATGGTTTAAAACGAAAAAAAAAAAAAAAACTAAAATACGTCAGGGTTTTTTTATGCAATTAACCTTATAATGTTTCTTCTCTTCGTACTCGGTAAAATAAATTAAAAGCTGACTTAATTGATTATAATTAATTATTAGTAATAACAACGTTGTGAAAATAAAAGAACTAATATTTTGTTTAAGGTATATAGATTGAGAAAATGAAAAAGTTATGATAAAATAGTGGTGAAAATAGTGGTTAGTTTAGTTTAAAAACTTCAGATGCTAAATTATGCTAAAAGTATAGGATATAATTTGCACGAAAAAACACTCGGTAGAAAACCTTTATTTTTATTTTTATTTTTTTTAAAAGTAATTTTTTTTCCTCCTAAGGGGGGCAAGGGAAGGGATCGAATCTGAGACCTCACACTTCATGAAGCCCCATATCTACCACTGGGCCACCTCCTTAGGGGCGGTAGAAAACCTTTATGTTGGTTACAAAGCTTCTTTTAAAAAAATACGTCAAGCATCGCGATGCATAAATTTATGTATCGCGAATTTGCGATAAACAAAATAAGGCACTTTTACGCATCGCAATATACAATTGATGCATCGTAATGTATAATTTTGTACATCGCGATAAATGAAATGTTTCTTTCCAATTACAAAAAAAAATATACGGATATAAAACTGTAATACCCCAAATTTTACACATTAAAATAAAAAAATTATTAATTATTACCCGATATTAATAATTATTGTGGGCTTAACTATTTAATTTGGAGTTTATTAGAATTGGTTTTGGACTAGTACATTTGAATTTCATTTTAGTGGGCTTGATGGTCATTATTTAGTAGGGCAAATTTCAAGTGGGTACAATTTTAGAAACATGTTTTCATCTAGGACCATCAATTTTTTAGACATTTCATATAACTACAAATTGGTTGCCAAATGACAAAAATATCATTAATGAAGACAAAAGTCATCCAGCTTAAAAAAACCAAAAATGCTGATGTCAAGTCTTGGCATCAGGATTGTTTTTACAGATTTTCATAACCAAAAAAATTCAAACAATGCTAATGTCAAGGCTTGGCATCATGGTTGTTTTGACAAATTATTCAAGCCAAAAAAATTCAAAAAATTCTGATGTCAAGGCTTGGCATCGATCGCGCTTTTGCCAAAATTTATTCAAGCCTAAAAATTACCAAAAAATTTCGATGTCAAGACTTGGCATCGTAATGCTTCGCTTGATAATTTATTCAAGGCAAAAAATTATCAAAGCATTAGGCTGCTTGACATTTATTCAAGCCAAAAAAATTAAAAAAATGTCGGTTTGGCATCTGAGGGTCAAGTTGACAATTTATTCAAACCAAAAAATTAAAAATTCGATGCCAAGATTGGCATCCTGACCGTTGACAGCATTCAAGAAAAAAATCTAATTTCGAAGCATCGAGATCGCTGAAAAATTCAAGCCAAAAAATAAATAAAAATGTCGATGCCAAGCGCGCATCGTGGCCGTTGAAAAATTCAACAACAAATCGTAATTATGATGCTCAAGGTTTGGCATCGGGAGGGCTGTTTGACAATTTATTCAAACCAAAAAATTAAAAATTCGACAAGGATCAAGATCCTGACCGTTGAAGCTTTATCAAGCAAAAAATCAAAGCTTGGCATCATCGCTTAAAATTCCAAGCCAAAAAATAAATAAAAATGATGCCAAGCGCCGCAGACGCGGTTGTTGACAAATTATTCAACAACAAAAAAATAAAATATGATGCCAGCTTGGCAGGCTTGCATTAGGTTGCATTAAATGTTTCAAACCATCAACAACAATTCAAAAATAATACCTGAAAGATTGCACATACCTTTTATACCTTTAAAATTTCAAACCATCAACAACAAAAAATGCCTAAAAATAGGTGGACATACCTTTATACCTTTAAAATATTTGAAAACATGATTTATTTTCAAAAAGATGTACCGACTTGTAATTTTTCCTATTTAGTATACTTTGAGTGTGGGCTTGACCCACCAATTTGGGGTTTCTTTTACTTATAATAATAGTTGTTATATATTATAATAATAATAATATTGATAATAATAATATAATAGTAATAATAGTAATGAAGTTACAGAATCACTTTCCAAGAAAGAAAAGAAAAAGAAAGAGAAGAAAAGATAGCGGATCGATTGGTCGGCAACCCCTCGGAGTCCAAATAAAAAACATAATTGATAACATCTCCTTGATATCAAAAAAAATAATATAGAGAGAGGTGTATTAGTCACTTTCCAAGCCAAGAGTAGAAAAGAGAGCGAAAACCAAGAGAGACGGTAACGGTGCACGGTGAGGACTCGTGCGGCTACATGCAGTCAAGCTAATTGAGGTAAGCAAAACGTCGACTTCATGATCATGATTCTGTCTGAGTTCTTGTTTCCCCAGTTGGTGAAACTGATAATGTGTTGTTGGTTGTCGAGATTTGTTGCTAAATTTTTGAAATCGAAAGTGGGCAGTGATGTAGTCGAAAGCATGTGCATTGAGTTTGAAATCAGTTTTTAAAGTGGGTTTATACGGACATAAATTGTGAATAAATATAGATTGTGTTTTGGTGTTTTGGAATCAAATGTCGGAAGAGGCGGCCGGGTTTCATGTTGATGAGTTCTTTTTGTTTTGAAACAATAGTAAACTGGATTCCAATTGATTAAGAACTATAAATTGGTATAAACAAATTTAATGATAGAATATTATATATACATGTGTATATGTGTAGGTTAGTATATTAATGGAGTTTGGAAGGAATTATCAACACAGCAGGGGCGGGTGACTTAGGAAGAAGATGAACCAAAGTTACAAAATCACCCGTGGACTTTGGGATCTTTAATATAAATTCTCTAATTTTCAGAACAACACCCCAAATTATGGAATTGTCAAATAAACCCTTATTTTCTTAAACGGTAATTATGGATAGGATCTCCATTAGTTTAATTTCTAGAAAAATATACATTGACCCTTAAATTCAGAATTTCTAATTTTAGTGCTATATTTTAATTAGATTTGGATAAGACGAATTAAGACTCCAATCGCGGATTTGAACTTTTGCTAGGTGCACACTTTGGTAAGGTAAAGGATTCTACCTCTTATAGTTTTTTTTTTTTTACTTCTTCCGTTAGACTTCCAATTATTTTATTGACATCGATATTTTTTTTGAAATGTACGCTGACTTAGGTCTCTAGTTGATTTGAATTCCATCGATTTTACTTCTTCGGAAATCATGAATTAATTCAATTTAACCTCACTTAATTATTGAATTTCATGTTAGTTATTCTTCCTACATGAAATATATGATTGTTGCGATGCGTAATTTTGTGATGCATAATTTTTACGATGCATGACCCTTGTAGTGAAATTTGATTATCGTTTTCTTGAAATTCTACCATGATCATTAAACTGATTTTTATGATTATCGAATACCACTTAAATTGTGAGCATAATTATTGAATGATCGAACTTATCGAATACCACCTAGCTAGTGGTATATGGTTATCCAGATATACCAAACATGATTGAATTATCAATACTTTTCGGAGTAATTATTTGAATTGATTATCGATACTCTTTGGAGTAAGTATTTAAAAATGGTTTTATGATCATGGGATTCTGTGAGTAATTTATTGTCTCCAATCGATATGGGACGATTGGTGACGGTTGATCACTCGAGTCGTTTTTGTTGTTAAATCTTCATTTGACTTCTTTTTACATGGAATTAAATAAATTGCTTCCGCTTATCAATACTTGAACAGTGAACTTGGAATATTGAAAAATTTCTCCTCTTCGATTTATTCTGATCAACTCCTCCTTAGTAACCGGAGGGATTGTATATGATCTTACTGTGCATTGTTTGTTCACCCATTTTTCTTTCAAATTCTCCTTCTTCAGTTAATGAGTAGGAATTATGAGAAGACTTGACTCGGATAAACCAAGATGATGGTTCCGAGAGATTTTTGGATCTAGACTTTATTTAATAAAAAAATAATTTAGTAAGAATGATTGACTTTTATTTTATAGTGAAATTGTAATAAATTATTTTGGGTTATTGGCTTGAGTTAAAGATGTTTTAAGGTTTTATTTATTTGAGTTGGGAACATTTATGATTTTAAGTTGTAATTGTTAGTGACGTGGTTAAATTATGGGACTGTCGTGTTGATACCGAGTTTGAGACGTTACAAAAACGGTTAAAAGCTTTTAAAATGGGACCAACCCGCAATTTTTCTTTTGTTTTTGGTTTTCTTTCCCATACTCTCAAGACATTTAAACACAGACTTAGTGTCATAGGCTATTGGTGCTAAGTTGTGAAAAATATTGTGCTCGCATTTATTCAATTTCTATATTTAATGGAGTCATATATAAGTAGAGATGTTAAACGGGTTGGCCTGATTGGTGTGGGGCGTGATGGTTAAGGAGTCAGATTGTACGAGTATCACCAACATAGTCCTTTTGTCGGCCTGCAAACTATCGGGTCACAACCAAAAAATTGAAGTGTGAAATTCTATCCGGCCTCTTTTAAATGTTTCTAACCCATTTAGTATCCTGTCTTTTTTTTCAACCGCAAAAGGTTATTTTTCGAAATATTATTCTAAAAATATCATTGTCTTCTTCAACAGCTCTAGCAAAAATGAATTTGTGTTGGATTGAAATTTTTTTCAGTAGGACGAATGTGGAGGGGGAGGGGGAATAAGAAAACTTACGATGGAGGAGATGGAAGAAAAAGGGGGAGGATATCGTCTGGTTCATGTTCATTATCATTTTGTATCACGGTGCAAAAATGAATTATATAATATTTTGATGTATCACAGTGCAAAAATTAACTTATCTCGATGCAAAATTGGATTAGATAAGCCTTATGTATCGCCGTGCAAAAGTTGTTCCATCGCGATGCAAAATTGGATTATGTAATTAAATTGATACATCGCGGTGCGAAAAATGATGCAATTAAATTGATGTATCATAGTGCAAAATTTGATGTAGCACGATGCACTAAATAAGTGGCCTTCGTAACACGTCTTCAGTTCATTAAGGATATCGTAGTCATTTTACCTCAAAATATTACTATTTCCGATTGAAAAACAGTCACGGGTCTGGAAGGGTTATAAACTTAAAAAAATGGACCGGCATGTAATTTTCCAAAATTAAAATAATTATATATGTAAATATGAACTTTGAACTCAACACAATTCAAAGAAAAGTTATAGAACAATATCATCTACTCCCTCCGTCCCTAAATTATCGTCGTATTTGACCCGACGTACGGATTAAGAAAAAACAATTGATTTGATTATTTATATTGGTTTATTGTGTAGTTTCCTTTAAAGTTCATGTGTATGTGACCCATAATTAAAGTAAGATGAAAAAATAAGAGTAAAGTGGTAAAAGTGATGTTTTCAAAAGATAAGTTTCAAACTGTATAATTATTTTGGGATGAACGAAAAAGGAAATGAGGACGATAATTTAGGGACGAAGGAAGTAAGTGATAAATGTTCTGATAAAAAAATATTTTAAATGATATTAAATTAGTTTTTTTAATTTAAATATAAACTACGAGGCGACCAACTCCCAACCATCTGGCTCATCTTTTCCTCCTACGACCCATTGCCTATGAAATTGCTCTCCACATCTGAGGCTCTGAGTTGACTCCTTTCGACTTTCAAAAACACAAGTCTCGGGGGTTTGCGGCCGGTCAATGGGTATCCCATTTGCCCATGGGCTAAACGATCTAGGCCCAAAAATCTTGTTTTAAATGGGACACGAATTTTAATGGAAAACTTGCTAACCAATATTTTTCTAAGTTTTCAACGGTTTTACTCCACTATATTTTTTATAATCAGAAAAAGACACTTTTTATATCATGATGTATACAATCATCCATCACGATGAATCATTTGTATATTGTAATGTATGTGTTGAGTGTTGGCATGGCCCATTTGGGCAACCCACTTATTAAATCGTAAGCCCAGCAACCCAAGGCCCAAGCCCCACCCTTTCTCTTGTGCATTGCCAGTTCGGTTGGTTTTTTTTTTGGAAATTAGGGGTCTCATTTGTTTTGAGCCCTAATTTCGATTTTCCGCCCCCTTTACCTGTGTGCGATGTCTTCTCCTCATTGTTTTCCGGTGGCGGCTATGCTGGTGATTGGCAATAACGAGTCAATCTCGTTATCTCCTGCTACTATATATACTCCCGTCGCCTCCGTCTTTATATACACACAAGGAAATCGCTTCAACCATTGGTTAGCAATCTCTCTCACCCTTTTTTTTTTCTCTTGCTTTCTGAAACGTGAGTTGGTTCTCGGGAGACACACTTTGCGTGTGAGTTCGTAGGAAGGAATTACGGCTTTGGATTCCTTGTTGGAGGGCCGGGCAATCCGCTTGATCGAAACCTTGGAACGTGTCGTTGTCCCTTTTGGTCTGTGAACTCGGTGGTTGGACTGGTCTGCTATACTTGGTGTATAGCATTGTGTTGTGGGGGTGTGAGCCTAGGCAACCATAAGTCCTAGACAGATTGAGTGAGGCTTCGGCCAAGGATACTCACGAACGATTTATATGTCATTGTTCTGTTCGTTGCTAATATTCACTCTGTTCAGTTTTTGTGCTAACATTGCAATTGCAGGTTGTTGTGGAAATAACAATTAGTGTCCAGATTATTTCCCTAAACTACATTGGAAAGTATTAACTTGAGTACTGATTCACAATCAGACTTTGGTGGCTGATCATTATTATTATTTACCTTATACTTGGTTATTCTGGAAACTGAATGAACATTGAGATATGTTGGTAGTTTACTGGAAAGGTATTGGTTTTGCAAAGTGAGGTTGATGCTCCTGTTGTGATTTGGTTTGGTAAGTGTTCCGCGAAAACTCAACAGTGGTATCAGAGCTTGGTCTGTGTACTGACAAACGGTGGAGCTACTTTCAATCCAAAGGTAGAAATCACAGTCAGTGATTTCTGGTTATCGTGTTCCAAACTTAAACTTTTACTTAGTTTCTAGTTGGTGAAACTTGTGTTTAAGTTTTAGTTGATTACGTTCATATTGCTTCCATTGTGCATTGTTGTTTTGATTGGTAATATTCTGATTTGAAAAGTTTTTCCAGAAACTTTTGGGTGATTTTTTTTTGTTTGAAAATTGTGTTAAATAAAAAAATACTTTGTGTGTTTTTTGGTGATATTTTTTTAAAAATTGTTCTGTGTTGGTTTTCCAAAATGGCAAACTCGTCATCATCCTATAATTTGGTACCCTTTGATGGGAAAACTGATTTTTCTATTTGGTAACAGAAAATGAAGGGCATTTTGATAAAAGAAAAAGTCTTTAAAGCTATAACTTTAAAATTTTCTGAAAATGAAAAATCGGACGATAGGACTGAAATGGACGAGTCGGCTTATTATTCCATACTTTTGAACTTGAATGACTCAGTGAAAAGGAAGGTTGGTAAACTTGGATTTGCTAAAGAACTTTGGGATAGGCTAGAAGAACTTTATTATGAAAAATCGTTACCTAGCAAATTATATCTCTTGGAACAGTTTTTTCAATTCAAACTAGACCTTGATAAAGACATAGAGGATAATATCGATGTTTTCACTAAGTTAGTTCAAGACATTTAGCAAACCGGGGATAAAAACATTGATGATTACACTGTTATTGTTCTTTTAAATGGTATTCCTGATTCTTATGCTGACGTGAAATCTGCTATTAAGTATGGTAGGGATGATATCACACTTGATAAGGTGATTGTTGGGTTAAAAAGCAAAGAATTAGATTTAAAAGTAAATAGGGGTAAATCTCAAGCCGGTGAGGTTCATATGGTAAGAGGAAGACAACATGATAGGAACAATGGTCAAAAATGGTGAAGAACAAAATCATGGTCAAAATCAGAATTATGGAAACAACAGGGGGGTAGAAGCCAAAGTAGGTCTAAGTATGGATCTAAGAAAAGAAACTGCTACAACTGTGGTGAATCTGGACATTTTAAGAAGGATTGCACAAATCCAAAAAAGAAAAGTCAAAATCAGAATCATGATAATAAAAAATATTGTAATTTGGTCTTGTGTGAAGATGGTGGTGATGTTTTTATGGTAACGGAGTCTTGTGAAACCAAAGTGAATTATGTGTACTCTATTTCTGCATATATGAATGAGTGGGTTATAGATTCTGCGTGTGCGTTTCATATGACACCTTTTAAAAATCTTTTTTCTTCATACAAAGAAGTGGAAACTAGAACTGTTTCCTTGGCTAATGGTAAGAATTGTCAAATTACTGGAATTGGCAATGTGCGCTTGAAATTTGATTATGGGTATAATTTGACTTTGGAAAATGTTAGACACGTGTCTGATTTGTTTAATAATCTGATCTCGTGTGCATCATTGGAAGATGATGGGTTAGAGGGTAAATGGGGAACGGGTGAGATGAAAATTTTAAAAGATAACTTGGTAATTTTCAAAGCTGGAAAACGGCGAAACTTGTATGTGTGTGATGCTGCTCCTGTGTCTTTTATTGAGAATCATACAAATGTTGTTAAGATTGATAAAACAAATTTGATGGATAAAATCCTGGGACATCATAGGGTTAGTTTTCCACCTCCCTCCCTAGAAAAATACTCTATAAAAAATTCCCTTGAGTTGATCCATGTGGATCTGTCAGGTCCTTTGTTACCCACTCATGGTGGGAATAGGTTCTTTCTGTCTATCGTTGATGACTTCTTACCGAAAGTCTGGATAGTTTTATTAAAAGAGAAAATTGAAGTTTTTGAAAAATTTAGAACTTGGAAGATTTTGATTGAAAATCAAACCGGTATGAAAATTAAAAGGCTTAGGACGGATAGTGGGTTGGAGTTTTGCAATTGTGAGTTTGAGAGATTTTGGGCCGAGAGTGGGATTGACCATAAAAAATCTATCCATTGTAGCCTTCATCAGAATGAGGTTGCTGTGCGTATGATTCAGACTTTGCTAGGACGTACAAAGGTTATGCTTGCCACGTCAGGTCTCTCCAAATGTTTTTGGGGAGAGGCAGTTGTGTGTGGCGCCTAGGTCATTAATAGGTCTCCTATTCCGCCTAATGGTAGATGTCCTGAGGCTATGTTTTCCGGTGGAGAAGTTGTTTTTCAAAATTTTAGAGTTTTCGGTTGTGCTGCATATATTCATCGAGAGAACAACCCTTTAGAACCGAGACCTGTTAGGTGTGTCTTCTTAGGGTACGCGGAGGGTGAGAAATGGTATAAGTTATGGTTAAAAGAGGAACCATGTTTTGAAACAATCATAAGTAGAGATATTATCTTTAATGAAAATGAGTTTCCTTGCTTAAATGAACCTGTTCCCCCACCCCCGGCTCCAAATATGGTGGAGCAACCCTTGTTGTGAGTTCTCTTGTTATGATGTATGATTAGTGTGGATTGTTGTTATTGCCTTGAAAATCCTCGACTTACTTGGTGTTTGTTGTGGTGTTTCTCTTCTTCTTACTTTGTGTTAGAATGAGTTAGATCTAATGCTTACTTTGTATTTGCTTTTTGTTGTTCTTGTTTCCTACTTTGTGTTGGAACAAGTTCCGTGTATAGGCTATGATGTACCCCACTTGCGTCCATGAGTTCAATGTGATTGACCCGGTACTTGTTCGAAGGTGGAGATTGTTGAGTGTTGGCATGGCCCATTTAGGCAACCCACTTATTAAATCGTAAGCCCAGCAACCCAAGGCCCAAGCCCCACCCTTTCCCTTATGCATTGCCAGTTCGGTTGGTTTTTTTTTTTGGAAATTAGGGGTCTCGTTTGTTTTGAGCCCTAATTTCGATTTTTCGCCCCCTTTACCTGTGTGCGATGTCTTCTCCTCCTTGTTTTCCGGTGGCGGCTATGCTGGTGATTGGCAATAACGAGTCAATCTCGTTATCTCCTGCTACTATATATACTCCCGTCACCACCGTCTTTATATACACACAAGGAAATCACTTCAACCATTGGTTAGCAATCTCTCTCACCCTTTTTTTTTTCTCTTGCTTTGCTGAAAGCTGTGAGTTGGTTCTTGGGGAGACACTTTGTCTGTGTGAGTTCAGAGGGAAGGGAATTACGGGTTGGGATTCCTTGTTGGAGGGCTGGGCAGTCCGTTTGATCAGAAACCTTGGAACTGTGTCGTTGTCCCTTTTGGTCTATGAACTCGGTGGTTGGACTGGTCTGCTATACTTGGTGTATAGCATTGTGTTGTGGGGGTCTGAGCCTAGGCAACCATAAGTCCTAGACAGATTGAGTGAGGCTTCGACCAAGAATACTCACGAACGATTTATCTGTCATTGTTCTGTTCGTTGCTAATATTCACTCTGTTCAGTTTCTGTGCTAACATTGCAATTGCAGGTTGTTGTGGAAATAACAATCAGTGTCCAGATTATTTCCCTAAACTACATTGGAAAGTTTTAGCTTGAGTATTGATTCACAATCAGACTTTGGTGGCTGATCATTATTATTATTTACCTTATACTTTGCTATTCTGGAAACTAAATGAACATTGAGATATGTTGGTAGTTTACTGGAAAGGTACTGATTTTGCAAAGTGAGGTTGATGCTCCTGTTGTGATTTGGTTTGGTAAGTGTTCCGCAAAAACTCAACAGTATGAAAGTGTCTTATTTTGTGCATCGCTATGCATGACATGTCATTTTTTTATTATAAAAAAATATAGAAGTATAAATGGATTGAAAATTATCTAGAGGCAATCGACCCGAATTTTCCCCAATTGTAAATCATGTCCCTGTTATTTTTCCTTTTGATCAGGCTATGGCCCTTTAACATCTCTAAAGTCCCAAGTAATTTTGTAAGTTGCTAATATTTGCTACATAGCTTAACGGCTTGATGTTTAGACTTTCATTTTCTTTGATCACATTTTCTCTTTATCTATTTCTTACATATTCAAAATTATTATTCCCTCTGTTATTAAATAATCATTATATTTTACCATACACATGGATTAAGGAAAACTAATTAGCTATATTATAAATATTAGTATAATATATAGTTTCTTTTATAATACATGTGCATGTGAGCATAATTGAAGTATGATAAAAAAAAGGTAAGGGTAAAGTGGTAAAATTGTTTCTTTAAAATCAAATTTTAGAAACAAAACAATTTTTTTAACAAATAAAACAGGAAAGATGACAATTATTTAGGAATGGAAGGAGTACATATTAAAATTTTACGATAAAAAATTAGACAACTAAATAGCTATTCCAAAATCACTCTTAGGAAAAACTTTATTACTCCATTTGTTTCACCCAAATAATTTATGTCTAAGAAATCATATATATATATATATATATATATATATATATATATATATATATATATATATATATATATATATATATATATCATTAGAGTTGATCATATTTATAAAAAAATTGGAGCATAGTTAAAATACTTAAATCATATGTCTAGTGTCGGTTATAGAGATTGTTGATGTAATATCTTAAAAGTTGACTATTTAATTGAATTATCACAAGAGAATAATTGATTCAGAACAAAGATAATACGAAAATTATCTCACAAAATAAATATCTGTTTTTGTTAATGATTATATATATATATATATATATATATATATATATATATATATATATATATATATATATATTGAGAGAGAGAGAGAGAAAGAGAGAAAATTATCTTTTTGACCATTATCAGCTACCTGATTTGACTAATCACATTTCATAACTCTCAAATTGACCAATGTACTAAATAAGTTGGTACGTTGTGATTCATGCCGTTAACATCTTATCCAATTTTATAATAAATGTATTAATATCGACTAACTGAGGGATTTTACGAGGGTATTTTTGTCCATCTAAATAACAATATAAAGACAGAGCTAGGTAGCTGGTAATAGTACGATGGTCAAAAGGATAATTTTCATTTAGATGGACAAAAATAACCCTCATAAAATCTCTCCGTTAGTCGACATTAACACATCTGTTACAAAATTGGATAAGATGTTAACGGCATGGACCATAACATACCAACTTATATAATGCATTGTTCAATTTGAGAGTTATGAAATATAGTTAATCAAATCGAATAGCTGATAATAATACGACGGTTAAAAAGATAATTTTCCCATATATATATATTAAATAATATGTACTCTCTCCATTCCAAAAAGGTTATATCTTAAGCAACTAAATCGCTATGCCAAAATCACTCTTTTCTGTTTGTTGTAATTTTCACTTGCTTTGTTCATTGAGTGGTTTGTTGAAGTTTAATTGGAGATAAATAGTATGGAACTATGGATTGAGCAGTAACTTCGTTTTAAGATTTTGAAGGTTAGAAACTTATAACGTTACCCGTGTGATGCATGACCATGACTTAGTTTAATATTCAATCGATTAAATTTGTATTTTTTTTATACATTATTGTATATGGATAGCTTCAACTTATAACTATTACTCCCTCCATTTTTAAATTATCTTTCTTCTTTTCTTTTTTGTCTATTATAAAATAATTGTCCTCTTTCAAAATTTTCCCGTTTGAAAAAATATTTTTAACATTTTATCCTTACATTTTAAAATTTATTTAACTATGGTCACATGTGTTAAAGGGCATGAAAGGAAATCAAACGAACGAAAAAATTTATAATTACTATTTTCTTAAACGGTATGGCAGGTCAAAGAGGACGATTATTTGAAAACAGAAGGAGTACTAAAATAGTATTATAATCTTATTATAAATAGCTTTAACGAACAAAAGTATTATTCGAATCATGCATCGCATGGGTTGGTTTATGAATAGTAAGCATGTTAGTGTTTTTCAATGGGGTGTGTTTTTTTATTACTCATTTTGGAAATGGTCATAAAAAATAATATTCTTCATCGATAATTTTGTTCAACTATTTTGAATGAGATGTATTAAATTTTTTTGAATTATTTAGTCTGCGAGTTGAAAATAATAGTATATCTGAATGATTTTTTTGGTGTTTTTTTCTTTAATTTAATAATCTTATATAAATTGTGTTACAGAAAATGTTGCTTCCCAACAGTATAATATTGGAGGTTCTAATCAAAATGTTTTGCATCATACTTTAGTTCTTCTTTTATCGAATATCATGAATGGTAAGATATATTATACTATTTTAAAGTAAATTTTATTAAAACATTATTTATATATTTTTTCAAGTACACAATACACGGAAGAGCAATTTCTATAGCTATCCACCTTTCACAAGTTTAAGTAACTCGCATATTGTTGATTTAACAAATCATGGAGAATATTCAAATCCTACTGTCATTTCGAACAAGAAAAATGATTTAAATAGATCTTTTTCACTTACTCAATGCAAATATTTGTTATGTTTGTTACATCTTTTAATTTTCATTATTAAGTAGATTAAAAGTTATTCATGTTTTATCTTCTTTTCTAATTTATAATATAATTATTTTTAACTAAATAAATAATAGCTCATATATTTTTCTGAAACGTTTGATTTTGTGTAACTTCAAAATATAATAATAAAGATATCATAAAATATGTCTTATTTAATATGTTGCAACTTATGATTAATACTTTATGCAAAATGTAATTGACTTTCTTAAATAATATGTATGTTTATATTATAAGTTAAAAGGGAATATATGAATCTTACCTTTAATATAAATATGATGTTTATTTTTCTATGATGCAAAAAAGAAGAGTTTGGTATAATAATAAAAAAAACTTACTCAAATCAACGTAAATATTCTAATAAACTTTCAAGGACAATCATATTTTATTCTACACATTTTCTAAGTATACCCATATAAAAGTCAGACTCATCATTCTCTCTGTATATTTTCTAATAATTACTATAATTTTTACTCATCGTTTTGTACTTTTTTTAAAAAATATCTTTTGTCTTGATTTTCGTTATTTACAATCAAAGTGTTTCAACAGTTTCATATTTTGAAAATTATAAAGAATGTCCTAACCATTTTATTATTGTAGTGTCGAACAACAACCTGAATTTAGATAAATGTTCATATTTTGTTCAAGGTAAGGTTTTATTTTATTTGTTATATATTCCAATAAATATTAACATTTTTTAATATTTTTTTTATTTCTTTGTATCATGTACTTTGATAAAAAAAACTAATTAATAATCTAACTCGTGAAAAAAAATTGCACCCTTCTTGAAACAAACAGAGTACGTGGACTTGGGAGATCCTTCTTATAAATGTCAGTTTTGTGAGACAAAATTTTGGTTTCAAGAGAGAACAAAAAAACGATACAAAACATGTCAAAATCCTAAATTCTTCTTGTGTTGCATGCTAGGGAAAGTTCAGCTTCCTCCAATGCTCGAACCGTCGACTCTGTTCAAAGATTTGTTATTCGGGAAAACTGGAAAAAAAAAACTTTTTAATGACAACATTCGATCGTACAATATGATGTTTTCATTTACATCAATGGGAGGTAAAATAGATTATATCATCAATCAAGGAAAGAATCCTTCATTCTTTAAATTATACGATCAGAACTATCATTTAATTGGAAGTTTGTTGCCAACGGAAGGAAAATCTTATAAATTTGCACAATTATATATTTATGATACAGAACATGAAGTAGCAAATAGAATGCATGCTATCGGGTAATTAAATATGGAAGTGTTTGTTTTTTCAATTCTATTTATGGTTCATTATTTTCTAATTAATTACCTATTATTTTGGTTTTCTAATATTCATACAAGACTCGAGTATAAGCAGTGTGTATGAGGAAATTGTATATGAATTAAAAAATATGTTGGACGAGCATAATATCCTTGTGAACTCATGGTCCGAGACTCCATGCATCAAAACAAATGTGACAATGTTAGGCTCAGACTAATTGGAAAGCGAAAAACTTATGACAGAAATTACAACCTTCCAAAAAAGAACTATGTGGCGCTACTGGTAGTTGGTGCTTTCAAAACACTACCCGATGATAGAGATATTGTTATTGAGACCCGCACCGGTCTTTTGCAGCGAATCACAGAGTTACATCCTTCATACTTAGGGTTGCAATACCCATTGCCTTTTTTGTATGGACAATATGGTTTTAGGGAAGAAATTTTTCTTAGGAATACAAATTCTGACTCATCTCATGATCGATCAAAGTTGAGTCTGAGAGATTTTTTTCATATCGAATACAAGAGAGAGATACAAAATCAACAAATATCATGTTGTCAAGAAGGATCTTTCAACAATTTTTGTTTGACGCATTCACAATGGTTGAAACTTCACGCTTGACTTATATAAGAACTCACCAAAGACAAATGAGATGTGAAATGTATCGAGGCTTAGCTGAGGGTCTTTTGTGGGGTGAAACGAATCCTTCTTTGCATGGGAAAAGAATTTGTCTACCATCTAGCTATACTGGAAATGCACGATATATGATACAAAACTACCATTCAATGCTTATATCATCTTCTAATCGGTATATCCCTAATCATTGTTTGTCCTTCTTAAATTTTTAGGATCACAATTAAGTGATGAAAAAATTCAAAATTTAACATTATTGGAGATTGAAAAAACATTGCGAAGCAGAGGTAAGAGTTTGTCTGATTTCCCTGAGATGTCGTATCCAAATGATGTTGATGCCTCAATATTTGATAATCGACTCATAAGCAATGAGATGATGTACGACAGAAATTCGTTGGTTGATGAACACAAGAAGTTATTACAAATGTGTACAGAAGAACAAAAAAAATTTTACACCATAATTATGTATGATGTTGAAAGTGGTAATGGAGGTATTTATTTCTTTTATAGTTGCGATGGGACTGGAAAAACATTCGTTTGGAAAACGCTTTCGGCTGCTTTAAGATCCAAGGGTGAAATAGTATTGAATGTAGCATCAAGTGGTATTGTGCCTCTTTTGTTACCCAGTGGTAGAACAGGTCATTCACGATTTTCCATTCCTTTAATGTTAAATGAAGACTCAACAAGCAACATCAAACAAGGTAGTCTACTTGCAGAGCTAATAGTGAGAACAAAGCTAATAATTTGGAATGAGGCACCTATGATGCACATGTATTGTTTTGAAGCTCTCGACAAAACCTTGACGGATATAATGAGGTTCAAAATCCAGATAGCTTCAATCAGCCATTTGGAGGTAAAATTATTGTTTTAGATGGAGATTTTCGCCAAATCCTGTCAATTATACAAAAAGGGAGTAGGCAAGATATTGTCATGGCGACCATTAACTTCTTATTTATGAACGCATTGCAAAGTTTTGAAACTTACAAAAAACATGAGACTACAAGCTCTTGCCAATGACAAAAGTGGTCTCGAGTTGAAGGCTTTTTCGAAGTGGATTTGAAGTATTGGAGACGGTATATATGGTGGTGAAAATGATGGTGTTGTAGCAATAGAAGTTCCAAATGATCTTTTGGTTAATGTATTAGATAATTTGATCCAATCAATAGTTGAAAGCACATATCCATCATTTTTGGAGTCATTTGATGACGTATCATATTTGCAAGGAAGAGCTATACTTGCCCCGACGCTTGATGTTATTGATACCATAAATGAGTACATGATTTCTAGCAATGTGTTAGACGGAATAACATATTTGAGTTCAGATTCTATGTGCAAGGCAGGGTGTTAACTTTTGGTAATTGAATGATTGAAGAACTTGCCGGACCACCACCATTTACGGTGGTGGCCGGAGGAGAGAGAGATGAAGAGATCGCACAGAACACGGCCAAAGAAAGAGAAAGAGAGAAATTGTTTATTATTGAATTGATTGAATTAATTTCCTAAAACAACTATTACATCTATATATATCTAAAAACTAATGTAAATGGGCTACTAGCCTACTAACAAAGTAATTGGGCCCAAATGGACTTTCATGAAATGGGCCTATATTTCTAACACACCCCCTCAACTCGAACATGCAACTATCGTGAAATGATCGAGCTGGAGAAGTGCAAACAAATGATCCTCAATGGGCCGGGCCTCTTGGCCCAATACAAATCAAATGAGCCTATACGGCATATGGGCCTTTACGGCAAATGGGCCTCTATGGGCCAGAGTAGTAACAATCTTTATCAAGATGTCAATCAAGTCAATCGAAGCCCAAAAACGGATCACCTCGAACACTTGTAGTAGATGTAGTGCAAGTTGATCGGAGCCCACAAGACGGATCACCCCGAACACTTGTAGTAGCAGTTGAGAAGCCCAAATAGGAGCCAATCCCCGAAAAGCTTGCTCGATCAATGGCTAGTAGAAGAAGGAGTATCCAAAACGAACTTTTCTGTCCTAAAGATTACATCATTAATCCAATAATGTGAATCGGACACCGGCCACATAGTGAAATGAAAACCAAGTCAACATTTGACTTTGGTCAATCAAAGAAGTTCAAACAAGAACATCCCGTAGAAGGCAATGAGAAGAGTAGTTGAGTCTCTTAACCTTGATAATTTGAGAGAAAGAGACTCGGATGGAACATTTTCCAAAGAATCAGATTGTAGAAACTCGACCAACCATAAAATTGTGTTGGCCGATAATGAATTCTCCGAAGAATACTAACAAAATCGGAGAGGGCATTGAGATAATTGATTAAGAATTTCCATGAGAAATCTTGAATTTCTTGAGTGTTTCTTCAGAAATCTTGAGGAACCAAGCACAAACTAAGAAGAAAGAGATTTTTTTATCTCATTGATCAGTTGATGTCATTATAATATTTGAAATGCCCCGACATTTGCAGAATGTATGTATTTCAACCCACGCAAGATCTGGTACAGAAAATAGTGGCAGTGCTCATCTGATAAAGATTGATTAGATTGAAAAATTTGATGGTGGTCGGTATCCAACAGCTCATAAGCAATATAAACATCATTAAATGACATTCTGAGTGGAGGTGGTATTGTTGATGGGCAGTACTTCTTGGCAACAAATTTGTACTTATGCTGACTGTATTTCTCCCTGATTGCTGGCAAACTGGAACTTTGACTTTCACATCAAAGACTATGCAGCGCGTTCACGCATTCTCACAAGACAGATGGCTGGTATGTAATGTCGCAAGGTAGAATTCCAAGGTCTTCTAGATGGGAGAAGTATATATTGAGCCAAGAAAATAGATGATGCAGCAAGAATTGAAGGGGCGTAACACAGCATACTGTACTCCAGTAGAGATAACTCCGCCAGATAGTTTGCCAAGTACTCTAATTGCAATGACGGAGCCGGGTAATTAAGAAAAGCCAAAGACCCTTTCTTGAGTCCGTGTGAACCCAGCAGAGCAAATGAGAAATTGTTGCCATGCCCAAAATCGGGGTATTACCTTTGGCGGGACCATAAACAACGGGTAGCAAAGATCATCATTCTGGTACCACCAGTAAACGCCAATCACATGAAGTGTGAAAGCTATAGAATAGCCGACAAGAACCGATGTCCTGATCCCACCATCATTACAACAAGGCCAGTGTTTCTCAAGAAATGCTTGCACAAATGCATTATAGTCTGATGAGAGAGTGCCGCCGGTGATGTCTCAACGTTGGTTCATTATTGGCCCTTATCGGACCAGTCAGATAGTGAGAGAAATGAGATCTTGATTTCAAGAATTTTCTTCTATGCGATTATTAAAAGACTAGTTATATTCCTTTCAGCCAACTAACAACCGCACTTCTCCTTCCCTCTTTTTACAAACTGATGAAATAAACTACACGCACTCAAGTGTGTGTATATATTATAGAGAGAGAGAGAGAGAGATTATCTTGATTTGGGTAGGTAGGATCTTGCCATTGGAGAAGAGCTCATCGGCAGATGAAATTTGTTCTGCCAGACGACTGTAAAAATGCCGCACTCAAATTGAGATAGTGTGAGTAGATAGAAGGCGGCTTCGATACTCCTCCACCCGCCATTAAAGTGGGTCGGAGGTTCAATGGGGCCTTCGGGCAAGCTCGAATCACCAAGATCCTTGAACTGACCAACAGGCTGAGTCTCCCAAAATTTGTGCCTCTTGGCAAAAGAAAGAGATTCTTGAACCTTTCGTGCTAGGGCATTATTGACGGTTGATGAATGAAGATTGTCGGGCCACCAACATTGACGGTGGTGGCCGGTTAGGTGAAAGAAAAGAGATTGCGCAGACAAGAAGAGCGTTAGATCGAGAGATTGGGAATTTGAGGGTTTGGTGGGTTGAAGAGTAGAGATATCCAGATCGTACTCATCAATGATAATTTCTTCATGTTCGTGATCTTCATCTTCGTCACTGCTACTGCCATTCGACATTGTTGGAAAGCTTGAGTAATTTTCCAGATCTCAACTTCCTTCGAACAGAATTTGTGAAGAACAATTACAGATTGGAGATAATTTCCTTCGAACAGAATTTGTGAAGAACAATTGCAGATTGGAGAAAATTGACTAGAAATCAAATCAGAGTATTTTAGCGGAAATAAAAGGGAAAGGATCAGAATCACGCTCTGATACCATGTTAACTTTTGGTAATTGAATGATTGAAGAACTTGCCGGACCACCACCATTTACGGTGGTGGCCGAAGGAGAGAGAGATGAAGAGATCGCACAGAACACGACCAAAGAAAGAGAAAGAGAGAAATTGTTTATTATTGAATTGATTGAATTAATTTCCTAAAACAACTATTACATCTATATATATCTAAAAACTAATGTAAATGGGCTACTAGCCTACTAACAATGTAATTCGGCCCAAATGGACTTTCATGAAATGGGCCTATATTTCTAACACAGGGGACAACACAAGTTTGTTTGAAAACATTCATTCTACGGAGTTTTTGAATAATATGAAGTGTTCATGATTGTCTAGCTATAAATTAACACTTAAGATTGGTGTTCCGATGATGTTGTTGAGAAACATTGACTATGATGCAAGATTGTGTAATGGAACAAGACTAATCATCACCAAGCTTGATAATCACGTTGTTGAAGCAAAACTTTTGAATGAGAGCAATGTTAGAGACAAAATGTTTATACCAAGAATATCATTGCCCCCATCAGATGTGAGGTTGTCTTTCAAATTTCAGAGAAGATAATTTCCATTAGTATTATCGTATGTCGTGACAATTAACAAAAGTCAAGGTCAATCACTTTCGCATGTAGGAAACTTCTTAAAGAAGTCAATATTCAACCATGGTCAATTGTATGTCGCAGTTTTTAGGGTAAGATTTTGTTCTGGCTTGAAGATAATAATACCTGATGGAGATGGAAAGCCAACAAATATAGTGTATAAGGAAATTTTTCAAAATCTATAATATTGCCAATAAAATAATGTATTTTTTTTAATAACTAGTCTCCAACATTACTTTTCTTATTTTATTCTTTTGATTTTGATTTATTTCTTTATTTTGCTTAAATATAATTTAATTAAAAAATATTTTTATCTGTACATTTAATACACATGTATAAAACTAGTATTACTTAATAACATGAGGTGACCAACTCCCAACCATTCGGCTCATCTTTGCCTCCTCCAGCCCATTGCCTACCAAATTGTTTTCCACATCTGAGGCTTTGAGCTGCCTCCTTTCGGCTTTCATAAACACAAGTCTCGGGGGTTTGCGGGCCGGTCAATGGGTATCCCAATTAGCCCATGGGCTAAACGAACTAGGCCAAAAAATCTGCATTTACACGGGACACGAATTTTTATGGAAAATTTTTTGACCATTATTTTTCTGAATTTTCAACCACTTTACTCCCCTATATTTTTTATTATCAGAAAAAAGACATTTCTTCTATCACGATGCATACAATCCTCCATCACGATGAATCATTTGTATATTGTAATGTATGAAAGTGTCTTATTTTATGCTTCGTTATGCATGACGTGTCATTTTTCGATTATAAAAAATTATAGGAGTATAAATGGATTGAAAATTATCTAGAGGGAACCTACCGGAATTTTCCCCAATTGTAAATCATGTCCCTTTTATTTTTCCGTTTAATTAGGCTATGGCCCTTTAACATCTCTAATGTAGCAAGTAATTTTGTAAGTTGCTAATATTTGCAACATAGCTTAACGACTTGATCTTTAGACTTTCATTTTCTTTGATCACAGTAGTTTTCTCTTTATCTCTTTTTTACATTTTTAAAATTTTAAAATTATTATTCCTTCTGTTATTAAATAATCGTTATATTTTACTGTACACACCTATATATATATATATATATATGTATATGTGTGTGTGGGGGGGGGGTGGGTTAAATTCTTCATTCATCCCTGAACTTTTGCCAAATCCAACATCGTTTCCCAACTTCAAAAGTGATTACTATTGACTAAAGATTTTTTTTTTTGTTCGCCACTAGTCCCTAACTCCTCACATCGTTTGTGAATTGCTGTTAACGAAGACATTTGTATCTTACGTGCACAATGTCGAGGACTAATATGTCTTTTCGATACTTGGAGAGGACGGGTTTTTTCCCAAGGAGGGTTGCATAATCTTTCTCTCACCTTAAACTCTCATTGCTTCCGGTTGCCCCTGCTCCAACTATGATCCACTCCTGATAGGAAATCCATGGATATGATCTTAGATGATATCAATATCTTCCATACCCAGTCGTCCCTTATCTCTTAGCTCTAACCAAATCGCATCAGCCAACCCCAAACTCAGCTTCAGCCAATCAAACCCCTTCGATCTCTCAAATCTCCATCCCCGAGCTCTCTGATCCGATCATCTCCGTCTTCGCCCATCAATAGCCCAATTCCATCTCCATGATGCCGCTCACTCTTACTCAAATCAAGCCAAGATTTTCCTATCTCTGGTTCTAGCCTCACCATCCCCAGTCTCCACAACCCTTCTTTTCCATCTACATCTCTGGTCAAAGAAGAAATTGGAGACACGGGTAGCCGGAGCTACATTGTCACTCGAGAAGAAGGGACGGGACCTTATCTTCCAGATCTAATACGAAAATCAAAATCAAAAGTCCTTAGATTTTTTTAATGGGTTTTTCAAGAAAATCAAAATCAATGGCACCCCATTGAAATTGGTTTGCTATTGAGATTTTTAAAAGTCTTAAATAGCAATTTGTTCGCTCTACTTTCACACTTTTTTCGTTAAACTCATTGTACTATTTTTTTTACTCAATTTTGTGACTATACTTCTCTTTATTTTCACGTTCATCACTCCATCCATTTTTTTTGGATAGAAAACTTGAAAAAAAATTATAAACCTGAAAATGCCCCCTACTTAATGCAATTGGGTCTTTTTATATCCAATTTTGACTTTTTTTTGCGAGAGTTATTTTGTATCAAATTTTGACTTTTTAAAAATAGATTGTAACAGGCAAGACTTTTTTGCAATATTTTTAATTAAGAAAATTTAAAAACCCTAATATCATGCATCTTTTTATTTCATTTTGGTAGGTGTACGCACACCCTTCTCTCAAGCTCTTCGTCTCCTCCTTCCAGCCAGCCACCATCTTCTCCACCATCAAAGTCTTTCAACGCTTGCTTCCCATTACCCGACCTCCACACCCCACAGCTTCCAGTGACACCATTAAAGCTTAACACCATCTTCTTTTTTCCACCATCATCTGAACTAACCCACACCGCCGCTTCGACCTGCTGCGGCCATCTCTAACGTCTCTCACATCGGCACCTCTAAACATGATGCTTGCCAACCCTAAAGAGAGATGCGTACCTAGAGGGAAAGATGCTTTCAACTCTATTTGAATCTACCTCGATTGTAAGTGAATGGGGTTGACGCTAGTTGGGGATTGAGCCGCATGAGAGAAAAAGATTAGAGACAGAGAGGGCCATGGGCGTTGGAGTGCCTTGAAATAGTGGCAGATGGCGGAGCCGAGAGAGAGAATGAAGAAAATGAATATATCAATATAGGTTTTTTCTTCCCCTTTTTTTTTTTTTTTTTTTTGAAGTAAGTCAGGGTATTTCTAGTAAAGAGTATTTTGGCCAACGATCCACGACAACTGTCGACAGTGAAGTCGTATGTACCTTTAGATATTCCTCCGGGAAATCTCCCCATTGATTACTCCAATTTCATCACCATCCTCTTCGGCATTGTCGGTGTCATGTTCAGGTACAAGCTTGACTCTTGGCTTGCGCTTATATTTTGTGCTCAGTCGATTGTTAACATGTGGAACATCGAGACTAAATTGAAGCTGATCTCCACTGGATTTATGTTTGCTGTCATGGGAATCATTACAAACTATCTAAATCTTGCTCGTCCTGGAATGAAGACTTGAGATCATGAATCATGAAATCAGTTTGAGAGAGAATCATTTAAGTTTCTAGTTTTATTTTCTCAGGCTTGTATTTTAGTTACTAGTTCCCCACTTTTGTTATGTTGTCAATGAATGTTGGGTGAGGACCGTTTATCAGCAGGCAAGAATGTAATATTTGTTGGATTTCTCTTAAATTAATTTCTTTGGGCCCTTGTTAAAAAAAAGTATTTTGTTCATTATGTATATATATATATATATATATATATATATATATATATATAATTCAAGTGGGGGCACTTGACCCTAAATTAAATATTGGGTTGTGCTTGAATAAATGAAAATATAAATTAAAGAAAAAAGGTTTAAGATGAGTTATTGAATAAATTAATGAAAATATAAATTAAATATATGTAATTTGATCTTTTCGTTTGACTCCTTGACTATTAACATTTTAAACTAAAAATATTTAACATTAGTCAGGCATTGTGGTCATTTCAAACATTTCTGTCCATCTAACTAATGGAAATGATCCACAGTGATCTTATTGACTTGATTGGTCAAGTATAGTTACTAAATTGAGAAGAAAAAAAATAGTACAGTGAGCTTAAGGAGAAAAGTGTGAAAGTAGAGTGACCAAATTGCTATTTAAGCCTTTTTTAAAATTAGTTTGTTCATAATCAATTTTAAATTGCAAGTGTTTGTTGGAAAAGTTGGTAAAACGCGTGAAAGAATGAAGTGTGTGAGACTGGAGGCTGAAGCCATTGCCGGAGAAGATGAACGACATTGGGTTTTAAATTTTTTATATAAACCCTTATTTTGATAATGTTATCCACGACCCTCTATTTTGATGATGTTATTCAAACTGGCCCCTTTTTATAATTGGAAACGACTGGTTTGCCCTCAATTTTGTGCATGTGAGTTACGCATGATGCGTTAACGGCAATACACAAAGACATGAGGGGCTAGGAACTAGCAAAAAAAAAAAAAAAAAAAAACGATCTTTGGTCAACAGTAGGTTTGACAATTGCAATAAAAAACCGATTAACCCATCCAACCCGAGCCGTTAATTTTTTTGGCAAAAAAAGTATCAGGTTGGGTCGGGGTTAAAGCGGGCAGACTCGTGACCTATTTCTACCCGTTAATTTTTTGCTATATAAATGCATGTTTTTTGACAAAAAATGCAAGTTAAAACAGGTCTACCCGTTACCTATTTCGACCCGATACAACCCACTAAATCGATAGCCCTAGTCAATAGTAATCACTTTTAAAGTTAGGAGACTAATGTTGAACTTGGCCAAAACTCTGGAACGAATGGTGAATTTAACTCTAAATATAATTTTAAAACGAAAAGAACAACATATGGCATATCTCTTGTCATGTAGTATTGGAACACTTTAGTGAAAACCCTATAAATTATGAAATAACAACACATTTGTATGTATATTTGCACATAAACATATTTGAAGTATGGTATTTTTCTCAATATCTAATTCCACGATCTTCTCACTTGGGTGTTGTCGAAGGCAAAAAACATATTACCGAATCTTCAACGCTTCGTTAGGTGTTAGAACTTAGAACAATGAAATTTCAACGCATTTTCCACCAAATGGAAACTTTAATATTATCGAGATTACTAAAAATATTCGGTGGACTCATACACACCATCATTTTACACACACAATGTACGGTGACAGATCCATAAAAATATTTGAGTACGTCTCATGTAAAACCGTTTTATAAATATTAATTCATAAAACGGAGCCCTATTATCTCACAGTTTAACCTATTAACATACGATGAATCGAGTAAAGAGAATCCATCTTACAAAAAATATCCGTAAGATCACATTACCTAAGTTTTTACCATAATATTTAAGCGGGGAAAATTTTAACTATTACTCTTTCGTTTTACCCGAATAGTTCATGTTCGAAAATTCTAATTATTAAGGGATGTATAACTAATATTAGAATTGATCGTAATTACAATAATATTTAAACATAACCAATATGTTAGTATCAAAAGTATAGATAAAATTGTAATGTTATGAAGATGATAAATATAATGTTTTCAAATTAGACTTTTAAAATAAAATATCTCAAAATTCTACGATGCACTCTTTACCCAAAAGAAAAAGAATACATAAAAAGTTTATAAATCACAATTTTGAGCGAGGTCGTTGGTCAAAACAATAACGTGGTGATTGTAATTTGTAAGGTAATTTGTTGGCTTTTATAAAGTTTATTTATTATTTATCTTTTAAAGTCTTAGGACAATCTTGGGTGCAACATGTGTGACAGTTACTAGTTCTATTATAAAAAAGAACCAATAATGCGTCCTTGCGATGCACGGCTTGTATACGAATTTAAAATCATATGTTTAATTAAAGTTGAATAATATGTAATTAAAACTTTAATATGAACTAAATAAATAAAAATTAATAAACAGTAAAATTAATAAACATTAATATGAAAAAAATATACTCATGCGACGCACGACCTTAATATTGATATAAAGAAAACAATTTAAAACATTAATAATAACAAAATAAACAAATAATTGTAAAACAGGTCAGGTCAATGTATTGAACTCTTAAGCACGGCCAGACCAACACAAAATAAACGTCGTTATAATAAACCCAGTTGGGGATTCTTAGACAACATCAGTTTCAAAAACGTTTTCTCACCTTCATATCCTGTAACCAAAAGCTCAATTTATAAAATGCAAACCAACAAAACGTAAGAGTTCCATCTGTTGCATTTCCGATGATGAAAGCTATGTCCACCATCTTGCTGGAGATATGTTGGTGAGTTCATTGTTTTTTAAATTTCATTTTATAATGTATTTTTTATTATTTAAAAATATGTAGTAGGCTTGTTCTTGTCGAAAAACTTTCTGAAAGGATGTTTAAGATCTGATAAAATGGTATGTGCAAAAATCATATATATATATATATATATATATATATATATATATATATATATATATATATATATATATATATATATGAATACATAAAAAGAATACATAAAAACAATTTTGAGCGAGGTCGTTGGTCAAAACAATAACGTGGTGATTGTAAGGTAATTTGTTGGCTTTTATAAAGTTTATTTATTATTTATCTTTTAAAGTCTCAGGACAATCTTGGGTGCAACATGTGTGACAATTACTAGTTCTATTATAAAGAAGAACCAATAATGCGTCCTTGGGATGCACGGTTTGTATACGAATTTAAAATTATATATTTAATTAAAGTTGAATAATATGTAATTAAAATTTTAATATGAACTAAATAAATAAAAATTAATAAACAGTACAATTAATAAACATTAATATGAAAAAAATATACTCATACGATGCATGACCTTAATATTGATATAAAGAAAACAATTTAAAACATTAATAATAACAAAATAAACAAATAATTGTAAACAGGCCAGGTCAATGTATTGAACTCTTAAGCACGGTCAGACCAACACAAAATAAACGTCGTTATAATAAACCCAGTTGGGGATTCTTAGACAACAGCAGTTTCAAAAACGTTTTCTCACCTTCATATCCTGTAACCGAAAGCTCAATTTATAAAATGTAAACCAACAAAACGTAAGAGTTCCATTTGTTGCATTTCCGATGATGAAAGCTATGTCCACCATCTTGCTGGAGATATGTTGGTGAGTTCATTGTTTTTTAAATTTCATTTTATGATGTATTTTTTATTATTTAAAAATAGGTAGTAGGCTTGTTCTTGTCGAAAAACTTTCTGAAAGGATGTTTAAGATCTGATAAAATGGCATGTGCAAAAATAATATATATATATATATATATGTTTCTCATTAAGTTAGACTTATATATTTATGATTTATTTCAACCAACAGACAATTTTACTGTAATTTATTGTTTAATATCATAATTTTTTTACAAATTACGTTTTTAAATATGTATAAGTCACTAAAGTAATCATAAACTTGAGGCTCTCCAATTGTTAACATATAACTGGCTCACAAAAAAAAATAAAAATCGTATATCAATTTATAGATTTTGTTTTGTTATTATAAAAAGTACAACTAAAGCATCAGATCTATGTATTTTTAAGATATATTTTCCAGATATGTTATAATTTATTTGAGCTAACGTATAATATCATCATATTTTGTTTGATTTCAAACTTTATTGAAAAATAATAGCATATGTGTTTTAGGAAAAGACAACTTTTCTCTAGCATTTTTGTTTTTCAATCAACAACATCGTTCTACAAAATTCACATTAATTACAACTATGATAATATTAATGCTTAAGCATTTGATATTAGACTAAAAATCCTGCTAGAGTTTTGGATAAACTACTTTGGTGCAACAACCAAATTTTATTATAAATCTTTATTACATTTTCTAACTTTAAAACTTTAATATGAAGAGGCGTGCCATGAAAAAAAATCGATTTGGAAAAGAGAGAATGATTCCTAAACTTGGATGCCATCCCAACAATAATGGGTAAAACTTTATTTTATTTTTTTTATTATTTTAATGCCTTGAAAGACTACAATTATATATATGATGTCTTTGGTGTGACTCGAACAAATGGTGCCTCTAGTGAAGCTTTGAACATCCGACCTCTCGGATGAAAGTAGTGAAGTACCAGGGTGCCTCTGGTAGGGCTTGAACACTCAACCTTTCCGTTAAGATAAGTGAGTAGCTAAATGGGGCCTTTGGGTAAGGCTTGAACAACAACGGTGCCTCTGAAGAGGCTTGAACACCCGACCTCCCTATTGGGAGTTGTAAAGTCCGAGGTGTCTCTTGTGAGACTTGAACACCCGACCTCTCCGTTAGGAGAAGTGAGCAGTACCAGTTGAGCTAGAGCTCATTGGTGGGTAAAACTTTATTGAAAAATAATATTATAGTGTATTGTAGTAGTCAATAAGTGATTCGCTCATTAATTATCGAAGTGATGCTTCTGCTGCCCTTAGTTTCTAGATTGATTTATCGTTATTTACAATGTAACAAATATTACTACAAGAAAATGAGGTATTTGGGACGGCCAAAAACCGTGCCAAATACTGCCAAAACCGTCCCGAATAGTATTTGGCATGGTTTTGGCTCCTTCGTAAATACTTGGGTGCCAAATACATTTGTCTCGACTCAAAACCGTCCCAAATACTATTTGGGATGGCAAAGGTTACGGTTGGATAGGGTGGTGCCATTTAACATACATTTGGGACGGTTTTTGTTGAATAGTCCCAAATAGTATTTGGCACGGTTTAGCTGCCCTCCCAAATAGTAGTATTAGGCACGGTTTTGATTCCGTTTCAAAAGTTTTTTGGCGCAGTTGGATTGCCCTCGCAAATAGTAATTGACACGGTTTTGGTTGCCCTCTCAAATAGTATTGTGGACGGTTCAGTTGCCCTTCTATATAGTATTTGGCACGGTTGGTGTGCCTTTCCAAAAAAAAAAATTGGCACAGTTATGTTGCCCTCCCAAATAGTATTTGGGACGGTTGTGTTTGGCCTCCCACGTAGTATTTGACACGGTTGATGTCCTCTCAAATACCAGTTGTGACCAATTATTTTTGTATTTGATATCGTTTTAATATGAGATAGCCACCATTTTTTTTCTTCAAGTTTTTATTGTTATGCCAACCATTTGTTGGAGTCAAATATATGTTAATTATCAAATGGAAAACAATTACATTTTATAGAAATGAATTGAAGTCATAATATAAACTAATTATATAGATATGTTTCTAATTGGTACTCAATTAGTCAAAAGCATAACCTAAAAAACATTCAAAATTACATAAAAGTATATTAAAAAAAAATTGTATATAGATCAACTACCCTTCAAAAACTAAAGTTTCAATAAGTGTCTTTCTTATACAAAAGTGTCTATTGAAATAGACAGATCAAGTCGTCCATCATTGAAATAGCTAGCTCAAGTGGTCCATTGGTGAGTTGGTCCGAGCCTACAACAAAAATTATATAATTAGTATAAATAACGCAAAAAAAAGAAAATAAAAAAAAGAGATACCTTAAGAGATCTACACTATTAATTAAGGGTACTAGATCTACCTGTCCTACACTAGATCCGGAGCCATTTGTATCCACACGAGGAGACGATGCTGTTATTCCGTGTGCATCCAATAAATGTTGCATGCGCTTAATTTGTTCAAGCATTATAGTTTGATTGTTCTCAAATTCAGATATTTTTTAGCCATGTTTTCAACTTCATCCTCTTTATAACTAGTTGCTTGCATTAAACGTATAAAAGTAAATGGAAAAGAAAATCTGGATAGGAACAAACTGCACTTGAGGATGAAGAAGAAAGGATGCAAACGATTGTAGAGAAAGTGAAGCGAGCGCACATATTAAGCAATCCCTTCGATTTCAAAGTTCTAGATCATGTTGCGTCAAGGATTTTGAATTCAGTCTGGGATGTATATTGTCTTACAATTTTAATTTGCATACATGGACAGATTGTTGTGATAGTCTGTTTGGTCTCGGAGGACGGACGGGATGCTACATTAACTTGGATATCATACGGGTTTAAACCACCTAGGAGAGTTGTTTTGAAAGACAAAAGAAAGGGGGCTGTTGAAAACCAAAGTCTCGATGGTGAGATAATTGAGGAAGGGGGCAGTGGGCTTGGAGTTGCTATGACGCAAAAAGAACTACCAAAGCTAGACATGGGAGATAAGGAAATAAAAAAGTGGGATGCGTTTCTTCGTGCAGTCGCGTTGTTCATGCAAGGTAAGGAAGGGGTAAATAGGACACGTTCTTGGGTAGCATAGATTTTGAAATCTACAATGGCGCAAGCTCTCACGTTGGGTTGCAAGATGGTTTGGGCAGATTGTAAAGCAAGGACAAAATTAGAGAAGAGTAATAAATTCAGAATCAGGCCATTGACCATAACACCCAAGGATTCACCGAACAATTTAACGCGAAGGCTAAACTTGTTTGCTGAAGAAAATAAGAAGCATAAAGTTTTTTTTTAAGGGTGGCACGAAGTTAGGAGATGATAGCGAGAGAGGGACTTTAAACACAGAAAGAGGGCAGAAAGTGCAAGGTATCGAAGACAAGGTGGAAATTTTTATGGCAATAACAATTCCAAGTGATTCTACGGTCCAAAAATTTTCCTACACAAGGTTTGGAGTTAAGCTAATTCAGCACATGTTGTTAAGTAAGGAAGAAGCAATAGGTTGGATCAAGTTTCTTAATTACTTTACTTCGTTCATTAACTACAAGAGCAAGGGGGGACGCACACAAGGTTTGGAGTTTAGCTCATTCAGCACATGTTGTTAAGTAAGGAAGAAGCTACAGGTTGGATCAAGTTTCTTAATTGCTTTACTTCGTTCATTAACTACAAAAGTAGCATATACGGCTAAAGCATTGTTAAGATTGGCAATAGACGAGGCTAGGACTTTAGATTGCGAGTTAGTTTGGAATAGTGAGACAAGAAAGTATACGGGGCAGTTCGAGCATGGAGAATCAACCAGCTTAGAGACTAGAATGGACCAAGGATTGAAATTAACCGATGTAATACAAATTATGCCAAAGCATTTACGTACAACAACAAAACAATGGTGCACACCCATCAAACGAGGGCACCCCAACAAAGCATTTACGTACAACAAAAAAACAATGGTGCACACCCATCAAGCGAGGGCACCCAACAAAGCATTTACGTATCTTTCAAAGTTCTCTAAGAAAGTCACAACGCATAAATCAATAATGTCAGTCAAAGCTCTGACCTTCTGGTCAAATTCAACTTGAAGTCGAACCCTTCTTAATACTAGTTTCGCGCTCTTGACGCCGACGTTCCCTCTGGGATATATAAAATGTTAGACAAACATAAATAAACAGGGCTTAACCACCAGTGCGTGGGAAAGATAGAAGAGAGATGTACACAATCACATCAAACAGCAGACACTTGTATCCAATCTGAAATAGATAGCAATTGGCCTTCCCATAGCTTCCCAAATACTTCTCCAAGTCATTTCTAAACTAATTTGGAAATTAGTTTTATGATAAAAGTTGACTACCATTAACCAGGCATATTAAATAACAAATAAATGAACAGAAGGATGATGGTGACTTTGGACTACTATTTCTTCCATGTCAAAGTATAACTAACAATCATGTTTCATTTATTACCATGAAAACAAAAAACTAGTGGGCAGAAAGTAAAGTCCCTACCAGTTTTGGTTGTGAAATTTTTGTGGTATGTGTCGACATAATTCTGGACATCATCTTCCTTGGAGAGATTAAAGAGTTTATGGATTTTTAACGCTCTCTTTGAACCTCTTTCTCAGTATCAGTCAACCCTGGAAGATCATTATCACCCTTCTTCACAATGACCAAGTTCAACACAGAGAGGTCTTGGCTTACAATGCACCCATGCACAAACTTCCTCCTTCATTCTCCGTTCCTCATACCGTGTCCACGGAAGCAAGGTGTTCCTGTTATGAACAATTTAGCACAGTGGACAGTCAACAAGTATCTTTCACTAGTCATCATTAAGTGTTCATAATAAGTAGAAAAATGGTAGGAGTGAGCACTATCATCCAAATTGTAAGGCTAAATATAATTTCTGTATATACCTCTTGCCAGAAACTTGGACAGAATTCACAAGAATAATAATGCAGCAGGAGAGAAAGCCGTCTAGGCCAACTTCTAGCAACCTAGTGTTAATTTGATATTTTCTTAATTCCATAACATGTCCATATCCTTATAGGATTTATAGTCTAGTTGTCTTCAATCGGTTTTTGGTTTAATATGATGTGCTCCTTTTGGTTTATTCAGAGATCTAGAGAAAGAGTTTTCCAACAGCAATAGGCTTTTTGATTGTGTGAGGCAATTCCCTAGGGTGTGATGTTCAAGAACCTTGGGTGTTAAAACATGAAATGCGCAAAATGCTTGACATGCTGATGCTGGTTCTGGTTCTGGTTCTGGTTCATTGATATTTAGACGTTAAGATAAATTCTAACTCCAGCCACAAGCACGAGTTACATAATTTCCATATCACATGCTCACCACATTGTGTCAGATGGTAGTTGTTCACTTTGGTTTATACTTATACAAACTAATGTATTATGTTCAGAAGCACCATGAAAACATTAATCCCACCTTTCTAGTATTGCAGCAGATTACGTTAGCGGAAACATATATTTTTCTCTCTTCTTCTCACCTTTTTAGTTTCTTTTTCCCGATCTGTCTATGAGCACATCTCTTCATCTAGTGGCAGTGGCTACACATCTTGTTCTTTGTTAAAATTCATATCCTTCACAAAATTGGCAGAGATGACCCTTTACTGAGTCTCAGTTACTGAGTCTCAGACCAACTCACACAAGAAGAGTACAGCTTACAAGGATGTAACCGTAATTATTATGTTGCCACAAACGTTCAACTTAACCATCCACAACAATATTTTTTTTTGTTTTTCATCAATCTTTTCTCATTCATATACAGTGTTTTGAAAGATTTTAGTAAGTTTTTAAAACCATATTTCAAGGTAATACTTCGTCGTTGGCGCCTGGTAGTACTAACTTTGCTTTTCCAATGAAACTCGCGCTTGACCAAAGCCATAAAGTACACACTGTTCAGCCAATAATGTGGGAAACAGACCCAAACTAATGTAAATTGGTTAGCTTTGGATTAGATTGGGTTGTGCAATTTTCAAAACATGCCTTGTTGCATTTTGGTAAAAAGAAAAACATGTAGCAACACTGAACATTTGTATGGAGTTATATGAAAAGAATAGGATCTACGTTCTTTATTAAGTTCTCACATTTCAAAGCAAGTAAATATGTATCAGCACCAAAACACATACACAAATGGTAGTATTACACATTTCAATTTACTGACCATACATGCCACAGGTAAAAGTAATAGGAAAGAGAAATAAAAATACCTCTTGAAGTGCTAGTAAATTTTTGACTATTAAACTGATGGCTTGCCAAGTGAAAGGAAGCCAGTGAAATTGGACTTGCATAAGTTAAACAAGCCTCAAAACATGAGAGCCAATCAATAGCTGGGAATATCTTAATTTGGCAAAAAAATGAGCCGATTCATGTTTATGATCAATGAAATAGGAGTCAGATCCAAGAACTCTATTAAAAACTTTTAATTGAAAAAATAATAATAATTAACTGCAGACTTTCATTCGTCGAATGGGACAGAAACTCTGGGCTCGTTTGGTAATAGTTTTTAGTTTCCGTTTTAATGCTTTTGTTTCCCCTTTTCATTGAAATTTACAAGTAGAATTAATAAAATATTAATCAATCTTTAATAATTAATAAAAGATTAAAAGTCTATGTTTTATTCTTGCCAACATATATAGAGTAAACGAAGAAAAGATAAACAAGACAATAATTTTATTTTATTTTTAATAAGAGCAAGACAATAATTTAGAAAGGGAGGGAGCACTTAAATTAAAAAACAATCAATTTGACCTCAAAAAGTTAAACAAGACTATAACCTAAGGTCTAACATGGATGATATGTAAATTTTGACATGTGTATATAGGCTATATGAAATTTATTTGGTGGATAAAAGGAAATAATGAATGTAAGCAATATGATCATAATTAATTTTTGTTTATTCCATCAGGGAGACGTTAATGGAGTTTAACACAAAACAAAGAGAAATCGTAGAGAAATTACTGAAAGGGGTATCAAGAGCCTGGAACTTGAAGAGTGCTATATAAGCAAGATAACAGAGAGGGAGACGGGCACTGATTTTTTTGGTGTGAACGTATACCCACCATGTCCACGGCCCAAACTTGCTGTCGGCTTGTCAGCCCATACAAATTTCGGACTTCTGGTTTTCCTTATGCAGGATGGAGTTGATGGTCCATCCAATTTTATTATGGTTGGCCTTGGAGATCAAATGGAGGTACTAGCTGCAACTACTCTAGTTTTCCGTATGTTGTTTATTTGTAACTATGTAGTAAGATCACATCTCCAAAGCTTTACTTATTTGTTTGAGTGTTTTAAGTTAATCTTTATAATAACGTGTTCATGAGCTAACTAGTTTTTTCGTTTTGCTCATTACATATCAAAGGATTGATCAAGTTCTTCGTATTGACAGATACTAACGAACGGGAAGTACAAGAGCTTTGTCCATCGATCAACCCTTAACAAGAAAACTACTTGGATGTCCATAGCTACGCTTTATGGACCTTCATTCAACACAGTCGTGGCTCTGGCACTAGCTTTGGTAGATGACAACAATCCACCAGTCTATCGTGGAATGAAATACTTAGATTACTATGAGATTGATCAAACAAACAAGTCCAAGGGTACAACTACTTTGGATATTGTCAAAATCTGAACAATTAAAGTGTCCGAGACCCATAAATGGATTAGGGAAAATTTCCTTCTTAAAAATAAGGCTTTTGAGCTATAATAAATTAAATTCTACGTCCACGTCCTTTTATGGTAAGAAATAATGAGAACTCAAGCACAATAACTCCATCTTCATGCAAAAGTAAAGTAATGCAAAGAAAGCTTCAAGATTGTGCTTCTTACCAAGAGAAGTCACTAACAAACAGATGACAATAAGCATAACTTAAGATGAAAGAGAATCTGTAAAGCAAGAGAAGATACATAACTTACCGGTAACGTAACATATACAGGAACATAAGGTGTTCCAGAAAAACCTTGCTCTGAGACCTTTGGGGGCATGTCTGCAACC
>CM028381.1:62921588-62952601 GCA_013146195.2 Codonopsis lanceolata
TTAGCCCTCGAGCACACTCGAGCCTATCAAAGCATAGCCGTGCATTCAACAAAAAGTCAAAGGCGACATCCGGTCGGAGATCGGTGCTTCGAAAAACCCCTAGTTATGTTGATACTAGGGGAAAATGGAAATCTCCGTGGATGGGACCGTACATTGTCAAAGAAATCCGGTCGGGAGGTGCCGTACTCCTACAAACCGGAAGGAGAAGACCTTGTTCAGCCTTCAACCTTGACAAGCTCAAAGGTACTATGCTTGAGCCATTCTATCCACAAAAGTGTTTCCCTCTCCGCTCGCTAGGTTGAAAACCGAAGAAAGGCGGCCTAAGGCAAAAGTTAGAGCGAAAAAAATAATAAAAAAAAGCAATAAAAAGGAAAATAAGGGCTCGCTAGGTTGAAAACCCGAAAGGGCGGCCTAGGCAAAAATTAGAGCATAAAAAAAATCAGGAGAAAAAGGAGGGAGAAAGCATTCTTTTGAATTCCCAGCATACTATCTCCGGTCTTTTGCGTACAACGAGGCACAAGCGTGAGGAAAGAGAAAAACCACAACAAGCTCATTAAAATACTTAAAATATATTACGAGGGTCCTAAGGTGCAACTTAGGAATATTTATTTAAGACATTTTTATTATACATTAATTATTGCATATATATACATATTCACGCCTACACCCCACTTGTTTCCCAGTATTCCTTCCTTTTGCAGCTCAGCCCGCGGCGATGCAGTCAGTGCCTGCGGCGTCCACCCAGCCGGGCCCATATTCTCTTCTCTGAGGCCGAGAAGAACCCCTATTCTCGGAAACGCCCGAAGTGTCTCCTTCATCATCACCTGGCATCTTCATTCGTGGACAGTTGTGTTGCTAGGACCGGCCAGTTATCTCGGCCGGTACCCCATCCCGAGGGGGGAGGAGCGCCACTACTGGTTCCAGGGGATTATGTTGCTGATTGCCATTGCTCGGGCCTTATATTAGTGCCCCATCCATTTTGAGGGAAGGGGCGACCTCCGGCTCCCAGGATTACATTGCCGACTGCGTTGTCATGTCAAGGGACCTCCATAATCAGCGTATCAAGGCGGTGCCCCATTCGGCCTCGGGGAGGAGGGCCCTCGCGTTTCCAATGCTTGGGACACACTTCGGGCAGGGAGCCACGGGCGCCAAGGTTATGTACTACGCTGAAATCTTCTGAACACGAGGAATGACCAAACTGAGCTCTCGATCTCTTCGCCTATCTCCATAAGGCGAGCATCAATGCCTCGGCGATCACCATTATCCATGCCAAGTATTCAAGGGACAAAAATATATAATCAGAGAACAAATAGGCCACCAGAAGCCTATCAAAGTCCAGACGCCACATCCTCTGAAAATCAAAAGTCAGAGTCCTGTCATTCGCCATCTCCAAAAACATCTCGTGGTCGGAATAATACGCTCCAGCCCAAGCGACGCAGATATCGGCACTATAAAAAGAAGTTCTTCGATACCTAACATGACGACTTGAGCATAGCCGGCAGAGTGCAAAATGAAGCGCCGGATCTCCCAGTGGCTAATCACCCAAGATATGTCCATGGAGCCTCTCCGAAAGAAATCCTCGGTCCAGTCATAGTCAGAAAAATTGGTTTGAGGAAAGCGGCCGCGGAAGCCATAGAGCCGGATCATATCTCCCCCCGAAAGGTGCAGGAGCCATCACGCACTGAAAATGCTCCTCGACCACATATGTGAATCGAGATGGGACCGCCGGGGGAAAAGTTCGTCGCCACCGGAAAAAAGCATCAAGACCGGCCGAGTCTCGCTAGATTCTGGAGCGATATTCGCCGGCGATCACGTGCAGAGCGAGATCCACTACTCGCCGTCAATAAATCCACGATGGCCCACCGGATATCTCCCACCGAGCATAGGAAAAGAGCGTCGCCGGCGCCTCAAATAATCCACGTCGTCCTCTATGAACTCTGTGAATGATCGTGGAAGAACGGTCAAGTCAAAATTCACCCCGTTATAAAAACCCGGGGTGGCGGCTAGTGCTTGGAATAGCTCCCTAATTGCCATGTAGGGACGCCTCCGAGGCGAAGGCACGGCAATATTACGAGTGGCAGCAACTCCCAACATTGCACAAAATTCTTCAAAGGCTGGGCACATTTCATTCATCCCAAAATTAAAGAGATGATCCTGACGAGACCAGAACCTGGACGCTCCTCTCAGCATGTCCCAGTTTATCACGATATTTCTCCAGGAAAGAAGGCACCTGAAGCCAAAAATGTGATCGAACCAGTCACGCTCGTCGGCTCGGAGGGCAAGAATCCATAGGTCGAGGGCATTTTCATAGATTTCTAATTCTAGAGGTGTATGGTACGGGGCAGCCATTAGAGCAGAAACAAGAAGCTTTCTCTGTCAAAAGAAAGAGCAACTGAGAAGGAGAAGCTATGGAAAGAACGAGGCAGAATAAAGGAAAGCGGATGTGAAGAATTCAGGCTCGCTGGGTCTCCTTTTATAGCAGAAAATAAAAAATCGACAAACAGGACAAACAGTGGCAAACAGTGGCCAAGAAAATCTCCCAGGAAAACCATTTTGGGCGCCACCCTCATGGAATTTGGGCATGGCGCCCAAATTGCTTATGAGCCACGCCCAATTTGCTCCTTTACTGCCTCTGATATTCTGGTTTCTGTCCAAATCACCAATTAATCTTTTGTCTGATCACGGAAGCTCTGGCAATCTATCAAAAGCAAAGCCTATGCAAGAGTAAATGGCCACAATTATGCTCCCTCGCACAGGAGGAGGCGGCTGCCTCTTCCTCTACCCGCAAATCGCCAAAAAGCCCCTTAAAACCGAAGGTGTATTCTTTTCAAATTCATTTCTAAAATGCAGCGTGCCATTACCCTTAGGAGTCGATATAGCTTTATTTTCTGCATGTATTTTGAATGTGCATTTTATTTTATCATGTCATTTAAAATTATATTACATTTCATCATTCATGTTTGTACAGATACTAATTACAAATAAAAGAAAAAAAAAAGAAAAAGCTGACATGTGCAGGAAAAAGAAGCTAGTAGCCAAAAGATGCTCTGCCTCTGCTAAAGCCACCTCCCCTGACTCGGGGGCCCACCGTGCCGTCAGGTCTGCGTATTCTTCCCCTGCTCTGAGCGCGACTCGATCCTACGTCCGCATCGTCGTCATCATCATCACTGCGACGCCTGGTCTGCCGCATAGCGTCATTGCTCCGACAAGAAAAGTCATCCATCAGACGCTGATAGAGTTTGCTGATGCCGACGAAGCCCCGCAAGAGTCTCTTGTATGTGGACACTTTGACCTAAAAAAAAAGAGAGAGAGAGCATCAGTAAAAGAAAATAATATAGAGCGTCAGTCAAATAAAAAAATAAATAGAGCATCAGTCAAATAAATAAAAGAAGAGAGTGAGCATCAGTCAGCCAGAAAAAAGAAAAAGTGATAAATATACCGTGCGGGCCTGATCAGGGACGCGGTACTCCTCAGGAATCTCCACATCCGGAAGAACCTCTCTTACAAGCCTACCATCTCGCCGGTATGGGAAGGATGAAAAGGCATCGTCAGGCATGGAAAACTCGAGCCGTGCATCCAAAACAGAATGAGAAGACCCAGCCCAAGCACCATCAACAGATGCACGTCTCCCAATCACAGGAGGAGGAGGAGGAGGATGAAGCATCGTTCTCAAAAAGTCTTCATATGCTATGACCGGGAAGTCACTGGCAGGCATCTGATATTTGGCCAAGTAGCGAAGCCGGTTTGGTATACAATCTGGATCGATCACATTCGGAGGAGGTGGAGGAGGTGCCACCGGGGCTATCGAAAACGGAACATGCTGACGGTTGACCCGCTCACCCATGTACAAGGAATCGCACATGATCGATACCATCAAAATCCGGCAACGACTCAATAGCAGGGTAACCTCGATCGGCCCTACCAGATTCCGCCAAGGGAACAAAGTCACCGAACCTGAGGTCGAGTTCGCCACTCTGTCCTGCAGCCCCAGTGACCCAATATAATGGCCTCTGGTGTCCATTTCCTTCCGATTCTCATTCACAAATTTGACCAAGTAAGGTGGTCCAAGAACATCACTGCGCAGTGGGCCCGGTACAAAGTCAAACACAGAGTAAGCCCACACCTGAAAAAAATAGAGAGGTAAAAGTCAGCAAAAAAAAAAAAAAAAATATATATATATATATATATATATATATATATGTAAAAATATATATGCTGACAAAAGAAAAGAAAAAAAATATACCTCCCAGGCAGGGGCAAAACCAGTCATAACCTTTGAGTCATTCCGACTCAGCCTATCCATGCAGAAGTAAAGCTCAGCCAAACCCGCCTGCCCCCAGTCATAGTCAATCACATGGCCCAGGTCTCGAAGGCAGCCCAGCAGAGAGACCCTCAGGGTAGTGGATGCATTAGCAAAAAGAGAAGTCCCAAGAAAAAAGAATAAAAATGTCCGAGCGACACGCGTCACAGCAACGTTATCCTCAGGATCAACCTGCCCGGCATTCTCCAGAAGCCAATTCTTCACACTGGGAATGGTCACTTCGTCTGCTGTTTTGTACTCAGGCACAAACCCCAAAAGGTCCTCCACCTCATCATGGCGGGTACGAAGGGTATAATCAGGTGCCAGAGTCTCCCCTATGCTAGTAGAAATACCGGTAATAGCAGCAAAGTCACAGGGAGTCATAGTGATTTCTCCCCAACTGAGGTGAAAAGTGTGGGTGGTATCCCACCAGTAGTTCCACAGCACGTCGAAGATAACTCTATAACTACGGAAGGGAGTAAAGGCCCGCATGAAATCTCCCAAGCCCATCTCATCTACCAAAACTTGGGCTGGCAAAGGCATCGAATGAAATATATCAGAGACTCTGGCACAAGTGGCTCTGGCTTTGTCCAAAACATTGCGTTCCTGGAAAAAAAAAAAGAAAAGGGAGGGAAAATAAAGGTAAGTCTCTCACAAACCCTTTCTCCTTACATATCTAAAACATTAAATTTTTCAAAAAAAAGAAAAGAAAATAAATATGTATATTTTTTGTACATTAAAAATTTGTCTTTGTACATAGAAATACATGTTATCATTTTAAGTATCATAATAATAATATACAAATATACTTTGCACATAAATATGCATGTCAGCATAAAAAGAAAAAAAAAAACAAACAAATGTATATATATACTTTGCATTTAAATATACATGTCACATTTTTCTTTTCACATTCATGTAAATAAATAACCATGCATTCACATAAAAAAGGGCATCTCATGCATATTTAGCACCACATTTGCATCAGAAAAAAAAAGTAGTACATGCATTATTAGTCAATAAGCTGTATTAGGAATGCACGGAAAAGAAATTAAAAATGCCACCTGCCATGGAAAAATAATATCTTCTTGGTATTTCCTATATCCCTACAGCATTAGCATGCATAGAAAATAAATTCTGGTGCATAAAATATATCTGTTTTGTCTTGTATATATCCGAAAATGTATCCGAAAAATGTGTCCAGAAAAATTTGCATTTCATTCCGAAAATTCCATCCTGTGAATATATGCCATGTAAAAATATTTTTAGAGCTAAAACATGCATCATATAGCCTTAATTGCATTAACATTATAAATCATGCATAGTAGGATCAAATAGTAACTACTAGTTCAATTTGGGCATCGCAAAAATAAATTGTCCAAATTTCATGCATTATTACTAAAATTGCATCATTTTAACTCATAAATCACATGCATAAATATCATAAGCAGCATATATATATTCCAAAAGTCCAAAACAGCACAGAAAATGAGCAAATCTGAAAAATTAACCAAATGGGTGGAAGAAAGTTATACTTACATTGGGATCAGGAAGATTCGAGATATGTTTGTACCAATCTCGCACCAGATTGCCCCAGTCATGTTTCGAATAATAATAGCCGACATGGTTCCGAACCAAAGGAGGAAGTTCTTTCTTTTCCTCGCCAGATTCCGGGTCCATTGGTGTTTTTCCTTTCCTAGATCTAGAGGAAGAAGCCATCTGCGCAGAACAACAAAAATTTTGGCGGAAGAAAATTGAGAAAAGGAGAGAGACAAAAAAAAAAGAAAGAAAACTTACCTCGTCGGCTATGGAAAGAACTGAAGCAGAAGCAGAGAAAAGGAAATGAAATTTCCTTTCTCCCGTAAGTGAAGAAGAAAGGGAGGAAAAAGTGAAACTTTCACTTTTCCCCCTCCAAACAGTTCAGCATCAGCACTTAAGTCCTCCAAATTTCAAAGCTGCAAAGTGGTCCCTAAGACTTAACAGAAAGTTAACAAAAGCAATTTTGTTAACCACATTCGACGGCCTTTCACCCAAAAAGCAAGAAAAGCTCATATCCCCAGCAAGTCACCGCCGACAAGCAGAAAAATCAGAAAACTCATCGGCAAAGGTAAGTCCCTTTTCCTTTTGAAATAAAAAAATCAATCAAAGAAAGAAACAAAAAAGAGAGTTATAAAAAAAATAAAGTCATAAAAAAAAACAATCAAAGAAAAGAAAAAAAATGCAAAAAGAAAAGAACAAAAACAAAATCCCCAAGCAGAGGCGAACTACGTTTGGTCTGATTCCTTGAATAAGGATACGTAGGCAGCCTATTTCAGTAGGCACGACCATCACACAAAAAAAAAAAAAAAGAGAGAGAGAAGAAAGAAAGAGAGAATAAATTTCCCAGCAAGAGTGGCAAAAATGCCAAGATCAGCCGAATTCGCGGCAGCCACCCCGGCACAAAAGGTAAGTCAGGTACAGTATTCTTACCTTGACTATTAGAATAATTTCCTCTTAAGGAAAGTTTGCTTTTAAATAAAAGAAAAATCTTTTTCAAAAGGTTTTGTTTCAAAAAAAAAAAAAAAAAAAAGAGGAATATTCAAAAACAAAAAAAAAAAAGAGGAAAGAAGAAAAGAAAATTCTTTATCGTGTCCAGCGGATTTTTGATCAGTTGGATGCAGTTTTTGAAAAATTTGAAGAACGTTCTTTGTCGTATTCGATGTCGGGTATTGATCGGTCGAGTACAGTTTTCGAAAATCTGAAGGTCCTCTTATTGTGTTTGGAAGCAAGGTATTGACCACCAAACACAATTTTGAGGCGATCTCTTAACATATTTCGGGTATTGACCGGTTGAAATATGGTTTTCGAAATACACAAAATCTTCATACCGTATTTGACAACGGTTTCGGACCGGAAGAATACGGCTTTTCGAAAAACATGAAAATCTTTTCTTCAATTGGTTGTTTGTTTCGGCTTAGGCCGAACTACGTTTGGTCTGATTCCTTTTATTAAGGGATACGTAGGCAGCCTACATTAGTAGGTCCGACCATCAGAGCATTCAATTTGCATATCTGCTTAAAAACTGCGATAACCTGCTATAACTGACTAAAAATGTCTAGGATATGGAGGTTTGATAAATTGCTGCATTATAACTGCTACCTGCTGCATATTTCTCCCTCGTTTTGAAATTAAACGAAATTGGAGAGTCTATTCTTATCAACGATGTTCGTCTACTCAGTAAGCTGCGGGTTACCCGTAGACTCCATCGTTGAGGGGCTCTGTAGACACCCCAATTTCGTACCCCTGGTATGTGACATGACATAAAATATCAAGACCTGTTAAAACATTAACAAATGTCAAGTTACAGGGTCAAAAGTGCAAAAGGACAAAGCAGGATGCGCAAAAGGACAAATTGCAGGGACTAAAGTGTTCAAAAAGGACTAAGTTTGAAAATTGGGCGTGGCTCCCATAGTAAATGGGCATGGCGCCCAAATATCATAAGGGTGGCGCCCAATTCTTCTTTTCTGCCACTGTTCATTCAAACAGTTGCCGCATAATGCAACTCTTTCAGCGCGCGGTGCAACCGGTTGATGCGCTTGAGAAGATTTCTAATGCCCGCGATGTCCCTGCTTCAGCCTATAAATAGCAGTGCTCGGCTCCTCATTTCACACAGAATTCATCCGTAAAGCTTCTCCGCGTTAACGTTACACTGGAGAATTAGAGAGCGGTGTGAGATAGTGAGAGATCACCTCCAAAGCCTCGAAACCCTGCCAAACTTCCTCCAAACACAAAACCAACCGATAGAAGTGTACCTTAGCCCCCCATCTAGGTATCCACCCTTTTTCACCGGTCCAAAAATCGTGGAAAGAGCAGTTGCTCTGCCCGATTTAAAAGGCCAAATCAGCCAGAAATAAGCCGTTACTCTGCCTGATTTCAGCCAATTTCAAACCAGTCAAACAACCAAAAACAAACAGTTACCCTGCCCCGATCCCGAGGCCGAAAAGTAACTTTCAGAGCAGTCACGCTGCCCAAATTCACACAACACACAACACACAAACTTCAACAAAAAAAAAAGACTCTCTCTCCCCGAGGGACAGAGCGAGCACACCCTAGACTGTCTGTAAGTTTTTACTTTTAAAGTCTTTCATTTGTATGTAATAGTATTATTTCCAATCCGGCCCAATGTAGCCATATAAGCAGTTGTGCTGCCCGGATTTAATTAGGAAATAGTACTAAATGTAGCCGTTATTATGGCAAAATGTCTTTAGATAGATTTGTAATTATTTGCTTTATTTATTCATTAAAGTCTTTATTTGTAATAGTATTATTTCCAATCCGGCCCAATGTAAATATATAAGCAGTTATGCTGCCCGGATTTTGTTGGGAAATAATACTAAATGTAGCCGTTATAATGGCAAAATATTTCCAAGTATATTTGTAATTGTTTGTAAAAGAGACTGTTCAAGTCCGTAAATAATATAGATGTAATGGATGTATTTGTAGGCAGTTAATGCTTTATTTATCTGTTTAATAAATATAACAAAAAGCATACTTTAGCCAAAAACCGTTTTGAGACCGAAAGGGCGAGTTGGGTGCCTAGCACCTTCCCAACTCGTAACTTAGCCTCCGAACCCGTTTTCTTCATCTCTGGTTTTCTTTTTTCTGGTTTTGCTTTATTTTTGCCTTAAAATAAAGATGGCGACTCTAAAAACATTTTGGATCCAGTGGGGCCTCGCAACATCTTTCTTTGCACTTTCACGTTCTCCCCTAAAAAGGGAGAATGGGAATGGAAAGGTGATGTATTCCTATGTCCTGGTATCCCCTAAACAAGGGATAACTTGACGTAGAAAACCCAAAGCACTCATAGCGATCCGAAATAGGCCATAAGGCTATTTTCATAAAATCCATAGTGGGGGCGCTGCAACATCTTTCTTTGCACTTTCACGTTCTCCCCTAAACAAGGGAGGATGGGAATGGAAAGGTGATGTTTTCCTATATCCTGGTATCCCCTAAAAAAGGGATAACTTGACATAGAAAATCCAAAGCTCCCATATTGGATCAAAAATCCACTAAAGGCAACCGAGGCGTATTCCAACGCGCTATTCCGACAGCACTCCTCCCGCACTTTTGATTTCGTCCTCCCCTAGAAAAGGGAGGTTGGAACGGGAGCAGTAGATGTCACCGCATCCGCACGGACGCGCACCCCTATCCAAGGGCGCGCGGGGCGCGGGAGCACGCATTCCCGGGAACCCACAGGGACCCTTAAATTATATGTGATTACCAAACGATATGCTGGAAGTGGCATCTACAATAGACATTCTATGTGCACTTCCAGTTTTCCTTAAGATGTGTTAATGGAGAGGAGTTTGAGGTGCTGATGGTACACTGATTTTTGAGGAAGCCCTTAACTAGTCGTCTCATTAGTTATCTTCTTCTCAGTTTCTAATGTACATTCGTGTTTGTGATTCAAAATTGTGGTTGAAATTGACTAGTGTATCCAAGTCTCTAAAATTGGTTTAGTTGTAATTTTTTCTAGAAGGAAATGCATTTTTTGTAGTTATTTGATATTTGTATGTTTATGAGTAAATGAGCGCTCATGCTCATTTAGTACTCGTCCATATATGACCATATAATTAAATGGACATCTATTCACCCGCCACCCATATGAACACGCTCATACCCGTCCATTTGCCACCTCTACTAATGACATTGTTATCATTTATTTATTTATTTGTTGGGGCATAGGATAGTTTACTTGAATCAACTTACAAATTTTTAATTTAATTCAACTCTCCAATCGAGTTCAAAGAGCACCCTAAATTACCCAAAGTTAATGTCACACCTTTAAATAACACAAAAATTAGTCGCCACTATATATTTTCGGTTATGCGAAAAAAAAATAAAATTGAGTAGACGAATAGATATAGTTTATTAAGAAAGATAAGAAAAAAAATCACAAAAACAATTAAGTTACAAAGGAAGATAGTAATTGAAGGGCATATGTGTCATAAAAATAATTAATTTCAGTAACCATATATCAATGTAGTGAAAAAGCTAAATTTGTAGCGGAAATAGACTCACCTTTTTAAAAATGGATTCTTTAAGTGTAATATCTTAAAATAGTATTTACGTGGGACTGGGGAATATTAAGTTTTCAAGTAGTATATAAGTTTTATAGGGTCTATTCTCTTTACCAGATTTAGTGACTTTAATTTCTAGTATTTACTACCCCTGTTCCAAAATAAAAGATGTTTTAGGAAGAAAAAAATTGTTCAAAATAAATGGTGTTTTAGGATTTCAACTTTCGTGAAACATTTATCCATATTTTGCTAAAACTAGTGTTATTTACTACCTAAAATTAAATGATGTTTAAAGAGGCTTGTTCAATGGAAAGAAAAAAAAATACTAGTACAACTTAACTATAATAAATAATTTTAAATGTTTTTTATAAACTTTAATTTGTGTGTAAATTACTAAAACATCATTTACTTTAGAAAACAAAGGTAGTAACTTTTTTACTTTGCACACAACTTTTCTCATAAATCAAGCTAAAAATCACCATAGTAAACACGTTCTTTAAAGTAGTATATGGATATATATTTCTCCGACAAGTTTATAATACTTCTTGCATGTATCAATTATCATGTTATCGTCTTTGGGCTCTTCCCCAAATGAATTATTTAGAAAATAAAAAAACATAAACTTCCATCAATATGCTGCATTTGAGAGGATATTGGAGATTTGAAATAATTTGATTGATCCTCAATCCTTTTTTCTCTCAAATTCGAAGCCCATCTTCATCCTCATGATCCCGCAACTTCCAAGATCCATCATCTTGTTGAACCATTCCATTATTATTTAGTACCCACTAGTAACCAGGTACTAGGTATTTATCCTTCAACATATCTGTGAATTTGTTAACAAGCGCGATGTCTCGTTTCACCTCCAAGTCAAACTTTCCGTTAACGCCATGTGTTCCCGCGATCCCATGCAAATAAGACGCCTCCAAATCGTGCCAAGTCGGAATAGATCCCTGATTCTTCCAGTAAACTGATTTCCGACTATCAATCAACAACTCTTGCCCAACATCTACGTACCCTGGAGCATTTGGCACCAGAGGAACAATGTCTGGAACATTACGTACAAGCAAGATACGTAGATTTTCAGTGGAATTAACAAGTTCCTGGAAATCCGAGTTCCCTACATGTGGACTCGCATACGCGAAAGCTGTCACCGGAAATGGTTTGTTACTTTGGAATTCCGCCTTTTTAAATAAATTGGCTCCCATGTCAGTTGCATTGAGTGTAGCGAGGGAAGCACCTAAACTGTGTCCAGTCACAGTTATGCTCATCTCTTCATTCTTGTATTCGTCCATCAGCCGCTTCACCTCGGTGAGTATCTGGCATTATTCAACCTTGTTAATAAGATAGGTATAAATTATGTTGATCTATAATTGGTTTAGGAATAACGTACTGGTTCCTAAAACTGTTGGGTGCCGTATTCATTGAGAAGAATTGTGTTATTCAAAGAGAAGTACGATCAAACTCACCTGGTCTCGTGCACTGGTTTTGTTAAACCGAGAACTTGGATCATTTGAAGTGTACATAGAAATCCAGCCCTGATGTACTTTAACGCCATTGTCTTTGCCAAAAACTTCAGGAGCTGGCACCAAGGGAAAGTCGGCATCTACAGCCCATTCCGTTGGTTTTATCGTCCCCCGAAAACAAATCAATATATCTCTTCTTCCCAAAGCTGTCTTCCCCTCGTCTGTTGCCACTGCAAGTACCCAATCCAATTCGAATTTTTACACCAAGGTTCGATAAACATGGACTCCACGAACGCTCCTGGTAAGTGAAGCTTTGATGTTGCATAAATATCATTGACTACCTCGTACTTGTAAGGGTTTCCTTTTTCCAGACCTACCCGGGTGAAGAAATCCTTTTGTGCGTATTTGCTACTCCCTGTAAAAATTGATTTAATATTGTTGGCGAATGTATCATACGTTGCTTGAGTTCTTTCTCCGTAATGAATTAGGTATCGTCGTAGATCGATGTCGAGAGGGTCGATGAGATTTTTCCAATTATTTTGACCACTTAATACTCTCCTTCTTTTTGCTATACTAGGGAGACTCATTTTGTTCTAAATATGCACATGGCCTTTGCACCAAATATTAAGAATGGATCGAAAATGGATGTTAACAAGATTGCAGAGATTAATTGACACTTATAGTATCAAGGAATCACACAATATGTGTGTTTAAACAACTTGTAACAAACATGATGAACCAACAAACTAGATATGCTAGAGTTAGTGTTTTAACACGCACAAAAGAGCTTTTGGTTTTTTTTTCCGCCTTACTTGAGGTTAAATGCCGGTGACATAAGAAATTGTAAATTTATTTTCTCCTCCTCTATCGTAAGCCAACTTCTTCATCCCTTGCCTTCGTCCCCGTTTCGTTGGACAATCGTATTTTGAACTTCAAATTGTTGGCTGAAACTATAGAAAGAGACATATCTAGGCATTTTTGGAACAATTATAAAAAAAAAAATAACCTTTTCGGTTGAAAAATATACTAGAGTATCTCGATTAAGTTTAGAAAAAGGGACTGATTTACAATTTCTCCTAAGTTTTTACCAAACTAAAGAGATAAAATCTAACAACACTTAATTGTTAAAGGTGAATGGTGGATGATTCCTTTAATGGACTATGAACTTTCTTGTAAGTCTGAATCTATGCTAACAGCAGAACACTTCTTTTGTACCTATCATTTTATCGATATGGGCTTTAGTAGAACAAGATCAAGGAGTTGGGAAAGGAATCGACTTGCAATTACTCTAAATATTTTATAATTTTCTTCCTAAAATGTCTCGTCGTCCATCAAAATGGTTTCTTCCTAGCTAAATCTCAACCTGTAATTTTTTTCCTTCCATTTCGATTTCTTTCATATGTGATTGACAATCAACGTGTAATTGAGCAAATCATGAAAAATTATGCATTGAAACATAACGGAGATAATTGTGGATTAGGAATCAATCAATTATTAATTCAATAACTCAACTAGATGGTCTATATTTTTCTCCTTGACAATCTTGGTGCGTCTCGTTTGATCGGTCAGAAGATGCGTTGAATTCGAGCAACGTCAATGACTACTGCATGAGAAGACGACAATACACGGGATACTCTATTCATTTTACCTTTGGAAATGATGCTTTTGAAATGAGAAAACAAAACTCTGGAACAGTAGATGATTTCAAAGCCTTGTGCATGCCACCTTTTTTATTGACTTCACTGACTTTTTTTTGTTGAGTAGAATTCTCCGTTTTTCTTCCAACTTTTTCTGATCTTTCGAATTTTTATTCGCGATGCATCGATATAGAATTGCGATGCATCGTTATTGAATCACGATGCATCGAATTTTAATCGATTTGGAATCGTGATGCATCGCTATGTTATACAATTTGGAATCATGAATGCACAAATTATGCATCACGATGCATATAATCATGTATCAAAATCATATATCGCGGTTCGCCCGATTCACAACTTGGATTTGCGATGCACAAACTAGATTCGATTTGTTTAGCGCGATACAAAATCGATGCATGAACTGATGCTTTGCGTGCTTCAAATTATTAAAGGTATTATAGTCTTTTTGCCCCCAAAAGTGTATTTTTTTCGGTTAAAAAAATATGTAGTGAATTGGAGTTATTGGAAATTTTAAAAAGGTACCGACTCGATTGGACGCTAAAATTGAGCGGACTTCATTTTATTTGTATGCTATATTCTTGTCAACCATCATGCAGTAACGTGAAGTCCACAATTGGACTTATAACTCTTCCCTTCCTCTAGGCCACCAGTTCTAAATTTGGTATGTTCCACTTTCAGTAATGCATATGGAATGGAAAAGGTGGCAATAAACTTGCGCTCATTCTGGAAGATATTGCTTCTTAGTTCTTATCCATACTAGTTATTTATAATGATAATATAACTTTTGTACATTATAATTTGATTGTTAAACTCTTTCATGATTACAATTTTTTTTATATTGTTACTATTATTAAGCGTTTTTTTACCTAAATACTTTTAAAATTAACATAAGTTTCTAACTAACGTGTGATACATATTCTCTATTGGTAATAATAGTAAAAATCTTTGATCTGAAGATTTTTAAAACTAATATCTAACTTGATAATAATAGTCGAAATTTTTTTGTTAAAAACTTTAAAAAGTCTTATTCATTTTTAAACAATGTGGGATACTTATTTTCTATTTCTATTGGTAATAAAAATTTAAGTCTTTTATCTAAAGACTTTTAAGACCAACATCATTTTCTAACTATGTGGTATACATATTTTTTATTTGTAATAATAGTGGTCTTTTATCTAAAGATTTTTTAACCAACATATATTTCTAAATAATGTGAGATACATCATTTATATTGATACTAATGTAAAAATGTCTTTATCTAATGACTTTTAACCAATACACACACACACACACACACACACACACACACATATATATATAATGACAAGGGTGGATTTTTCCCTCCAAATCTCACTTTTGAATTATTAACTTTTGAGTTTCCATTTCACTTTTTCTCTCTCTTATCTTCTCTTCTATGGTTGTATTTATCTTTCTCTCTTCCCTCTCCTCCATATCTTTTCTCTCATCACCACCATCTCCTTTCTTTTAAATGTGTTTAAGCATTTTTCTCTCTTTAAACATAAAAAATAGTAACTAAAACAAAAATATAAGAAGTTAGTAAAATAAAAATAATTTATGGAACAAACAACTATAAAAAATAAAAGTTACAGAATAATATATATATATATAATGACAAGGGTGGATTTTTCCCTCAAAATCTCACTTTTGAATTATTAACTTTTGAGTTACCATTTCACTCTCCTATCTTCTCTTTTCTGGTTGTATTTCTCTTTCTTTCTTCCGTCTCCTCCATATTTTATCTCTCCTCACCACCATCTCCTCTCTTTTAAATATGTGTAAACATTTTCTCTCTTTAAACATAAAAAATAGTAACTAAAACAAAAATAATAATTCCGGAGTCAAGAAAACAAAAATATAAGAAGTTAGTAAAATAAAAATAATTTATGGAACAAGCAACTATAAAAAATAAAAGTTACAGAATCACAAAACAAAAATAATTTAATGCGGTGGTTAGTAAAATAAAATAATTTACGGAACAAAAGTTTAAAACAAATTCTTAAAAATATAAATGTAAAAAAATACGTTAGTAAAATAAAAATATTTGATGGAACAAAAATAATAGTTTCAAAGTCAATAAAAACAAAAACAATTTAAACTAAGGTTACTAAAAGAATAAAAATAATTTACGGAACAAAATTTTAAAACAAATTCTTAAAAATAGCTATGTAAAACAAAAATACATTAGTTAAATAAAAATATTTGATGGAACAAAAATAATAGTTACAGAGTCAATAAAACAAAAATAATTTAAACTGAGGATAGTAAAATTATAAAAATAATTTATGGAACAAAATTTAAAACAAATTCTTAAAAATAGTTAGGTAAAACAAAAATACGTTAGTAAAATAAAAATATTTGATGGAACAAAAAGAATAGTTACAAAGTCAATAAAGCAAAACAATTTAAACTGAGGTTAGTAAAATAATAATAAAAAATTACGGAACAATTTTTTTCCGTAAAACTAATTCTTAAAAATAAAACAAAAATAATAGTTATGAAGTCAATAAAACAAAAAATATATAATGAACGTTATTAAATTAAAATAATTTACAAAACAAAAATATTTGTTAACGGTAAAAATAATTTCGTTATTTTGATTTTAGCTTATTTTTTCTCATAAATTTATTTATTCATAAAATACAAATATAATTTAATAACAGTAATCATTCAAAAGGAAGAACTTATTTAAGTTCACATTCTATTTGAAGGGCGGAAAAAAATTAAGTTTGTTCCAAGACATTCATTATACAGAGTTTTTGAATAGTATAAAATGTTCAGGGTTGTCAGACCATGAATTGATACTTAAAATTAGTGTTCCAGTAATGTTATTGAGAAACATTGACCATGCTGCAGAGTTGTGCAATGAAACAAGACTAATCATCATAAATCTTGGGGATCACATTGTTGAAACAAATTTTTTGAAAGGAAGCAATGTTGGAGAAAATATTTTTATCCCAAGATTGTCATTAACTTATCCGATGCAAGATTGTTTTTCAAGTTTCAAAGAAGACAATTTACATTGCGAGTAGCATATACAATGACAATTAACAAGTTGCAAAGTCAATAATTGTACGCAGGTCTCTTTTAGAAAGAAAAAAAACCATTATTTAGTCATAGACAGTTATATGTCGTAGTTTCTAGAGTAACAAATTATTTTGGTTTGAAAGATATTGATATGCAGTGAAGATGAAAAACCAACTAATAAGATAACAAATGTTGTGTATAAAAATATTTTTTAGAATCTATAATGATTAGTGATATGCTTATATGTAATTGTTAATAAACCGATTCTCTTTATTTTGTTTATATACGATTTTATTGACGTGCGTTTAACGCACGAGTTAAAAAACTAGTTTGTAAATAATAAGAGATACATCTCTTTGTAACCAATGTGAGATATATCATTTAAAACTTTTTTAATCAATATCACTTTTTTAACCAATGTGAAATACTTATCTTCTATTGGTAATAATGATAGACTTTTAAAACCAACATGACTCTTTAACCAATGTAGGATACATGAGCGATCTTCTTAAACTATGATTACAAGCAAGAAAAACTATAAATTACAAGCTAAATTCAGATTATTTCCGACCCCTAACTTAGGACTACAAGGTTTGTATTTATACTAAAGTTTACAGGGCAAGAAGTAGAATTATGTTGAAATTCCCGTCTTTGGAAGTCGGCTACCCTTGCGGTCGCAAGGTATCAAGGGTTTGTGGCCGCACGACCTTCAGTCCTTCATGGTTGCTTTACTAGGGAGCTTGCGGGGGCAAGGTCTTGAGAGAATGCGGCCGCAAGGCCTTAATATTTTCTGGTCCTTCTTCTTTGCAGCCTTTGCACTTTGCATCCTTTTAAATTCTTCACTTAAAGCCTTCATGAATTTTATAATTCCATCGAAAACCCTGAAACTCACAATTAATCTCCAAAACACATATTAGTAGCCAAAAGCCTCGTGGAATCGCTACTTTTAAGCTGTATAACTACCTCATAGATGCATATTGTAATACCCCGATTATTTTAATTAAAAATATTAATTTATAGTGATTAAAATTAATGTTTTTGTTTTGGACCTATTTGGTAACTAATTAATTTGGGTTTGGGCTAGGTCTATTTTTTACTAAGACTTTAATTCTAGTCCTTATTAGTGTAACTTAATTATTTTTAGTCCATTTAATATTAGGCTTTTCGGTTAGGGTTAAGTAAACCCTAACAAGTGGAGTATTAAAGAAAGCTTTAGGGTGAAAAAAAATAAAAATAAATAAATAAAAATAAATAAAAATAAAAATAAAAAATAAATAAATAATAATAATAATAATAATAAAATAATAATAATAAATAATAATAATAATAATAATAATAATAATAATAATAATAATAATAATAATAATAATAATAATAATAATAATAATAATAATAATAATAATAATAATAATAATAATAATAATAATAATAATAATAATAATAATAATAATAATAATAATAATAATAATAATAATAATAATAATAATAATAATAATAATAATAATAATAATAATAATAATAATAATAATAATAATAATAATAATAATAATAATAATAATAATAATAATAATAATAATAATAATAATAATAATAATAATAATAATAATAATAATAATAATAATAATAATAATAATAATATAATAATAATAATAATAATAATAATAATAATAATAATAATAATAATAATAATAATAATAATAATAATAATAATAATAATAATAATAATAATAATAATAATAATAATAATAATAATAATAATAATAATAATAATAATAATAATAATAGTAATAATAATAATAATAATAATAATAATAATAATAATAATAATAATAATAAATAATAATAATAATAATAATAATAATAATAATAATAATAATAATAATAATAATAATAATAATAATAATAATAATAATAATAATAATAATAATAATAATAATAATAATAATAATAATAATAATAATAATAATAATAATAATAATAATAATAATAATAATAATAATAATAATAATAATAATAATAATAATAATAATAATAATACTAATAATAATAATAATAATAATAATAATAATAATAATACTAATAATAATAATAATAATAATAATAATAATAATACTAGCAATATTAAAAGTGGGCGGCAAGTTAAACGGCTGGAGAAGGAAGGCTTCTGGCGGCGCACCAAATCTCCGGCAGACGAGATATCGAGTCTTTGATTCGAGGTAAGATATAACCTCTCTCGTTTCTAATCTAAGTATGACTCTTCAGTTGGAATCAGTAATCCGGATTCTCTGTTTAAAGATTAAAAGAATTGTTAGAGTGAAAAAATGACAGTATGGTTATGTATTGGTTTCCTTGGATTGTGAATCTGTGTACACAAAAAAATAAAATAAATAAAATAAAGAGTATGAGATGGAGATGGCTTGTTACCTTGATTTCTTTTTCTAAACATCTAATTAATAGTAGTATTTCGGTTTTGCTTCTACCTTTGACTGCTATTGTGATGTTGTTGTTGTTGGGAGATTAGTGAGGAGAAGGCGGAAACTGAACAAATAAAAAAAAAAGGGAAGAAGCAGAGGCGGTGCAGAGATGGAAGAAGATTGTTAGATAGAATGAAAATAAAAGGAAAGAAGAAGAAGCAGAGACAGTGCGGGAAGAGAAGAGGATAATAGGGGTGAGGGGTTGTTGACTTTTTGAAAGAGTGTTGGGTGAGGGAATAAAATGTAAAAAAAATTATGTGGGTTTAAAAATTGGTGAGTGGCTGTTGCTGAACAACCAACTCACAATTTGGGTTTTGGATGTGATGGGAGGGAAGAATAGTAAACAAAAAAAGGAAAGAAAAAGTGGGGAAGTCTTATCAAGAAAAAAAAAAGAAAGAGAAAGAAGGAGAATGGAGGTGACGGGTAGAAAGGAGGAAAAAAAAAATGAGTTGTGATTTTTTTTAAAGTTAATTTAGTGGTAGGAATATGTTTTGGGTATTGTTTTGACCCACTTTCAAGTTGGTTCCTAAACGGAAAAAAAAATAAAAAAAATAAAATTAGTTTAATTACTTAGATGCGTGTAAAATATTGTTTAAGATAATTTAGTGTCTTTTATGTTTTTGCTGTTAGATTTGGACCAGTACGAGCATTGGTGCCTTATACGTACAAGCTAATTGTCCACTACTTTTCGGTAAGGGATTACATTTCTTTTAGGTTCCTTGTAAAAGTATAAAAATACTTTTAACGTTAGGCTTCCGCTATTCTTGAATTTCGTTCTTTCATTTGCCATGTCCGACCTCATGTCGGTAGTTGATTTGACTCGGTCGTTAGCTTTGTTGGATATCTTCATTATATCTTCGTTTCGCATATTTCATGTCTACTTTGATTTTTCATGAAATACCTTTGTTATTGAGAAATTGCTTTGCATTTGTAAACCTTGACGGTATACTCTTTGGTATCGAAATTGACAAATTTTGATATGATTTACGTTTTGATAATAGTACATTAACAGTACTATTCATGTTTTGAAACTATTTGTGATCACTAAATATGAACAACCCGTCACGGGGATTTTCGTGACAACATTTAAAATAATTGAAGTTGCACCACTTGGCCTGTGAGTGCGGTTATCCGGATATACCTTATTATTGTACCCTTCGGGGGATTTGGTTCTTGGTCAATAGACCCTTATGTGATCCTAATAAATATTTTGAAATCATCGGTTATTACTAGCTGGTATGGGACAGCCAGTAATGACAAACTTATTTGATCCATATTATTTTATATGAACTCTCCATTTTTTTAAAAAAAATTTATATTCTTGTCGATCGATACCTATCTTTGATTCTTGCAAATTACCAAATTTCTGTTTTACTTACAGCACGATTATTCTTTGAGTCACCCCTACTTAGAAACCGGAGGGGCGACGTATGATCTTACTGAGCTTTGTTCACTCACCCTTCACAACCCTCTTCTTCCAGGTCGAAATTAAAGACTAAGCTTAAGGTAGAGGATACCGGTGAAGAAGTCAAGATTTTTATGTTATATTTATATGTTTTGGAATTAAATGAAGATGTAGTAAATTTAGTAGACTTTGTTTAGAAATTTATTTTGGATGACTATATTTTAAATTGGAGACTTTTGTAATTCTGGTTGGATGACGCTTGACTAGTTTTATTTAAGTTTGGAATTGTAGTGACGTGGCCAGATGTGGGCCCATGTAGTGGGACCCAAAAATTTGGGACGTTACAGATTGGTATCAAAGCTTAGGCCTTAGATCCGGATGGTCTTAAGATTTAGGAACAGTTAAGAATAAGAAGTGACACTACGATAGGATTATGATACTAGCATTAAGTTGTGACTATAGCTAAGTTATGATCTCACTGATGATTAAGAAATTATTATTTTCGTTAAACTAATATACTCGTGTTACTTGTAGGAAATGGAGCGTAACAATACAAGTAGGGCAAGGGTCGCTCCACCCGTGACAGCTGCTAGAACGAGATTGAATACGATGCACACTAGGGTAGCCGAACTCGATGAAATTAACCATGTCTTGGAGCAGGAGAACCAGCTGGTAATTAACGAAAACCAGTTGCTAGTGAATGAAAACGGAGCCCTACTAGAACAAGTCAAGGAGATGATGAAGGCATTAGAGCTGGCACAAAATGCCTTGTTTAGACACTTTGACGAAATAGAAGATGCTAGGAGAGCCAACACGGAAGTCGAAGTGAGGCTGAGCAACACTAACTTCTTGGCTTTGGAACGCGGTCCAAATGGCCATAGATAATGGGCCAGTGGTGGAAGGAAATCCGGAAGACTTAGAGGAAGATGAAGAGGAGACAGAAAACTAGATAGAACATTACACTAGTTATTTCGTTTTATAGTTACCCTAGCTAGTCGTTGAATTTGTTTAGAGGGTTGTTTTAGTTATAGGACATGGGATACTCTAAATGTACCCAAATTTTGAGATGTTGGAATTTTTTTTTCAATTAATAAATTTGAGGATTTATTTGAATGTTCATCAATATTCCTTACAACTATGTCCGTACTGATATATGTTTTGAGTGCGTAAGATCATAAGATAAGTTTTGAATGAAAATGATATTATGTAACAATTATGTAAGTTGCTCCCATTTACATCATACTGAATGCAAATCGGGGACAGATCGAAAATTGTAAGACTTGCGGGGGAAAGCATCCAACGTTAGCTTGCCACAGGGAAACATAAGCTTGTTTTAACTGCGGCAAAATGGGACACAAAGTCAGAGATTGCCCTGAGCCACTGAGGAATCAGGTTGTTCAGAACACTGGTGGCGGGGTGTGGGTCCCAATGAGCACAATAATAAGCTAGAAGGGGGGGTTGAATAGCTTATTAACACTTTAAAAACTTTTAAGTAAGTTCCTTGAAAGTTACTTGCAATCTATGAAAAGAATCAAGTAGCGGAAGACCTTCAAGAAAATTGTTCCAGGTCTGCCGATAAGGACTACCGGTAGACCTTTTACAGATTACTTAAGTTCTGCTGAAATGGATAATATAAACAATGAAACTGAGCAGTTTAAGTGATAGACAGACAGTAGGAAATAACACAAGTATTTTGGGATGGTTCACACTATAATGAGTGCTACGTCCACCACCAAGGCAGTCAACCTTGGATTTAAATTGTGCACTATGTTTTCCACTTAGATCAATTACAAAGAATATCCCTAATGGATCGTGTACAAAATATTGACTTGTGTTTGGGTCTAGGGAATTAAATATCTGTAAATACAAGATATTTAATTAGTGTATATAGTTAATGGAAGTTAACAACAAGAAGAATAAAGCAATAAATGTTGATGAGCGACTTCTTGTTGTTGACGAGGACTTCTAGATCTGTTAAGGATCTATTGAATGCACTTGGTGAAAGACTTGGAGTTATGAAGTTTCGAGCAATTCTTTAAGTGTTCGATTGATTACATGCTTGTCTCTTTGTTCCGCCTTCAATGGCGATATTAATAAGCATTTCAAAAGAATCCGTTGGAGAGGGCGAAGACTTCAACGGCTCTATTCATAAATGCATTAAATGCATGGGGTGTCGATCAAAGATTTTCGTCTTCCGATTATCTAGAGCAGATAATCATTTCGAGATCTTCAAAAAGGTGGGCGATTTGGTGTCGATCGAGAGATGTAGCGAAAGTAGGGGATGCAACTTCGCTTTTTTGACGAAAAAGTCTTCTACTTTTCGGAAAGTTGCTTTCGGCGGTTTGACATGTCAGGGAATGACTTGGATTAATTCAAATAATATATGGGAATAAGTTTGAATTAATCCAGCTAGCTTTTTGCTGGAGAGGACACGTAGAAGCAGATCAGCTGGACACGAGGTCTACCGATCTTAAGCTTTGAGCAGGTCTTCCGGTGAAGATGAGAAGGAGTCTTCCGCTGAACCTGAAAAGTCCTACAAAAACTATACAAGGCAAAGTTCTATACACAGTTTCCACGCTAATCGATACGCAGCCCGATTAGCCACTGGAGTATAAAACTAATGTAATGTACTGATCAGATATAAATTTAACATAAGAATCAACACGGGGACAAACTTAAACCAAGGGAGCAAGGTAGAGTGTATGCAATGAACGCAAGAGATGCTCGCGCTACTAATGACGTGGTGGCAGGTACCGTCCAACTCTTTTCTCGTAGTTTGTATGCATTGATTGATCCGGGTGCAACCCATTCTGTGATATCTACATCTCTTGCACAACGCATGAAACTGCTGTCACAAAACGTAGATATTGAGTTAGTTATAGATACACCAACGGGGGAGTCTATTCCAGTGACTTCAGTATATAAGTCTTGTTCGTTGAATTTGGAAGGTAGGGAAATGCCTATAGATCTGATTTCCTTAGATATTTAAGATTTTGACATAATTTTGGGAATGGACTGGTTAGCCGCCTTTCATGCTAAGGTGGACTGCTTTGGGAAGGAGGTAATATTTTGTATTCCAGGAGAACCGGAGTTTTGATTTGAGGGTTCTAAGTTGACGGCCCTAACAGGTTTTATCTCGTCAATGCAAGCTCGTAGATTGTTAAGGAAGGGTTTCCAAGGTTATTTGGCGCACATTACTGATACACGTAAGGAAGGGGTTAGTCTTGAGTCACTTCCTGTGGTTAGGGAGTTTACGGAGGTGTTTCCTGAAGAATTACCAGGACTTCCACCAGAGAGGGAGATGGAATTCTTAATTGACTTAGCACCTGGGACAGCCCCAATCTCTAAAGCACCTTATAGAATGGCTCTAGCTGAACTTAAGGAATTGAAGGAGCAATTACAGGAATTGTTGGAGAAGGAGCTCATTAAGCCTAGCGTATCGCCATGGGGTGCCCCAGTTTTGTTTGTGAAGAAGAAGGACGGGACGATGAGGCTATGCATTGATTATCGTGAGTTGAATCGGGTCACGGTGAGGAACAAATACCCGTTACCAAGGATCGACGATCTTTTTGACCAACTACAAGGGGCATGCTACTTCTCTAAGATCGATCTTTGTTCGGGGTACCACCAACTGAGAGTTAGAAAGGAGGATATTGCTAAGACTGCATTTAGAACACGGTACGGACACTACGAGTTTTTGGTGATCCCGTTTGGGTTGACGAACGCTCCGGCAACATTTATGGAATTAATGAACCGAGTGTTTCAGAAATTTCTAGATCAGTGCGTAATTGTCTTCATTGATGATATACTGATCTACTCAAGAACTCGAGAGGAGCACGAGCAACACTTGAGAGCGGTATTGCAGATTTTAAAGGAGGAGAAATTATATGCGAAGTTTAAGAAATGTGAGTTTTGGTTGGAAATGGTGAGTTTCTTGGGTCATGTAGTGTCAAAAGATGGAGTCTCAGTAGACCTGGCCAAGATAGAGGCGGTAGTAAATTGGGAGAGACCGACGACCGCTACAAAAGTTCGAAGTTTTTTGGGGCTAGCAGGATATTATCGTCGTTTTGTAGAAGGGTTTTCAAAAATAGCAGGACCTCTAACCCAGTTGACTCAGAAAAACAAGAAGTTTGTTTGGACAGAGGAGTGCGAGGTAAGTTTCGAGGAGTTGAAGAAAAGATTGGTATCAGCTCCAATTCTTGCTTTACCGTCAGGATCAGAGAAGTTTGTGATCTATAGTGATGCTTCGTTGAAAGGTCTGGGGTGTGTATTGATGCAAAATGGGAAGGTGATTGCCTATGCCTCAAGCAATTAAAGAACTTTGAGAGAAACTACCCAACACATGACTTAGAGTTAGCCACGGTTGTGTTTGCTTTAAAAATTTGGAGACATTATTTGTATGGAGTGACTTGCGAGATATATATGGACCACAAGAGTCTTAAGTACATTTTCACTTAGAAGGAATTGAATATTAGACAGAGGAGATGGTTGGAGTTATTGAAGGATTACGACTGCACCATTCTCTACCATCCAGGTAAAGCCAATGTAGTGGCGGATGCTTTGAGTCGGTAAGAGTAAAGGAACATTGGTTGTGATGTTAACAAAGGAGAAGAGGATTCTCGAGGATATCAAGAATTTAGGTTTGGAAGTTCGGGTAGGGGGAGGAAAAGGTTATCTGGCACGATTGAGTCTTCAGTCGTCCTTACTAGAGATGATCAAAACTGCCTAGAAAGTCTACCCGGAGTTGGTAAAAATTTGTGAAGGGGTAGAAATTGGAGCTCAGGTTGATTTTCGACTTGGAGGGGATGGTATTTTACGCTTTGGTAAGAAAGTTTGCATTCCATTGGATCCAGAGTTAAAGAGGGAAGTGTTAGAAGAAGCTCACAATTCAAGATTTGCGATACATCCTGGGAGCACAAAGATGTATCGGGATATGCGAGACATTTTCTGGTGGAGTAATATGAAGCGAGAAATTGCAGAATTTGTGTCTAAATGTCTCGTTTGTCAACAAGTGAAGTGTGAACATCAGAGGCCGGGAGGATTGTTGTAGTCAATGCCCATACCCGAGTGGAAGTGGGAACATATAACTATGGACTTCGTTGTTGAGTTGTTGAAGACATTAAAAGGAAAGAACTCCATTTGGGTTATCGTGGATCGTTTGACGAAGTCAACACACTTTTTAGCCTTCAGGATAAATGACCCGTTGGAAAAGTTGGCCAAGATGTATGTAGATGAGATTGTCAGGTTACACGGAGTGCCAGTCTCGATTGTGTCTGATCGCGACACCAGGTTCACCTCGAAGTTTTGGGGTAGTTTGCAGAAGGCTTTGGGCACCACTTTGAGTATGAGTACGACCTTTCATCCGCAGATAGACGACCAATCTGAGCGGACCATCCAGACTTTGGAAGATATGCTTTGTTCTTGTGCTTTAGACTTTCAGGGTAATTGGGATGATCATTTACCTCTAGTGGAATTCACCTACAACAACAGTTACCATGTAAGCATTGGTATGGCGCCGTACGAAGCGTTATATGGAAGAAAGTGTCGTACGCCTACATGTTGGGATGAAGTAGGAGAACGAAAGTTATTGGGACCAGAATTGGTACAGATTACCTCGGAGAAGGTACAACTGATTAAGAAGAGAATTTTAACGGCTCAGAGTAGACAGAAATCCTACGCCGATAAACGCCGACGTGAACTCAGATTTGAAGTAGGGGATCATGTGTTTCTCAATGTTTCCCCTACGCGTGGAGTTATGAGGTTTGGTATTAAGGGTAAGCTTAGCCCGAGATTTGTGGGACCATTTGAAGTGCTCGAACAAGTTGGGGAAGTTGCATATCGACTAGCTCTACCACCAGTACTTTCAGGGGTGCACAAGGTGTTCCATGTTTCAATGTTGAGGAAGTATGTTCCAGATCCGAGCCAAGTGATCGAGTATAAGCAGCTCCTCTTAAGGGAGGATCTTAGTTACGCTGAGTATCCTGTTAGAATTGTAGATCGAAAAGACCAAGTTCTTCGAAAGCAAACCATTCCATATGTCAAGGTTCAATGGAGCAATCACACCGAGAGGGAAGCTACTAGGGAACTTGAGGAGGAAATGAAGGAGAAACACCCCGAACTTTTCGCTGGACTTGGTACGTAAGTTTAGGGACTACACTTCTTTTAAGGGGGTGAGAGTGTAATACCCCGATTATTTTTATTAAAAATATTAATTTATAGTGATTAAAATTAATGTTTTTGTTTTGGACCTATTTGGTAACTAATTAATTTTGGTTTGGGCTAGGCCCATTTTTGACTAAGACTTTAATTCTAGTCCTTCTTAGTGTAACTTAATTATTTTTGGTCCATTTAATATTAGGCTTTTCGGTTAGGGTTAAGTAAACCCTAACAAGTGAAGTATAAAAGAAAGCTTTAGGGTGAATATATATATATATATATATATATATATATATATATATATATATATATATATATATATATATATATATATATATATATATATATATATATATATATATATAATACTAACAATATTAAAAGTGGGCGGCAAGTTAAACGGCTGGAGAAGGAAGGCTTCGGGCGGCGCACCAAACCTCTAGCAGACGAGATATCGAGTCTTTGATTCGAGGTAAGATATAACGTCTCCCATTTCTAATCTAAGTATGACTCTTCAGTTGGAATCAGTAATCCGGATTCTCTGTTTAAAGATGAAAAGAATTGTTAGAGAGAAAAAGTGACAATATGGTTATGTATTGGTTTCCTTGGATTGTGAATCAGTGTACAAAAGAAAAAAAAAAGAGTATGAGATGGAGATGGGTTGTTACCTTGATTTCTTTTTCTAAACATCTAATTAATAGTAGTTGATCACGCAAAAAGTGTGGTGATCCTGTCTTGACGTCCACGTGTGGGCGAGGATGATGTGGCAGCTTCTGGTTCGTCCTTTTCGCTTGACCTGCACAAAGTAAACGATAAACTCCGTTAAGGTGTCGGGTTGGCCCGACTATAACCCTCCGGCGTAAGAGTCAGATTTCCGGTAGAGAATTGGTAATAAATAGGCCGTGATAATTGTTTGTTAGGAAGCTATGATAAGAGAGTTGTGATATTGCCGAAATTACTTACCTTGCCCTGAATGTGGGCTCTCATATTTATAACTGAAGTTTATGGCGACGTGGCAGCTAATAATTGGGGAGCATAAAGCGGCTGTTATTAAATGCGTTGAGGGTATTCGTCAGGAATGAGTGAACTGTGTATTTGTCAGAGAGTTGGTAATGGCGTGCAGCGGTTTTCTCGGGCCTAGGGAAATGGTTTGTCAGGGTGGATGATTGGTCTGAGGCCGAGGTTGAAGTGATTTATCTTAGGGGTGAGTGGTCCTGTCCTCGCAACGTGTGGCTCTGCAGGTGGGACCCTCTTTGTGCCGAGGGTCGGGTCCTTTTCATGCCGAGGGTCAATCCCTCGGTTTTAATCATTTCAGTGGCCCCCTACTTTTTGGCTCGGCCAGAGGGCAAAAAGTATCCGTTGTTGACCGAGGAGGTTTTACGCGAGGCTTAAGTCGAGGTTGGAAGTTTATGGGACGTTCTCGTATCTGTTCTGTCAGGACGTTACATCTTTTCAGGCTGTCAGCTCTTTAAATGCGGTTTTTGGCGGCTTCTCGGTTTTCATTAATGGGCGGCTTTTCGAATTTCAAAATACTTTTAATGCCGTCCTTTCCCGCGTCTCGAATCCAGAGAAAGATACGTGGCGTCGTTTTGGGTAGGGTTTAGGGAAGGCACGCGGATCGACTGTTGTATTTCAGGGGCTCGCCTCAAAGCGATGTCGATTCTGAGGGGGTATAAAAACTTTCTTTTTCATCTTTTACTTGTTTACCTTTCTCATTTTTCTCTCTCACAGTATTTCCTTCTTGTTATTAGGCGATTTCCGGCATTCGGCTTGCTCCCATCCGTTACATCCTTGTTTATCTGACCATAAGTGTTTTTTTCTTTTTCTTCCACGTTTTCATCCTATTTGGGTGATTTCCACGGTGATTTCCGTGTTTTCCGACTTGTTCTGTGGTTTGGGGTCTTCACTTTCTGGGTTTTAACTTTTCCGGCGACTCTCTTCTTTTTTCAGGCATATTTTCTACTATAACGGTAGATTTCTCCGGCGATCTTCCAGTTTGTCTTCATTTGGTACGGTTTCTTTTCCTTTGCTTTTTCTTTCTAGAGTAATATGTCTCGTAGGATTCCTTTTCCCTATTTATCCTCTTCGTCTTCTTCTAGCAGTTCCCACCATTGAACTGATAGATTCTTGAAACGGGGTGATTCGAATACCTGTTTCGGTTAGGAGTCCTCCTCTTTTTCTTCCCAGTAGCGTGGCCGAGGCAGAGGCCTCGGAGAACGTTCCGAGTGAGTCTCCGGTGGCCGAGGATCTTTCTCGTGCCCTGGTACCATTTCAGGGTGTAGCCCGTCCTTTAGGCGAGGGTGCTCTCGTGGTTTCGGTCGAGAATGACCCCGAGGACATAGACCTCGGTGGTTTCGAGGGTGGCAACCCATGTGATGACGAGGCTGAGTCTGTACCTCGCGGTCCCGCTTGGAGAGGTGTAGAGGTGAAAGTCCTTTGGCCAGAGTAGATTTTGGTGGATACCGTGATCTATAAGGAGACGACCGTGGGTCCTCTCAGTTCGGAGAGCTCTGGGCCATGCTCGGTTTCTTCCTTAGACTCGGATGGTGAGGGCCCCTTTGTTGAGTCAGTTTTTGGGAAGTCTCCTCGCGGTGGCCCCATGTATAGGCAGTGCGAGGATAGATGGTCGGCAGTTACTCCTCGGCAAGCGAGGTTTCTCCTTGCGAGTTATGGGGTGAAGGTTAGCCCGCACTGGAAGTTCGGTGACGAAGTTTTTTCTGCCCCGGACTATCCATCTGACGCCCCTATGAAAGTGTTTTCGTGCCGAGTTCGTATTGGCTTAAGTCCGATTACTCAATTTTTTACCGTGGAGCGAGTTTTGCACTTAAGATCGAAAGAGCTGCGGCATAGGGCAACGAATGGCGAGTGGAGCCGAGGCTTCTGTTTCTGGCAGGATGGAGACGAGGGTGATAGGGTGCCTCGTGTCTTGAGGCCTTTCGAAAATAAGATTGGTTTGGCCGATGTGGAGGCGTGGTCACGAGCGTTTGGCTCTGAAACTTTCCGGGGTTCTGTTCCAGATCCGAGATGGGGGATTTCCGAGCTGCGCGGCCTTCGTAGTTATGTTGGCTTTTACTTCAGCCTCTTCGAATTCTCGGGGCTGCGTTTGCCTCTTGATCCATTTATTTGCGAGTTTCTGACTCAGACGAGCTCGGTGCCGTTGGACCTTTCGCCCAATCTGACCCGAGCATTGGTGAGCTTTGCCGTTTGCACCCGATCGAAGGGTTTCGAGCCTACTGGGCCTCTTTTTGTTACTACTATAAGGTCGAGCGTTTCTATGAACCGGCCGATCGTTCTCGTGCATCCTCGAGGATTCCTTTTGGCCGGCTTTGGAAACAAAGACCATAAGTGGTCCGAGAAGGTTCCCGCTTTAATGAGTCGAGTCATGGGTGGAATTTTGAGATTCCCCGGGAAAACCCCACTCGTCTTTCGAGGACGAAGACTTTGAACGATGCCGAAGCTACGAGGCTTGCTATCGAGGCCCCCTTTCGGCGATGAAGGGGTGCAAGTTCGGTCTATAATTGGAAGGCCATTGTGGAGAATGAGGGCCTCCTATCAAGGTTTGGGTTTCGGCGCTTGATGTTGAGGGTGGAAGGCGTGATGACGGTTTCGAATACGTGAGTCGAGAAAGAAATTGGGCCACGCATCGTGGATATTTGGCTCGGTGTGTCCGAGATGTGAGGGTATAGATGGGCTCGAGTGCACGACATCGTCCAGTTAATTTTGTTCATTCTGTCTTGTTTCTTTCTCGGTTTTTTGTTTGGGTTTCTCTTTTGAGTACCGATGCGACCTTGCTTGTTTTTGTAGAAATGGTCGCTTCGTGAGATCTTTGTTTTGCGGGTTAAGGGCCGAGGAGGAGCGAAGGAGTCTCGAGCTAAGAGCCTCGGCGACTAAGGATGGAAATCGAGGGCCCCGCCACCGTCTCGGCGTTTTGGAAGATCTACAGGGGTGGCCCCTACCCCACTGCTCCTTCGGCGGCCCTTTGGCGAGGCGAAGGGTAAGCGCCCGCATCTGGATGCTCCCAAGGCTAGAGGCGAAGACTCAAGCTCGGCCTCAGCCCTCTTAGATAATGTTGAGCAGAGGCGGTTTCGTCCCATCATCTCCCCCGGCGATGTGGTGTCACGATAGCGAGCACGTTGTCGGACACATCGTCAAAGTGATGAATAACTTTCTGCCCGACTTTGGGCTATGAGGCGGCGGCTACTCGGCGCGAGGTCGGCAGAGCTTTGAAAACAATGCGACCAGGCCGAGGCGTTTGATTGCAAGATCTTTGCGGACTTGCTTTGTGCGAGAGTAACCTAATTTCGTTATTTCTCTTTCTCGCTTTTACATTCCTTTTACGGGTTGCTTATGTTGACTTAGCTTCTCGACTCGAAGGTCGGCATCGGCACTATCATGACAAAATGAGCCGAATTCTGCTGAGTCCGTGAGGAGCTGGAAAGGCTTTATT
>CM028381.1:62952701-63011625 GCA_013146195.2 Codonopsis lanceolata
GCATAGTGCCCAAATAGTGGCGAAAATAGTGCATAGGAAAGCCATGGTGCCACAAGAAGCCTCTTGGTGCCGCACCATAACTTGTCTTGACAGTATCTTGTGTGATCACGGTTTGGCCAGACATTTCAGCACGCTCTGCGTCGATGCGTGGAAGGAAAAGAAAAACCTATAAAGAAGGCTATAAGCACGACTCAACGACCATGATGCTGCTAAGAATAAATGAGGGACCATTTTCCGGTCAGATCTTCCAGAAAAACTCTTATCCAAAGGTGTATTCTTAAAATCTTATTCTCAAATCTGACATGCCATTACATTTTAGATGTTTGGTATAGTTTATTTTACGTATGAATTTATTTTTGCATGTGTAACATGCGCATCATATACATTATATTGCATTATATCATAATGTTTATCATGCAGGTTTCTTTTTACAAAAACAAAAACAAAAATAAAAAAAATGCAAAAAAAAAAAAGAGATACTAATGTTCGCGAACCCAAGCTAATGTTACTCGGGGACGGTGACCGGCGGGAAAACCACCACCCACGACCACAGGACCCGATTGCGAATCCTCGACCTGCACAGCGGCTTGACCGCGTCATCATCATCGTCATCATCATCATCATCAAATGTCGTCATCTCGGCGTGCGGAGCGCCGCGAAATTGCTGAAACTCCCCTTGCAAGAGAATTCATCATCCAACTTCGATATAAACTGCGATCTTTGAAGAAGCCCGGCGGTTTCTTGTAAGTAGAGACACGTTCACGAAAAAAAAATATATAAAAAATGAAAAGGAAAAAAAATGTCGGTCTCAAAGAAAAAAAGAGTGTGCATAAAAAATGTATGTGCATAAAAAAATATAAAGAAAGAGACAAATAAGATGGATGTGTCTACCGAGCCACTGCTCAGGAATGGCAGCTCCTCCGAGATCTCGACATCGGGAAGAACACGCTGCTAATCCACCCCCGTTCATCTTGAAAAGTAGAAAAAATATCATCGGGCTCGTAAACATCGGGTTCTCGTCGAGGCGTGAAGTGGATGACCGAGGCTGACATGTTAGCATCGAATGCCGCTGGGCTGCGGAAGCGAGGAGGAGGGGGATGCGCACTTTCTAATCTCGAGGAAATCCTCGTATGACATCCTGGATAATCATCCGGCGAGCAGGTATTTCCCAGTATTGAGACCGGTCGGCGATTGAGATCTTCGAGGCTCTATCACCAGCGGGGAGGCGAGGAGGCACCACTAAAGCCATTAGAGAATAGTGGTGTTGACGATTCACCGTCGCCCATGTACAAGAATCCACCATGATGGAAACCATCAATATCCGTGGTGAGCATCAAAGTATGATAATGTCCTCAGGGCCTTCAGGGAAGAAAATGCATAAGCCAGATTGGGCGAACAATTCGCTCGGCCTCTTCCCCTGTTTTGCAACCAGTCGTCACTCGGATCAAACCTATTATGCGTCAACATCTTGGGACACATACGGAGGGTAGACCCGTCTGAATGAGGCGCTAAAAATCACGAAAAATGAAAAGGCCAGGACACACAAAAAAGGAAGAAAAAAGAGAGAGAAAAAATAAATATGTTGTCGAAAAAAAAAAGAAAAAAAATAATAAAAAGATAATAATAAAAAAAAAATGATGCATAAGAAGAAAAATGATGAAAGAATGAAAAAGCAGGAAAAGGCATGTACCTCCCAGCAGGCAAACCCATTCGAGGGTCGGTGAATCATTCGGTGGCTCGTCCATGGAAGCATATAATTGACCAAACCGGCATCCCCAATCATATGAAGGGATCCGATCGAAGTCCGGAAGACAAGCTAAGACGGAGGCTCTTAGGGTGACAGAAGAATTAGCAAAAAGTGATAAGCCGAGGAAGAAGAAAAGAAAAGCTCGGGCCACTCGAGTAATAGCGGCCTCATCGTTAGCTGGTACCAGCCCGGCATTATTAAGAAGCCAGTGTCGAACGCTGCTAATATAAATCTCGTCCGATGATTTAAAGCGAGGCTCGAAGCCCAGAAGGTCTACGATGTCGGAGAGAAAAATCAAGAGCCAAGGTCTCCCCTATGCTGGTAGGGATTCCTGTAATTGCAGCGAAATTGCAAGGGGTCATGGTCGCCTCCCCCTAGCTGAAATGAAAAGTATGGGTGGTGTCCCACCAGAAGTCCCGGAGCACGTCAAAGATAGGAAGAAAGCTGGTGAAATGGGTGAAGGAATGCAAGAAGGTGCTGAAACCCGAACCCTCCACCAACGATTGGGCAGCTTCGGGTAACATATCAAAAATTACAGCCACATCATTATATGATACTCGAACTCTTTCAAACTTCCTGCGAACCTGAAAGAAAAAAAATAAGGTAAGTTCTCTACCCTCGTTTCCCTCTCTGTACAGTTCTTTAAGTAAATAATGAACATATCACATGTTTTATACCTCATGATGTTTTTTACAATAAGTTCTTTTAGCAAAAATAATAAAGAAAAAAAATCTTGTTCATAACAAAAATAATTATTTAAATTGCTACATATCATTTTCATGCACTTATATATACAAAACAAAAAAAACAAAAAAAAATAATAAATCATTCTTTTACATTAAATATATATATATATATATATATATATATATATATATATACAAAACATCATTCTTTTTCAAAAATCATAAATTAAAAAAAACAAAAAAACAATTTTTATATATAATATTCTGCATATAAATAATTAACTTTGCATCTTAAAATACATATTTAGAACTGCATTTGTCATGAGCATAATAAAATGTGAAAAATTCATGCATCATCTTATAAGTATTCTACATTGCATTTGCATCAAGTAGAATAATTCATGCATTCATATTTTGCATTTCATTTGTCCAATAAGCTGCCATAGAGGTACAACAAAAAGAAGGTAAAGTACCACCAATCATCAAAATAAATATCTTTGTGGTATTTACTATACCCCTGCAGCATTTGCATGCTTGAAAAATAAACGTAAGGGCATGAAAAATATCTGTTTTGTCCTGTTTTTATCCGAAAATATGCCCGAAAAAGCGTTTCGGAAAAATTAAATTTGTACTCCGAATATTCCGTTTCGCGATTCTATTGCATGCAAAAATATGATTTAGTGTAAAACATGCATCATAAAGTCTCATTTGCATTTAGAACATAAATCATGCATAGTAGGGTCAAATAGTGACCACTATTTCAAATCATGCATCGCAAAAATAAATCATAGAAATTGCATACATTATCACTCAATTACATCATTTAGGCATAAATAGGACATGCATATGCATTACTAATAAAGTCAAGAGTGCTCCAAAGGTCCCAAACAGTGCAGGAATTTAGCAGATCTGGAAAATAGCCAGGAAAATTGCTAGAAAAGAGAAATCTTACAGTGGTTAAGGGAAGGTTGGACACGTGGGTGTCGATCTCGCGAAGGTTGCCCAGTCATCCTTAGAAGTGCGATATAATTGAGCCTATTCGAACCAAGTTAGGAGGTTCTCTCCTCCTACCACCAGATTCTGGGCGCATCGGTGTTTTCCCCTTCCTGGATCGCGAAGAAGATGCCATCTGCTAAGTAAAACACTGAAATTGGCGGAAGAAAATCGAGAAAATGAGCAAAAATGGAGAGAAAAAAAAAAGAGAAGGCAGTGGCTATGGCAACGAAGCAGCAGAAATGAAAGATGAAGAAAAAAGAAAGAGGAGTAGTAGCCCCTTTCTCTCAAACTCTCGTCCATATTAGGAGGAAAAAGGGAATTTTCCCTTTTCCCCCTCCAAAGTTTGAAGAGTCTTGTTAACCAAAATTTGCGACCATTCACCAAGGGACAAAGGAAATGACATCCCCAGCAGATCAAAAAAAAAAAAGAGAAAGAAAAAAAAGAAAAAAAAGAAGAGAAAAGAAAAAAAAAAGAAAGAAAAGAAAAAGAAAAAAAAGAAAGAGAAAAAAAAGAAAGAAAAGAAAAGAAAAGGAAAGGAAAAGAAAAGAAAAAAAGAAAAGAAAAGAGAAAAAAGAAGCAAGAATAATAGCCCCAACTCATGCCGAACTACGTTTGGTCTGATTCCTTGAAAAAGGATACGTAGGCAGCCTATCTTTATAGGTCCGACCATCACAAAAAAAAAAAAAGAATAAATTCGACCAAAGAAGAGTGGCGAGAAATGTCGAGTCGGTAATCGACCGGGTGCAAAAGGTAAGTCAGGTAAGTATTCCTACCCTGACTCTAGAATAATTTCCTTTTTAGGAAAATTAGAAAAAAAAACTTTGCTTTGTTTTTCAAAATTAAAAAAAAAGCTCTCTTTCAAATTGAGTTTTGATTTCAAAAAAAAAACACAAAAAAAAGAGGAATATTTCAAAAAAAAAAAAAAAGAGGAATATTTCAAAAACAAAAAGAAAAAAGAAAAATATTTCAAAAACACAAAAAAAGAGGAATATTTCAAAAACACAAAAAAGAGGAATATTTGAAAAAAAAAAAAAAAGGGAGAAAGAGAAAAAAGAGGAAGGAAAAAGAATGTTTTCCACTTCACAACTTTCGAAAATACTTGAAGAATGATCAATTTGCCGTGCTCGGCGACGGATCTTTATCGGTCGAGTGCAGTTTTCTGGATATTTGAAAGTTTTCGGGTTATGTGTGGAAAAGAGGCAGCGACCAGCCAGACATAACTTAGAAAATTCTTCTTAACACGTTTCAACGACAAGGTATTGACCGGTTGAAATGTGGTGGCAGAAAAACATTCAAATCTTCATACCGTATTTGACAACGGTTTGAGCCAGGAAGAATCGGCTTTTTCGAAAACACAAAAATCTTTTTCCGTTGTGTTCTCGATCGGGCTCGACCCGAAGAACATGACATCCTCACTTGGTCGTAGTTTAGAGTTTTGGCCTGAACTATGCTTGGTCTGATTTCCTTTAATAGGGAATACGTAGGCAGCCTACATTAGTAGGTCCGACCATCAGAGCACATTAAATTCACAACTGCTTAAATTTTCGATAACTTTTTATAACCGACTAAAAATGTCTAGGTTATAGAGTTTGGATAGCATGTTCACTGTGCATTATAACTGCTACCAATTGCATTTTCCCGTTCTTAAATGAACGAAATTGGAGAGTCTCTTGTTTATCAACGATGTTCGTCTACTCAGTAAGCCTTAAGGTTACTCGTAGACTCCATCGTTGAGGGGCTCTGTAGACACCCCAATTCGTACCCACAGGTATGTGCGACATAAAATATCAAGAAGCTGTTAAAACTTAACAAATGTCAAGTTGCGGGGAGTCAAAAATGCGAAAGGAAGCGAGGATGCGCTTGATGAAGCTGGGGGTAAAATGAAAAAATCTCAAACTTCAAGGCATGATGGTGCCGCACCAAGCCCAGGTGCCGCACAAGGGTCCTTGGCGCACCATCATCTTCACTGTGCGCTGCTCTCACATTGAAAATGTACAAGTTTTAAAGCACAGAGTACAACTCACCAATGCAGGCTGAACAAACGAAGGAATTCCCAGCGTGTCCTCAGTCTCTACTATAAATAGAGACCCCCGGCCTCTCATTTCAGTTGTTCAGTTTACGCGATAGAAAAATCGCAGCGAAGCTCTGCTTCTGCGATTCCTTTGATATCAATAGTACGAGAGGTGCGAGATAGGTGAGTGGAAGCCCCTATAGTTTCCAAACCCCGTCCAAACTCTGCCAAATCAAAAACCCATAGGTTATAAGTGATCCCTAGCCTAGTTGTTAGGTATCCACCTCATTTCCCGGTCAAAAATCCAAAATAAGCCGTTACTACGCCCGAGTAACGAGCTAAAAGGTCAAAAACTAAGTCTAGGTTCCGCCCAACTAAAAGGCCAAAACCTACCCAAATAAAGTCACTCGCAGAGTTGATAAGCCAAAACTTCAAAAATCAAGCGGTCATCCCGCCTGGTTCAAAACCAAAAGACTCCTCTCCCGAAGGACGAGCGAAGAGCACCGCCGCTCTAAAAGGTAATACCTTTAAGAGCGTATTTTATTTTATTTGTATTTTTTCCCTTTTTATTTATTTTTCAAAAAAATTGTTATTTAAATCCGGCGCAATGTAGCCAATATAAGCCGTTGTGCTGCCCGGATTAGATTAGGAAATATTATGTAAAAGAGTCGTTATAATGATCAAATATTCTTAAATATGTTTGTAATTATTGGAAGGAGACGGCTGCGAGTCCGTAAATAATGTAGCCACAAATGTATCTGTTTAAATTTCCCTTGTCATAATAATACCTTATTTATTTGCTAGATAAATATAACAATGAGCATACTTGACCAAAAACGTTTTGAGACGAAGAGCGAGTTGGGTGCCTAGCACCTTCCCAACTCGTAACTTAGCCCCGAACCCGCTTTCTAAAATCTACGGTTTTCTTTTACGGTTTTCCTTTATTTTTGCCTTAAAATAATGGTGGCGACTCTAAAACTTTCGGATCCGTGGGGCCTCGCAACATTCCCTCTTTGCACTTTCTGTTCTCCCTAAAAAGGGAGATACGGGAATGGAGGGGGTGATGTATTCCATATCCTGATATCCCCTAAACAAGGGATAACTTGATGCGGGAAACCCATAGCTCCCATAGTGATCTGAATGGGCCATAAGGCTATTTTTAATAAATCCATAGTGGGGGCGTCGCAATATCCTTTCTTGCACTTCTCTATTTTCCCCTAAAGAAAACAGGGGAGAATGAGAATGGAAGGGTAATGTATTCTCATATCCTGTTATCCCCGAAATAAGAGATAACTTGACATGGAAAACCATTAGTTCCCATTTTGGATAGAAAATCCACTCAAGGCAACCGAGGCACATTCAAACGTGCTAACATAGACAGCACTCCTCTCGCACTTTGGATTTCGTCTTCCCCTAAACAAGGGAGGGTGGAACGAGAGCAATGGTGTCCGCATCCGCACGCTGCACCCCTACCCAGGCGGCGCGGTCGCACCGAGGAACCTCACAAATCTATCTATTTCTATTAAAAATGGGTCCTAATCCCCAAAATAAAATGACAGAATGAATGCAAATATATATATATATATATATATATATATATATATATATATATATATATATATATATATATATTTTTTTTTTTTTTTTTTTTTTGCGGAATGAAAATAAAGCATAATAAAATAATATAAGGACGAAAATGAAGAGATTTTAAAAATAAAGGCCCGGCCCTTTTGTTGTGCTGCCCAGAAATTATTACACATAAAATATTGCATATATATATTATATATATAATTTTTTTTTTGAAAAATACAAATATTTTCAAGTATATCCGTAACAATATTTGAAATGAAACTGCTGCAAGATGGAGGATCATATCCACAAATATAGACACGGATGTTAAAGGAACGCAATATTCAACTGTTTAAATTAATATAACAAGCATACTTTAGCCAGAAACAAAAGAAAAAAAAGTTTTGGTTACTGAGTCTAGCTGTAAGACCCCGAACCTTCGTGTATTTGACTTTTTCGTGTTGCATGCTTTGTTGTTAATGCGTTGAGTGTTCGTCTTAGCATGTTAGCACTTAACTAGGTCTCATTGGAGTCTTAGTACCTTGCATATATGACTTATAATGTTCATCTTGATCATAGTATGCTTGGTTGAAAGTTTAGAAGCTTTGTTGTTTCGTTTGAGTCTTAGGGTTTCTCGTGTTTGCCTTCGTTGCTTGTATTGTTTGTGCTTTCAACTTGCGAGAAGTTCATTTAAGTTCTAGACCAAGTGTACTAGTATTTCTCATGCTTGCACAATCAATGTTCATAGATTTGTTGCATTTGGAAATAAGATGACCAACATATCACTTCACAGATTCAGTCCTGTTTTTGGGTGAACTTCGGGAAAATTATGGTACCAATATAATAAAGAGAATTTTCTAAAAATTTAGTATGTTTTACCTACATATGTTAGGATACTCCCTGTAAAATATGGTATTTTTCTAAGGTGTATAAGTACCTCATTTAGGTCTTGACTTACGGCTGTGCCAGAATTCTGTTTTCAGGAAATCAGCTTCTGTACTTGAACTTGTAATAGCCATTTTTTGATGAATATAAGTCCAAATTGAGTAATTTAAAAGACTAAACTATAGTTGAAAGAGTCTAGTTTCATAAAAATCAATAATCACCTCATTTGGAGGTGTGAACTATTTATGGTCGATTTTACAAGATTGACTGTCTGTTTTCCAGATTTTGGGTTTTTGACTTGTTCTGGTTGAAGACCCCCTTGCCCCTTGCCCCTTGTCCAAAGTCCGACCATTTCAGCCTAGAACACCATTTTTGACTTTAGTCAAACCCTTCTAAGCCCTTGGATCAACCCTTATCAAAGGCCATCCTCCCTTAGCCAATAGAAAGGCTTATAACCGCCTTCACTTGGATTCGGGTCTAAATGGTAAGTATATAAACCATTTTCAGCCAAATTCAACCATTGTTGATCAACAATAACCAGAGAATCAGAGCTTCATCCACCATTTTCGTCCATGGAGGTCACCCTAACTTGAAGGACCATTTCCCGGAGTTCCGGTGGTCCGATCGGCGATCCGAGACCGCCAAATCGAAGCCCTTGATCTTCTCTACAACAATCCTTGCTTTGATCATCCTTTCCTCCATTAATATTAGGACTAAGGTACGTTGACAATTCCCTGAGATTTTCATGTTCAATAAAATGACATGACCCCTTCATTATAGTTGCTCTATTGATGATTATGAACATCTTTTGTGAAGACAAATCCTCCAATTCAACCTAAGAAATATGAGTAGAATTTTATGAATTCTTATTAAAGTTGTGATTTTGACTTTATGCAAAGCATGAATGTTGTTTATAATGAGCTTAGGAACAACTCTTGTGAAAGATTATGTTTCAATTCAAGGTTTAACAAAATCTCCGATTCTAGGGTTTGAAACTCGGGATTGTGTTTAAGGCTAGTTTAAGATCATGAACGGCCTAGTTATCGAGTTCTAAATGAAAGGAGAACTTAGGAAAGGGCAATGTGATGCATATAGTATCAATGCTCTATTTGGTTGAATTTTAGTAAAGCTCACCGGAGTTGAGATTAGGGAGTTATTGAACAATACCGACTCCACATTCAATCCCTACGACGTTTGTAGTGCGTTAGACTAATATATTAGCTTACGTGACTTTGGGATGGATTGAAGGGCATTATTGATATGAGTGATTATAAGACTCAATTGAGTTCTTATGTGGTTTATGTGATTGTGTGAAGCAAATGCACAATTGAGAGCATGTTGTAGAATGATGTATCTTCTTGACAGGTTGAATTCGCTATTGTCGAATTTCTACTTGATTCTTTAATTAGTAAAAACACCTACTTGTTGAATAATGAGTTTGAGGACTATTCTATGAGAAGATTTGGATTGGGCCTTTCTTAGTACTCTATACATGGAGTCTACTTGTATAAGTCGCTAGGATGACCATGTTGTTATCTAAGACTCACCGGTATGGTTTGACCTTACGGGTTATTACCGCTCTAGTGTTGCTTAAGTCTTGGACTACCATCGACTTTTGTGTTATTGAATGAGTTACTACTCTAGGAAGAGTTTAGTAAATGGCTTCATGATCCGAGACTAACGGAGTAGTCTTGGATAGTACTTAATGGACTGATGGTTAAGTTGTGACTCTGTTGAATTTTATAGGTGAATATGGAATACTGTGTATATTTTATATTATGACTAAATGCATGATTTCCTACCTTGTCAAGAATTGATTCTTCTATGTGTTTCTATGATATGACTTATGAGCATATTGAATGTGTTTGGCTTCGTGTCTGAGCTGTTCTACAGTTAATGAATTGTGGTGAACTTGGATTCTACTATTAAGTGAAATTATGAATCAAAAATTGAACTAAGCTTGATTTCACAATAATCAACTTAGGCTTCCCTTATATAATTGACTTGGGACTTTGAACTAGATTCCTAAATGGAATGCGAACCTTGCTATGCCTCAAACGAGAACATAGAAAAGAGTCTTGGGACACATATAGTGTTCAAACTCTATTTGGTTGGAATTGTAGTAAAGACTCAACGGAGTCGAGTTAAGGAACAATTGAACCTTACGAGGATCGTGGTGAGATCCTATGACAATTATATTCCAGTTGACTAGATTACTAGCTTTTGGGACTTGAATTGAATAGAGTGAACGAACTTGACACTTATGATTTAGAGACTCAAATGAGTTTCTATTGTGGTTTTGTGATTTATGTTACAATGTGCATAATCGTATGAGTTTAGTAGGTCATTATATCTACTTGAGAATTTGCAAGTAAACATATACTTGTGCATTGCATATAAGTCCAGCTGGCATTACTTGAGTTTTCATGATGATGGTGGGACGATGCATTGTCTTCACGAATTATGGGATTCGTGGTTGCAATGTATCGCTGTACCGGATTCAGGTTTCACACACACCTCCTTGCTAGCTACGGGGGAAGTAGCCCCTTTGTCGTAACCAATTGAGCACATTGGCTAGTGCTATTTTCTGAGTAGAGAACTCGGACCCGAGAAGAGAGCTCGGTACTTTGATACCTGAACACGGGTATCATTGGCACGATATGATTAACAGTTGTGATTGCAGGAGCAATACGACGACAATGATTTGGTATCTTCTCTATCCCTTATGTGGCTTCCTATGCGCACTTATGTGATAACAAAGTGTTAGTTGAACATGAGATCTTATTGACCATGTTTGTATTGGCTGATGATATATGAGAGATTTGATATGTATATATAGATATATGCATACTTGTATATGAGATATATATGAAAGACTTGATGTGTATATATATAGATATGCACACTTATACATGATGATTGTATGGGAGATTTGATATGTATATGTAGAGATATACATACTGATATAGGTGTATATATATAAACATGCACCCTTACACATGGTAATAGCGTGAATAGCTTGATTTGTATATATAATGATATGTATACTTGCGTATGATGTTTTGTGGGAACTACCTTCTAACTTGTTTAATCTGTGTTTGAACAGGGAATTACACCCTGGTTCATTTGGACGTTTAGTAAGTAAGAAGAAATGGATATCTTGAGGAGTATCAAAACGATACGACGCCTCTTCACGGGTTTTTCTGTCATATATAAAATGACACCCTGGTTATGTTTATGCTACATAATTATATGTTGCATATATATTGTAGTAGCGTACTGGGTCATTATGACTCATCTCGTACTTGTTTTTAGTTCGATGGCGATAACCGAGGTCGAGTAGATCGTGGATAGCAGGCGCGGTGATCGATAGATCGAGGTTAGATCGTGTGGTTCGTGTTTGTAGCGAGGCTTTCAGTAGCGACTTGTGGAGTCTTGTTCCTTTTTAGCATTGTCATTGATTTCATGTACTTTGTTATTCTTGTGAGATCGACATTTTGTAAAGTTATTTAGACTTTACAGTCGGGTAGAATACTTGGGTATTTGCATTGGTTATTTCTTGGGCCGACGTGTTGTGTCGTGCCTTGTTTGTGGTTTTAGTATTTATTTCAGTTGTCTCCCGGTCACGCAGTAGCTTTGGGGAATTTCCTTATTCTAGTTTTTATAGTTGTTGATTGACCTCGGTATGCTTTAGCCGTTGGGTAATTGTTATATCAAGTTGGTTCTTTGTTGAAACGCCGGCCTGGAGTGCCGATGGTTTAATTAGCGTTTGCAATGTTGCGGCACGCGAGTTTTGTTTTTCCTCCTTTGAGAGATTTTGTCTCTCCTGGTTTCATTGTCGTTGGTTTCGAGCTTCATAACTTGGGACTTCTTTTCTTATATTGCTTCCGCAGATTCGATTTTGAAATACCGTATTTTAGTGCGGCTTTATGTTCATGTTTAGAGCGTGTTAGCTCGACTGTTTGACTAGCACTATTGTTTAACAAGTGCTTGTCCTCTTCTTAAGTTAGTTCCAGTGGCACGACCTTGGGATTTCGTGTTGGATTCCGGGTCGGGTCGTTACACTAGCCCTCCATTTTTATTCATTAAAATAAAAACGATCTCCCCAGCAGAGTCGCCACTGTGGGTTCCCGGGAAAAGTGCTTCCGCGCCTCGCGCGCCCTTTAAATAGGGATGCGCGTCCGTGCGGATGCGGTGACATCCACTGTTCCCGTTCCACCCTCCCTTGTTTAGGGGAAGACGAAATCAAAAGTGCGAGAGGAGTACTGTCGGAATAGCGCGTTGGAATGCGCCTCGGTTGCCTTTAGTGCATTTTTGATTCAATATGGGAGCTTTGGGTTTTCTATGTCAAGTTATCCCTTTTTTTAGGGGATACCAGGACATAGGAATACATCACCTTTCCATTCCCATTCTCCCTTGTTTAGGGGAGAACGTGAAAGTGCAAAGAAAGATGTTGCGATGCCCCACTAGATCCAAAATGTTTTTAGAGTCGCCATCTTTATTTTAAGGAATAAATAAAGCAAAACCAAAAAGAAAACCAGAGATAATGAAAACAGGTTCGGAGGCTAAGTTACGAGTTGGGAAGGTGCTAGGCACCCAACTCGCCCTTTCGGTCTCAAAACGGTTTTTTGCTAAAGTATACTTTTTGTTATATTTATTTAACAGATAAATAAAACATTAACTGCCTACAAATACATCCATTACATCTATATTATTTACAGACTTGCAACCGTCTCTTTTACAAATAATCACAAATATACTTGAAAATATTTGGCCATAATAACGGCTACATTTAGTATTATTTCCTAACTAAATCCGGGCAGTATAACTGCTTATATATTCACATTGGACCGGATTGGAAATAATACTTTTAGAAGTAAAGACTTTAATGAATAAATAAAGCAAATAGTTACAAATATATCTGAAAATATTTGACTATAATAACGGCTATATTTAGTACTATTTCCTAACTAAATCCGGGTAGCACAACTGCTTATATATCTACATTGGGCCGGATTGGAAATAATACTTTTACAAAATGAAAGACTTTAAAATAAAACTTACAGACCTAGGGTGTGCTCGCTCGTCCTCCGGGGAGAGGAGTCTTTTTTGTTGTTGTTGTGTGTTGTGTGTTGTGTGAATTTAGGCAGCGTGACTGCTTCTGAAAGTTACTTTCGGCCTAGGGTTTTGGGCGAGTAACTTGTTTGTGTTTGGTTGTTTGTTGGCTTGAGGTAGGCGAAATCGGGCGAGAATAACGGCTTATTTCGGCTGATTTGGCCTTTTAAATCGAGCGAGCAACTGCTCTTTCCACGATTTTTGGACCGGGGAAATAGGGTGGATACCTAGCTGGGGGGCTAAGGTTCACTTCTACCGGTTGGTTTTTTGTTTGGAGGAGGTTTGGCAGAGGTTCGGGGCTTTTTGAGGTGATCGCTCACTATCTCATATCGCTCTCTATTTCTCCAGCGTAACGATAACGCGGAGAATTTTATCGAAGGAATTCTGTTTTGAAATGAGGAGCCGAGAGCCTCTATTTATAGGCTGAACTGAGGACACCGAAGGAATTAAAATTCCTTCTTCACGCATCATTTGATTGTACTGCGCTGGAGAATCTGTATTTTGCGGCAAATGAAAATGTACAGTTGAAGAAAACTGAGCGCAAATGACTAAATTGGCCGCCAAGCCCATGAAATTTGGGCGCCATGCCCAATTTTGGGGGTGGCCATGCCCATTTTCAAACTTTGCTCTTTTTGTGCACTTTGGTCCCTGCAGTTCGTCCTTTTGTGCATCCTGCTTTGTCCTTTTGCACTTTTGACCCTGTAACTTGACATTTGTTAATGTTTTAACAGATCTTGATATTTTATGTCATGTCACATATCAGGGGTACGAAATATGGGTGTCTACAGTATCCTTGTCATTTTGACTCCAAAAATATACTTTACCGGTTAAATAATATTATGTTTGACTAGAGTGGTTAATATTTGGAAAAATTGTGGGCCGATCCATTTTTTAAAATATTTAATCGCTACAGTACACTCTTTTTAGTTTCAACCGGAAAAAGTCACTTTTTGTGGTAAAATGACTACGATACCCTTATGAATCGCGGTACAAAAAGTGACTAGCAAATTAAACTTTGAACCGTTGTATAAAAATTAATATAATAAAATTTATAAATCGCGGTGCAAAAATAGATTAGGAAATTAAACTTTGAACTGCGGTGCAAAAATAATGTAATGAATCGTGATGAAAAAATAGACTAGGAAGTTAAACTTTGAACCACGGTGCAAAAATAATATAATGAAACTTATGAATCATGGTACAAATATAGACTAAGAAATCAAAATTTGAATCGCAGTATAAAAATAATGCAATGAAATTTATGAATCACGGTACAAAAACATAAAGAATCAGTGTACGTCATCCACCTTCTTCTTTAGAAGTGTGTTGGAAATAAAAGTTTGATCCCCGTTTCGTTGCGCACAATCGTGATTTTCAAATCAAAAGTGTGTTGTCGAAGCTATTGAAGAAGACGATGACATTTTTGGAACAATGTTTCGAAAAGTGGTCTTTTGCGATTGAAAAAAGAACGATGGATTTTTGAGATTAGAAACTTTAAAAAAGGAACCGGCTAGAATTTTTCACTTAATATTTCACCAAAAGGTACCGGTCCAGTTATCACCCAAGTATTAAAAATAGAAAAAATTATGGACCGGTCCACTCTTTAAAATTTATAATGCCTCTAATCCATTTTTTTTTTTTACCCAGAAAAAGACACTTTTGAGGGCGAAATGACTGCGATACCTTTAATGAGCTTAAGTCATGCTATGTTTTTGTATCGCAGTTCAAAAATATCGGGTTAAATTTATGAACTACGGTACAATTAGACTATGACATTAAATTATTAAACTACGGTCCAAAAATTAATGCAATGAAATTTATGAACCGTGATTCAAAAATAGACTAAAAAATTAAACTTTGAAACACGGTGCAAAAATTAGTGCAATGAAATTTATGAACCATGATTCTAAATTGAACTAGGAAATTAAATTTTGAACCGTGGTACAAAAATTAATGTGATAAAATTTATGAAACGCAATTCAAAAATAAATTAGGAAATTAAACTTTAAACCGCGGTGTAAAAATTAATATAATGAAATTTATAAACCGCGATTCAAAAATACACTAGGAAATTAAACTTTGAACCGCCGTACAAAAATATTACCTAATTCATTTTTGTACCGCGATACAAAAGCATAAATAAGTTTACGTCCTTCACTTTCTTCCTCCATCTCCTCCGTCGTAAACCTTCTTCTTCCTCTTTCTTATCTGTATTCATTTCAACTGAAAAATCTTTTAACCCAGCACAGATCTATTATAGTTGCGCACAATCGTGATTTTTAAATCAAAAGTCAATCCCCGTTTAGTTGCGCACAATCATGATTTTCAAATCCAAAATGTATTTTCGGAGTTGTTGAAAAAGACAATGATATTTTTTGAACAATATTTCGAAAAGTGATCATTTACGATTAAAGTTTTTTTTTGACTTTTAAGGTTAAAAACTCTGAAAAAAGAACCAGTCAAAATTTACCTATAAAAATACCTAACCCACGTGAAATTAAAATCCTAAATCCGCTCGCGTCGATACACCATGTATTTGCAGACGGAACTGTAAGAATTTAGCATGCGGCAACAGTTTCACGTAGTCACAGCCTCACAAGAGACCTGCTCGTTCAATATTGCCACTCACGGGGCCCAAAATCGCGACAGCTATATTAGTGGTCAAACCTATTTACCAAATCTGAAAGAGACTCGATCTCTGACTTAATGCTGCCGGTCATCGCGGCAGAATGCTTGGAAAAAATGTAGAAGCAAATCATTACCTTTCGGGTTAATCATTGGCCAGTTATTAATTTGAAATTCTATCTAACTTTAAATATTACTGGTATACGTAGACGTGTTATAGGTATGATGTCGATATAATATTAGTTGAATATGAAAAATATTAAGTTTATCATCAGAATTATCACTTTGGTGACAACTTTACCTTGAAGACAAAGTGCATGTGAGGTGCATGTCCATCTTCAAAGCATAGTTGTTATTATAGTGATAATCCTGATGGTAAGAGCATCCACAATAGTTACATCCTAAAACACCCTTTATATAATCTCCTAAACCTTTTTAGAGGCACTTTAAAAAAGTTTCAACTCCAATGAACATCCTTTATATAACCCTTTGAATTGGTGACATCTTAACTAACAAATCTAACTACCAATATATTTCTATTTTTTATTTTTTTATTTTTTTATTTTCCTACCGCAATTGAAATAAAATATTTATACTTTTAAATTTTATATATTATGAAAAATATATTATATGTTTTGATTATATCAATTATTTTTATTTAAATAAAGTATTGTCACGCTTTTTAATATTATCAATATACTCATAATTTTAAGTTATATATAATAAAAAAAGGGAAATGATAATGCAAAAAATACACTAAATTAATTGAAAAAGAAAATGGAAAAAATGGGAAAGCATATCATCATCAAAGTGATGATGTGAGTTGGGTTGTTTATTTAATTCATAGGCTCTCCACTCTAGCACATCAAAATGTTGGCTAAAAACTGAATGTTCTGATCAAGCCAAAAAAAAAAAAATCAGTTTTTACCGCCTTCTTTAAATTTTTGAACAATTTTTTTGAAAGGGAACGAATACTAGGAAGAAGACCAATGGAGAAGGAGATAGGTGGGGGAGAGAGAAGAAGGAGATGCATAGAGGCCGGCTAATACTCATCCAATAAGTTGGGGGAGAGTTAGCTTTTTTTAGGGATAGGGTGATTGATAGGGTATCCACTGTGGGGCTAAAGTGTGATAAAAAACTCTAAAAAAGGTTTTATGATGTTAATAAAGGGAACCACTGTGGATGCTGTAAACCTAGCAAAGTTTGTTAAATAAATAGTTGGGATAAACAAAACTCATAACTGACGGGGTAATTAAGTTCTATTTAATTGTAAAGAGGTAATTCAGTTCTATATAATTGTAGAATGATAATTCAAACATAACTCATAAGTGAGAGGTTCATTTGTAACTCACATACTTATAAATCAATTTGGACCATCAGTTGTGTTTAACATCATAATTCAATCAGGGCCATCAATTAGACCATAAACTCTTTTATAATATAGATTACTCCCTCCGTTCCTAAATAATCGTTCTTGTTGACCTGACGCACAGTTTAAGAAAAAACAATTGACTTGATTATTTATATTTGTTTATTGTATAGTTTCTTTTAATGTCCATATGTATGTGGCATATAATTAAAGTAGAGTGAAAAAGTAAGGGTAAAGTGGTAAAAGTGATGTTCTAAAAAGATAAGTTTCAAAGTAGACAATTATTTTTAGACGGACGAAAAAGGAAAGGGGAACGATAATTTAGGAACGGAGGAAGTATTACATTTTAGCTCGCGAGTTGTTTTGAAACCACATTTAATATGTGACTAATACTCACTTGCGATGTCGAGACTATCGATGGTTCAAGAAAGGTGTCAACAAATGGCATTAGGTTAGACACTAATCTCCACTCGCGATATCGAGACTGTCGTTAACTTAAAAGGTGTCATCATATGACATTGGATCTAAGACTAATTTCCGCTTGCGGTATCGAGACTGTTGTTGGCCCAAACAAATTACTACTTCGTAAGAGTAGAAAAACGGAAATCCCGCTAAACGGATCGCACCCATATTGTTTTAATAATTTTAAAATTCATGAATTATGAGTCTTATCTTTATTGCAGTTTTTTAAAGATGATATAAAATTTATCCAATTAAATAAATATATATTAAATATCTATTTATTGATCAATGTCTGACTTGTGAGGCTAACACATGTTATTTACTCCCTCCGTCCCTAAATAATCGTCTGGGTTGATACGGCGCACAATTTAAAAAAAAATAATTGACTTGATTATTTATATTGATTTAATATGTAGTTTCCTTTAATGTCCATGTATATGTGGCCCATAATTAAAGTAAAGTGAAAAAGTAAGGGTAAAGTGGTAAAAGTGATGTTCTAAAAAGGTAAGTTTCAAAGTGGACAATTATTTTGGGACGGATGAAAAAGGAAAGGAGGACGATAATTTAGGGTCGGAGGGAGTATTATGGAGTAATATACTAACATAGCAAGTATTTGATAAGTACCTAATTTTGTAAACACATCTTATATGTTTTATTTTTGATCACGCCAAAAATATGGTGATCTTGTTAAAGGTGATGTAATGTCGGGCTGAGTGATGTAATGTCGGGTCAAGTCAATATCCGCAAAAAATAAAGGTGTGATAATCAGTATATGTTGTATTTCATAGATAATAAATAAAATAGAGTGTATGTATCTTAATTTGTAACCGTGAGGGAGAGGGAGAGCTGCTCCTGCTCTCTGTTAGGAAAGTTGTCACCCTCTTTCAAGGAGGAAGTTTCCTCCTATTTATAGTGAAAGCTATTTGAATCTTGGGCTTCCTCTGCCCAATTGGGCTTGGGCCCTTCTTTGGGTACGGGCTTGGACCTCTTTTTGGGTATGGACTTGACTCATTATTTTAAGTATGTTTTTTTGGGGGTACTCTTTTGGGCTACCTGTTCGGGCCCTATATTTTGGTGCACTTCAGTAGCCCCCTACTCCTTATCCGTCGAGACTGACATCGAGGGTAAGGAGTATAATCTGCTTGTAGTTTTTTCTTGTGATGCTGAGGGTTTTGAGATTTTGCTTTGAATTCCAGAAGAGTTTATGTAGCTGACTTTTGAGCCTTGGCGGGTGAACTTTGTGTATAATTGATCCTTGATTGGCGAATTAGACCTCGATCGGCAAGTATAGGCATGAAAATAAGATATGTAGTCTTCGGCATGAGGCCATAATAAAATTTGTCATCAGCGTGACAAAGACCTTCAAGAAAGCGAGCCATAAGGCTATAATAAGATTTATCCTCGGGGAGGCGAGGACCTTCAAGAAAACGAGCCATAAGGCCATAAACCGCAAGGCACTGTAAGAAAGTGACGTTGAATCGCAAGGTACCGAGAGAGGCAATAGGAACATGTTTTTATGTTTATGCAATGATGAATGGAGGATGCATGTATTCAGTAACTTGTAAACATGTATGAAATGCTCATGTGGATGCAATAGGTATTTAGAGGCATTAGAGTCTGGCCTCTCCTCGGTTTGGCGAGGAGGATATGTATAAGGTGTCAGGAGCCTGGCCTCTCCTCGGCGTCCCGAGGAGGCAAAGAGGTATGAGACATTAGAGCCTGGCCTCATCCTCGGCTTGGCGAGGAGGATAGGTATGAGGCATTAGAGCCTGGCCTCTCCTTGGCAAACGAGGAGGCCAATAGGTCTCACCTCGACAAGCAAGGAGGAAAATAGGTATGAGGCGCTAGGAGCCCGGTCTCTCCTTGGCAAGCGAGGAGGCCAATAGGTCTCACCTCGGCAAGCAAGGAGAAAAATAGGCATGAGGCTTTAGAGACCCCAAATAAAGTGACCTTTGAACCGCAAGGTACCAAGAGAAATGTCTGTGTCGACCTGGAGCGAGATATATAGCTCATGTCGAGTGTAGCTGCAAATGGTGATGAAAGCATGATGGACGCTAGTGTAGCGTAACGTGCTAAACACTCGTAGAAGCTCGTGTCGAGTGTAACTGTGATGCCGAGCTGAAGCACAATATGAAGACTATGCCGAGTGTAAACTGGAGCAGGGAGCATAAGTGTAGGTAGGCGCGGTGTACAACTCGACCGCGAGTAGACTTCGAGCGGGAGGACAAGGTAGAGCTCATCCCTGAGTAAACTCAAGCGGGGAGCATAATGTAAAGCTTGACGTGCTCATGTATGAAATATAACCCGCAGCTTAGGCATAGGTGCGAGTGTAGTGTGCTCGGACGCGAGAAATAATAATCTGAGGCTTAGGCTTTAGCACGAGCATAATCTAAAGCTCGAGCTTTGTCGTAAGCGTGACGTTCATGGGCACGTGAATAATAGTCTGAGGCTCGAGCTTTAGCACGAACGTGGCGTGCACGGGCACGTGAATAATAATAGTATGAAACTCGGCAGCGCGAGCATAATATGAGGTGCGAGCTCTGGTGCGGGCGTGACGTGCACGGGCATGTGAAGAATAATAGTATGAAGCTCGGCAGCACGAGCATAATCTAAGGCTCGAGCTCTGGCGCGAGCGTGTCGTGCACGGGTACGTGAATAATAATAATATGAAGCTCGGCAGCACGAGCATAATCTGAGGCTCGAGCTCTAGCGCGAGTGTGGCGTGCACGGGCACGCGAATAATAATAATATGAAACTCAGCAGCGCGAGCATAATCTGATGCTTGAGCTCTGGCGTGAGCGTGGCGTGCACGGGTACGTGAATAATAATAATATGAAGCTCTGCAGCGCGAGCATAATCCGAGGCTCGAGCTCTGGCGCGAGCGTGGCGTGCACGGGCACGTGAATAATAATAATATGAAGCTCGGCAGCGCGAGCATAATCTGAGGCTCGAGCTCTGGCGCGAGCGTGGCGTGCACGGGCACGTGAATAATAATAATATGAAGCTCGGCAGCGCGAGCATAATCTGAGGCTCGAGCTCTGGCGCGAGCGTGGCGTGCACGGGCACCTGAACAATAATAGTATGAAGCTCGGCAGCGCGAGCATAATCTGAGGCTCGAGCTCGTGGGTCCCTTGTAAATAATCGTGTAATAGTTTGTAGAGGAACAACTTGTGTTATTGATCGTGGTTGTCGAGACTATGTCCGTTTGTATTTTGTACCTGAAAGTTTTAGGAGCATCTTTGTATAGGCAAAAATCACGTTTTCGTCATACAATGTTTGTCATAGTCCAAGCATATTGATCATACAAGATGACTTTATTTGAATATGTGCGTATTATGCAAGAATAGGAAACAATTATAGCGGCGACACGTCGCGCTATTAAAAGATACGATGAATTTTTAAGATGTAAGTATTTGAGTGTGAAGCATGAGAGAATACATGTGTCGTGCTAATATATGATAGGTAGATTGAGCATGTTATCGTATTATATCGTTAAATAGTTGCGTTCATAATTTTAGCTCTGCTCATAATTTTATCTCGGCACATAATTTTAATATCCTGTAAGCTCGGCATATATCAATTTCAATTTGAATGTTTATGTTCTCATAAATAGGGGAGCTTGAATCATATTTAATTGTCACGCTATGCCGACAAAAAATAAATAATATAATATTCGAGTTGACGGGGCTAACGAGCTCGTGTACATTTCATCAAGATAATGTATTTAAATTTGTAAGAAAATATTTCTACTTGCTACGGGGAGCGCTAAAGCATGCTATCATAGTTACGTACAATAAATCATGCCCGGCGAGGTAATATATATTTCATCTAATCGATTAAGTTATGTTATTGCTCAGCATATAATTTTCGCTCGTCAAACAATTTTATCTCGGCAAATAATTTCAGTTCGGCAAATAATTTCAGCTCGTCAAATAATTTCAGTTCGTCAAATAATTTCAGTTCGGCAAATAATTTCAGCTCGGCATATATTTTCAGCTCGGCAAATAATTTCAGTTCGTCAAATAATTTCAGTTCGTCAAATAATTTCAGTTCGACAAATAATTTCAGCTCGGCAAATAATTTCAGTTCGTCAAATAATTTCAGTTCGGCAAATAATTTCAGTTCGTCAAATAATTTCAGTTCGGCATATAATTTCAGCTCGGCATATATTTCCAGCTCGGCAAATAATTTCAGCTCGACATATATTTTTGTACAATTAATCGAACTCGTCATGATAATTTATATCACGTCCAATGTATAGTCACGTCGTTGATTAATTATGGGCGGTATCTAGCGGTAGTGTTTCCATAATTTATGCAAAAGTAACGTAAATATATAATCAGGTGTACCCAAATATATTTATGTAATTTTATTTGAAATCAGAATCATGCGACTTACTTTTAATAATGATGGTCATTATATTATAATTTGTTTGACACACAATTAAATGACAAAACAATATTAAATGTTAAGTGATAGTGGAGGCATCATTAGGAAATGTTTTAATTCATAATCTATAATCAGTGCAATGTGCATGCACACAAAGTAATTTTCAATTGCAATGTGACTTTGTGATTTAATAATAATTACGTATGGTTATGGAATATTATACTCCGTAACTCACAGTGGACCACACAATAAACAATTATAAATGGTAGTCAACAATTGAACTAATATCAAGGTGGCAGGAAAGAAAACCAATTAGATATTTTGATAAAACAGGAATAATATCACTTGACAGACAGAGAGCTGTTCGTTCAAGACCCACAAACACGCTAAGTCTCTGTCCACGACTTGAGGGAGAGAGAAAAGTGGGTGAGAGAGAAGATAGAGCAGAGGCCGGCTGGAGTGGGTGAGATGGATGGCAGCTGGGCTATTTGGGGATTGATCTCGTTCGCTTGGCCAGAGTGAAGATGGCAGAGATTGTTAGAGATGTGGATTCGCAGGCTTTGTGATGGCTGAAGATCAGGTTTTGGAGACTCACTCAGGCGGCGGGTGGCTGGATTAGGGGGCGAAGGTGTGGGTCTCGAACGGAGAAGATGAAGATGGATAGGTGGACGCCGGCCTTTGAAATTTCGCCGGGTCTGTTAGATGGCGGCGCTGAAGATGCGGGGGTGAAGGGATTGAACTGGCTGAAACCGAGGAAGAGATGGAGATGGGTGAGAGAGTTCAGAAAGGCCTTGTTGCCGTATCGCTACCGGCGATGATGGGGAGTTACCGCCTCAAGCTTCTTCGGGCGGCGTGGGTGAGAGCACGTGTGCTCTGATGACAACGATTTTGGTGGATTTGGACTCGTCCAGTGAAGGCGAATACAGGGGTAACGTCAGAATGTTGCTCTGTTTTCGTTTTCTTCGTCAAACTCGCAGGCATAGTTCGTGTGTTTGTGTTTTTCGGTGGTATTCCGACACCCTTGGAACGGAGCTCCGTCAAAGTTGACGGAGACAGTGACTAGAGAGGAACGAAATAGTTGTTTCCCGGCAATGGAACCAAACTGATCACGCCAAAAATGTGGTGATCTTGTCGTGTCGTGTCCGGGGTGCCGAAGGTGATGTAATGTCGGGGTCGCCGGAGTCGTTTCCGACAGTGGTTGTCGCGGTAGGATATCTGGCTTGTGAAGTCTGCAAAATAAAGCACCGTGAGTGGGTGGGGGTGTACCCCAAAACCCTCTGGTGTGATAATCAGTATATGTTGTATTTCATAGATAATAAATAAAATGGAGTGTATGTATCTTAATTTGTAACCGTGAGGGAGAGGGAGAGCTGCTCTTGCTCTTGTTAGGAAAGTTGTCACCCTCTTTCAAGGAGGAAGTTTCCTCCTATTTATAGTGAAAGCTATTTGAATCTTGGGCTTCCTTTGGCCAATTGGCTTCTTTGGGTACGGGCTTGGACCTCTTTTTGGGTATGGAGTTGGCTCATTATTCTAAGTATGTTTTTTGCGGTATCCTTTTGGGCTACCTGTTCGGGCCCTAAAATTTTGGTGCACTTCAATTTTATTTGGCATTTTATGAACCTTGTTGTGAGTTAAAAAATAAAATTAACTAAATGAAATATATGAGGCTATAAAATTTTGTAGATAAAATTAAATACTTCCTCCGTTTTTTAAATAATCGTCATTTTTTGACACGGCACTCCGTTTTCGAAAAATTAATTGACTTATAAATATTTGTGTAATTTATGGTTTTCTTTTATACCCTTGAACATGTGGTTATAATTAAAATATGTAGAAAAAGTAAGAATAAAGTTGTAAATTTTTTTTCCTAGAAATGAAAGTTTTAAAAGAGAACAATTATTTTAGAATAGATACAAAAAGAAAGAAAGACTGTTATTTGGAAACGGAGTGAGTACTTGTTAAGTCATTCTAGCATTCCTCCTAATTATTTCCAATATCTATATCCACCATATTCTCCCATATTCTAATTGCTTACTATCTTTTTGGTATTATTAGAGATGTCAATAGACTGGGCAGGCTAGACCTGCACCAAACCTATCGGGTGAACGTTAAAATTGAGCTGGGCTAGGTTGGTTTGAATTTTTTTGCGCCACTCAAACTAAAGCCTGAGCCCACACAACACCGGGCCGAATGGGCTAGCCCATGGGCTTATCCATTGGGCATGCCATATTTGTCTATTTCCACCTATTTTTTGGCGTACGACAAAGCCCACTTAGCCAATAATTGCATTCGGGTTGGCCCCGGTCCGAAATATCACTGGTCATATGTAACCTAAAGCCTAGCCCAGTAAATATCAGATGGGCTGGGTCGGCCCATTGGACGAGGCATATTTTTGACAACTCTAGATATTATGCTCTCTGTGTTCCTATTTAAGAGCATCACTAATGCAACAATTAACTTGATCATATGTGACATTCATCGTATCACTAATTAAAATGAAATTTGACTAAATAATAAAAAAAGAAAAGAAAACAACCAATAGAAAGAGTCTTTAAAAACAAAAAAATGTTGACTAGGATGTATTCACACTCTCAAATAGAATGTGAAAAATTTGTTATCGACAACGTGAACAAATTTGTTTGACACGTTATATCCACACATTTAATCCACATTTACATTGAAGATGTTTATTATATCAAAAATGGTATAAATCCTAGGTGCCATCTAATTTCTTTCACATTTACATTAGCATCGGTGATGCTCTAAAATTTCAGGCCCAACAACCTATGAATGTTGATTAATAATTATTTTATTTTATTTAAAAAAAAATATTATGGGTAAGTCCTCTTTAGAATATTTCTAACAGCGTAAGTCCCCTATATTTTTTTTCAACCATAAACGACACTGTTCGGAGCATAAATAGAGATTTTATCAAGCCAGCCATATCGGTTTTGATTCCTAGCTAACAACTGCGTTTTAGACAGTCCAATCTAAACGAGTTGTTAAAAATGTAAACCTAACCCTAACGATCTTATTTTAAATGGGTAACTAACGGGCTACACCTAAAAAAATTAAAGGACATTTATATTTAAATCAAAAATTCAAAATCAATAATCAACACAAATCCAACAACCAAAAAGTCATACAACGACATCAGTTTCTTATATTTTCACTGGGATAATATCACTTTTGATACCTTAACTTTACATGATTTCACTTTTGATACACATTGTACCGAGTCAATCAAAGTTTATACGCAATGTTTCACAAATTAATCACTTTTGATAATTTTCGTTAAATGTCCGTCAAACACTAATGTCTAACTTGTTATCCTAGGTTGGAAACCGATTGGCCTCGGTAGCAGGTGAGAGAAGCTAGGTGTACATGAGCCCTTTTCATTTTTCACAATTTTCACCACTCAGGCTCTGTGTTTGCTTGGCGTTGTTAATGATAATAACAATCCATAATCAAAAAAAGCTATGCTAGTAGAAGAAAATGAAAGCCTTCACTTTCCATCTCCTCCCATATGATCTAATCTAACAGAAAACCCCCTCTCCTTACTTCGTTTGATCTCCAATAGAAGACTCCAAATGCACTGCCAATTTCTTCTTTGACACTGTCGACTATTTCCCCTTCTAAGATTCTCTCCCCAAATTTGAACCTGATACATCGTTAATTTCCCAATCTTCCTCAACCTCTGACGGCTTCTCTCCAATCGAATCAAAGACCTCCCCAGATTTTCTTCTCCGTCGCCACCACTCTTTACCTCGACAAAATAATATTCCGACCGAACCAAACCTTAATTCCCTGGTGAGTTCCGATATTATGACAACATATACTTCAATTACTCGGGAGAGGGTATAGATTTTCCCGGAATTTGATGGGACGTGAGAAATCAATTGAAAAATCAAGCTCATTTAAGGTTGGATTAAAGGATGAGACTCATAAGAGTTCCGTCATTACTCCTACTGTAAATGAAGAATGAATTGATGACTCTTTTAGTATTCTCTTTCGATGGTTAGACTGGTTGTTAAAGCTATTGCATTCCGAATAAACTTAGAGCTTGTTTGTTGTAACTTATTTGGGGTGGTTTTTGGCTTTTGAAAAGTCATATTTAGAGTGTTTGTTTCAGTTTATAAGCCAAAAGCCAATAAGTAAGGTACAACACTTTTTATGCATTGAAAAGCTAAAGCCAAAAAGCTAAAATTTCAAACTTTTTTGGTTTTAATGAAGACAACTATTTAATAATAAATATTTGATTATCTCCATTTCATCTTTTTATGAAATATATATAAAAATATGAATATTAATTTTCAAGTTTTTTTTAACAAATAATTATAATAACTCATAAGCAGCTTTTCAACAACTGTAACAAACAGTCTATCAAGCAATCAGCCACAAGTCATTCAGCCACCAACTTAAGTTATCAGCCATAAGTTATAAGTCATCAGCCACAACAAACGAGCCCTTACTAGTTAGTTTTGTCACATTTCTCATATGGTTTCTATATAGTTATCCATTTTGAGTTGCGAAATGTAGAAAAGCTTATTTGAATCAAATTTTATTTAGAATTCTAAGTGTGTTTCTGGGCTAAAAAAGATCAATGTACATGGAAGTTGGCTTTATGATGTTGTTGGAAATTGGCTTTATGATGTTGTTGGAAATTGGGTAAGAAATTAGTGATGGAATAAGTAGGGGGAAGAAATTAGGGTTGGAATTAGAAGGGAAAATTGGGAAAAATGAAAAGGGTTCATGTGCCAAGGCCAAAATGGTTTCTAACCTAGGATAGTAGGTTAGACGTTAGTGTTTGACGGGTATTAGATGGAAAGTATCAAAAGTGATTAATTTGTGCAACATTGAGTATGAACTTTGATTGACTCAGTACAATGGGTATCAAAAGCGAAAATCGGGTAAAATTAGGGTACCAAGAGTGATATTATTTGATACAGCAAAAATATAAGTCTTGGGCTGTCCGATTGTTGTAGATGATATCTGGGCTTGATCTGCTTACTTGACCCTGTTTAAGAACATGCATGAAATCACCTTAAAGGGAGTGCAAGGCTTGGCCTTGTGAAACCACTCTGATGTTAGAGTAAGTATCGTGTGAGTCAAAAGCAATTTGACAGAGGTTTTAGGCTCAAGAAAGTGTGTGTAGATTGAACATGGTTTATGGAGGGATATTTATAGGCCTCCAATGTCATCAAATCCGTCTAGGATTCACTGCTTTAGTTATCTTGTAGGATTAGGAGAGAATCCCTAGATTTTAGGTATGATAGGCGGCTGGCCGCGTGAATGTAGGAGTAAATATGGTAAGTGCCCTGCTCAGATAAGGAAACCTTTGACTTATCTTGGAGAGCAAGTTTCTGAGGTTCCTTGTTCGATGCTTGATCAAGAGAGCAAGGCTCTACCCGGCTAGATGTGAAGACAAGTGTGGATCCCGGGCATGGCCCCTGGTCGGGCAAGCGAGGCCTGTGCTCGACAAGGCTTAGACGGGAGCTATAGTGTTCTCTGCTCGGTAGCTCACTAGCTCTGTCCGCTAGATCAGTAGGTCCCATGATAGTTGAGCTCATGATTGGCACGTGATAATCGTTCCTGCTTTGCTTGTGACCGAGTTTGGGCCGGCACATCAGTGGCCCCTAGCTCCTTGTCTGGCGAGTATTCATGCTCGGAGTGGGGAGCGTTTATGTTCGATGATGTTGCTTTAGTATCGGGCTTCAACACTTGTGAATTTTTTAAAAAAATTGTGATCTGGCTAGAAGGCAAAAACTAGTGGAATGCTCCGGAACTTTGGTGAGTAGACAGCAGGAGTGTGTTGGGGAAGCTTTGTTGTTGGTGAGTAGCGAGGAGAGTAGGCAAAGAGGCACGTGAGCCGTCAAGGAATAGTGTGACTTGATGGGGCGCGGTTCACGAAGCGGCACATTAAATGCGCGGGCGTCCTTCACTGACGTTAGAGCCGTTTGGCTCCGATTTTCCCCCAAAACCCTTCTAAATCCTACCTATAAAAGGGCGGCCATTCCTCCCTTTTTTCCTCTTACGACATTTGATGATTTCTAGAGAGAGAATTTTTTGCTCAGGGTTTTGTGTTCTTCCTGCTGTCTCGAAGGTCCCCAGATTCCGACACCTTGGTGTCCAGATTCCAATTGCTAATTAGACCCCAGGGTTCACCAATTGTTCATAGAAACCGCTCCAACCTATGCATGACAGTAAGTTTATTGCCCCTTTTTTTCTAGTTTCGTTCTTGATTTTCTAGGTTTAATGAGGATTCTGGGTTCACCTCTTTCATCTTCATGTGTTTCTGGGTAGGACTCTTAAGTTAGAATCGGACCTTAGGTAAAGATCGAGGAAAAGACCGAGTAGTCCTTTCCGTTAGGCGGGCATGGCCCTTTGCTATACCTAGACTTAAGATTTTTTCCCTTTTCGCTTCGCCGGTTACCCGGGCATAATAGTAACTTTTCTTCCTCAATCTCTTTTGTAGATATGTCTAGAGATTCAGATAACGATAGGGAAGCCTTCAGCTATGGCGGGCATAACGACCCTTTGAGTAGCGAGAAGACTCCTTCCATAGACTATGTATTGGAAGAGGGAGATAAGTCCGTGGCTAGAGAGACTGTAGATGGGCGCGTGCCTGCTCCGGAAGTTGAGCTCCAAGGCCATGCACTCGCCGAAATTCCTCCTGCAAAGCTTGAGGAACTACCAGCCATGAACTCTCCAGATCCTCGCCGATCTCCATCAGCCGGGCATCTATACCGCTGGCCACCCACCTAGAGAGGATCCTCCTTAGGACATGCCTGATCACATGGGAATGCTCCTCAGCAGTAAGAGGCACCCATGATAGATACTCATGGGACAACAACATGTTCTGTGAGAAAATATTAGCTGAGGCCCGTAGGGGATAATCGATCTCCCACATGTCCCGGATAAGACTGCCCACATCTCTCTTCATCCGCAGAACTTCTATCAAAGGAATTGAAGGTTAATGTCTGGAAGAATCTGTTCTCTATCGAATTGACGGAGAACTTGGTATGCAAGATAAAAAGAAGTCTGTTAGAGGCCATGTAAGATAACCTGAGCATAAGCCCCAGTGAACAGAAAAAAGTGGCGAATCCGCCAATGGCTTATCACCCAGACTATCTCCAGAGAGCCAATATGCAGAAAATATTCTATCCAATGGCACTCAGCTGTTAGACCATGGCGATAATGGCCATGAGACCCATAACCCGCGGGCATGTATATCCCTCCTATAAGCTCAGGGGTTATCACCCAGTTAAAATGCTCCTCTAGCCACATATGAATCAAAATGGGGCTGCTAGAAGAAAAGACCCTTTTCGCCGGTTGAAAAAGCATCTAGGCAAAGCAAAGTCTCAGCCAGAATAATGGGGACGATGTTCACCTGGCACTCCTGAGCTTGCAAAACCAAATCAACAACCCGCATATCAATAAATCTGGGTTGGCCCACTAGGAGGTGTCTCCCCATCACACACAGAAAAAGGGCATCCAACTGACGCTGAGAATATACCGGTTCTTCCCTATATTCAGAATAGGCAGAGGGAGAATAGTCAGATCAAAGTTAACTCCATTATAAAACTCTGGAGTTCCAGCGCGGCTTGAGCCAAACAGTTCCCTTATTGCCATAAAGGGACGTCTCCGTACAGATGGCACGTCAATGGGTCCGACAGTAGTCATTCCCACCATAGTGTAGAATTCTTCGAAAGTGGGACACATCTCATTCAAAGAAAAATTAAAGAGATGACTTTGAGTCGACCAGAACCTAGATGTTGCCCTTAGCATCTCCCAATTTATGCGCAGCCCCCGCCATGAAAGGAGACAACAGAAGCCATAAACATGATCGAACCATTCCCTTTCGTCCTCCCATAATGAAAGGATCCAGTAATCTAGGGAAGTCTAATATATTTCGATCTCCAGGGCTATGTGACTAGGCTCGGCCATTTCTAAAAAAGGGCAAGATTTATATCTGGTTTAAAAGAAGAATGGAACAAAAAGAAGGCTCAGAACTGTCTGCTGTCTGAAGAGATGAAATGAGAAAGGAGAAGCGATGTGAATTTGAACGCTGTCCCGAGTCCCCTTTTATACTAAAAATCAGAGAAACAGCCAAAATACCGAAACATTGCATGAATAGGGCCAAAACAGGAACTGCACAGAAGAAGCCTGGGCGCTGCCCCAAGCCCTTCTGGGCACCGCGACCATGTCCTCCATGGACAGCGCCTATTGGTCCCTTCTGGTTGTCCCGAAACTGCCTAGTATCCCGGTTTTTGCCCTGGCTGCTCCGCTGTTTGCCTCTGTTTGCTCACAGAAATGAAAGAAAAGAGTGAGGCTATGCACTAGCCTTCGCCAACTGAAGAAAATCAATCAACCACAAGAAAAGGTGGCCATCTCTTTTTCCCCACAGAGTACTTGGTAACCCCGATTAAATCCAAAGGTGTATCCCTTAAAACCTTCAGCCTTAAAGTGCAGTATGCCTTTGCTTTAGGTTTTGGTTTACTTTCTTTTATTTTAGGCATCCCTAGAATAATTGAGTCATGTTTTATCATGCATCGTAGAATAAATAAATTGCATTGCATTAAAATATAGAGTCTAGTACAAAGAAAAGCAGAAAATCCAAAAAAATAAAAGTGCAGGTATAAAGGCTAGTGTGCTCGTGAAGATCTGCTCCTATTCAAGCCTCCGCCCATAACCCGAGGACCGGTCCCGCCAACTCGGTATTCCCGTCCTTTCACCCGAGCACGACTCGATCCGCCGGCATCATCATCATCCTCGTCTCGGCACCTGGCTCGACTCATGGCATCGTTCCCCCGATAGGTGAATTCATCCAACATCTGCTGGTATAGCTTAGCAAGGCCGAAGAAACCCTTCACCACCTTTTGGTAGGATGAAACATTGACCTGGAAAAAAGAAGATATCGAAGAAAAAGGAAGGGAATATTAGTCTAGGAAATTAAAAAAAAAACTACTATACAGCAAGTATGAAGAAAAAAAAGAGAGGCAGAAATGAAAAGTATACCACACGGGCCCGCTCAGGAATCTGAAACTGCTCCGGGACCTCGGCATCAAGCAAAGCCTCCTCTACTAGTCTTCCTTCACGATGATACTGGAAGATGAAGAAATCTTCAGCGGGGACGAAATAATTCGGCTGAGCATCGGGAACCAGATGAGAAGGCCTCGGCCTATCAGAGACATCCGATGCACTCCTAGCTACTGCAGGAGCAGGATGGAACACTGTCCTCAGAAAATCCTCATAAGCCATGGTAGGATAATCCTCACGAGGAACTATATATCCCGGCAGGCACTAATATCAGTTAGACTGAAAATCCGGGACGATCAAGGCTGGTGGTGCAGGTGGTGTCACTGGGCCCACAGGATAGAGAAAGTGTTGACGGTTGACCCGTTCGCCCATATACAAATAATCAACCATAATGGACACCATCGAAATTCGGTGGCGGCTCATCTCTAAAGAAACCAGATACAGTCCAGCCAGACCCCTTCAGGGAAATAGATGCACAGTGCCCGAGCTCGAGCTCGCAATCCTGTCCTGCACCATCGCCTTTCTCAAACTATTGCCATCCCGGTCCTCTTCCACCCGGTTAGCATTCACGTATTCAGCCAAGAAAGGTGGTTCGTGAATGCGTCTCTTCAAAGGGCCAGGCGAAAAAGTAAAAACCGAATAGGCTCAGACCTGTAAAAAGAAAAGTGCAGCAAAATAAAAATCAGCAAGGAAAAAAAAGAAGAAAAGAAAAAAAAATCAATAAATGCTGACAAGTATCAAAAGCAGGAAAAAAAAAAGAGATACCTCCCAAGCCAGAGCAAAACCATTGAGGACTGGAGAATAGTTGAGGTTGGCACGATCCATAGAAGCATAAAGTTCAGCCAGGCCTGCCTGCCCCCAGTCATAATCAGCAACCAGATATAAGTCCCGAAGGTATCCCAGGATAGAGACCCGCAAAGTGGTGGATGAATTGGCAAATAAAGACATCCCCAGAAAAAAGAACAGAAATGCCCTTGCGACACGAGTGATAGCCTCGTAATCATCGTCATCGACTTGCCTGGCATGCTGCTCCTGCCAACTCTTCACACTGCCGATGCGGATCTCATCAGCACTCTTGTAATCTGGCTCGAAGCCCAAAAGGTCTTCGACCACGTCATGATGATGCCTCAAAGTAAAATCTGGCTCCAGATGCCTACCAGTACCGGTAGGAATGCCTGTGATTGCAGCAAAATCACAGAGGGTCATGGTGGCCTCGCCCTAGCTGAAGTGAAAGGTGTGGGTGGTGTCCCACCAGTAGTCCCTCAAGACTTAAAAAACGAGCAAGTAATTGCGGAAGGAACGAAAAGCTCGCAAAAAGACACCGAACCCGGTCTGCTCAACCAGAAGCGCTGCCTGCGGAGGCAGTGACTTTTAGATAGAGGCCACTTGGTGATGCTCATTTATATTTAGATTTATATATGCTCATACATTACATTAGTTTTATACATTAGTGGCTAATTGGGCTGCGTATCAATTAGCGTGGCAACTGTGTATAGAACTTTGCCAAGAATAGTTTCTTTAGGACTTCACAGGATCAGCGGAAGACCTCCTTTAAAGCTTCACCGGAAGACCTGCTACATCATACAAACGGCAGACCTTGTCTGCACTTGGTCAATCATGACGTGTCCAGTCAAACAATTATTAGTAGATCTATTTAAGTTTACCCTTATCAGTTTGAATTTAAATTGAGACATTCCCTGACATCTCAGACCCGTCGAAAGTAGCTTTCCGAAAAGCAGGAAGACTTTCGCAGACAGTGTAAGAGCGTGAAACATGTCACCTCTCTGCACTCAACTATTGCGATCGACATCCTAATTGCCCTACTACCATTCTATGCAAAAGATCTCTGCACCCATTCCCTGCTCGATATCTGTGAAAACGAAATCTTCAAGACGGCTCCATGCATTTAATGCATTTAACCTAATAGAGCTGTTATACTTCGTCTTCTCCAACGGATCTCAAGAATGCTCCAGCTATAAATGCCGCCATTAAAGACTGAAGAAATACACTTGATGAAATGCTCTGAAAATCTACAAAAACTCTAAGTCTTTATACTCAGTGCATTCAAGAGATCCTAAACAGATCAAAAAGTCCTCGACAACAACAAGAAGATCTGCATCAACATTTATTATTTAACTTCTTGTTGTTTTCATTCAAAGCTATTTTTCTGCACGAATTAAATATCTTATTTACCCATATATTTAATTCCCTATCCCCCAAACACAAGTCAATATTTTTGTACACGATCCATTGGGAATATTCCTTGTAATAGAACTAGTGGAAAACATAGTGCACTTTTAAATCCAAGGTTGACTGCCTTGGTGGTGGACGTAGCACTCTTTATAGTGTGAACCATCCCAAAATACTTGTGTTCTTCCTTTACTGTTTGTTTAATTATTGAACTGTTTAATATTTCCTTTATCTATTTCCTTAACAGCAAACTTGAGTAATCAGTCAAGTCTACCGGTAGTCCTTAATCGGCAGACTTGAACCAGTTTCTTTGCAAGACTTCCGCTACTTCAATCTTTACAATAGATTGTAAGTGCTTGTCAAAAGAACTTACTTAAAAAGTTTTTAAGTGTATAATAAGTTATTCAACCCCCCCCCCCCTTCTAGCTTATTATTGTACCATTTGGGACCAACACCACTTTATCGCAACTGGCCCGAATTCTGGTAAGAGCTTTACGCGCCTGAAAATAAAAGAAAAGGGTTAATATCATTTTTGATACCCCAACTTTACTCATTTTTTAGTTTTCATACCCACTGTTTCTAGGCAATCAAAGTTAAGCCAAACCTTTCCAAAATCCATCACTTTTAAGCCCAATCGTTAAATGGCCGTGAATTACTAACGACTCACCTGCTATCCTAGGTTGGAAACCGGCAACATGCTTGGCAACAGTGGAAAGCAACCACACCACACCAGTAGCAATACACAGTAGCAGTATCCCATCGACATCGTCGTTTCCTCCTTCCGTGCACCCATTTTATTCTCTCCTCTCAGTCTCTTCTCTCCTCCACCACAATTTCCTGCCCATTAAGTTAGTTATGCGAGTGTTAGCGATGGAGCCTCTGCCTTTGGGTTTCAGATTTCGCCCCACAAACGGCTCAACATCCCAATAAAACACTCCACCGCACCAGCATCCAGCATTGTCGTACGTCCTTCCACACTCTCAGCCAAATTACAGAGAACTAACATGATCTGACCCGTCAAGTGACCTGACTTCACCATGCCCAACAAGGTGTTTGCACCGACCCCACTAGCTTAGCCTGTTGTTCGAACCGTGATGATACAGAGCAAGAGCCGAGTGATGCCGAGTGGTTAAAGATCGAGGAGTGGTGGAAGACGTGTCAGTCGCGGCAGCCACGGACTCGTCAGAAGTGGACGATAGATTACGAGCCAACTCGGAGTAGACGGAGGCAACTGGGGATGTGGATGGGTTGAATGATGCCTGGACGAGTTTCAAAGCGGAGGGGAAATCTAAGGGAATGGGAAGGGGGAGGAGGGAAGAGCGACACCAATTAAGGATGGTGGATTTAAGGACCAGGTTGGGAATGATGATGGAGAAATCGGGAGTAGAGCCATCAGGAAGGAGGGGCTTGAAATGGAGCGACAAACAAGCCCGAATGCAATTACGCTCGAAGGTATGGCCGGAGGAGACAATGATAGGGTCAGCCATGAAAGATCCGGAGATGGGACACATGAATTCATGAGGATGAGGAGGTGGTATTTTTTTGAGGTTACATGGTGACCAGTGCAGTGAAATCTTCCATCTTTGCTGGCTCTGCTTTCCACCACTACCCATATGATCTCCTCCAAATTCCAATTAAGGCGTTTGGGGGGTTGGGGGGGAGAAGAATAAGGAGTAATTGGGGAAGAAAACAACCTGGAGAAACAGGTCAGCCGTTAGTAATTCACGGCCATTTAACGATTGGGCTTAAAAGTGATGGATTTTGGAAAGGTTTGGCTTAACTTTGATTGCCTAGAAACAGTGAGTATGGAAACTGAAAAATGAGTAAAGTTGAGGTATCAAAAATGATATTAACCCTAAAAGAAAAGCATAAAAAAGAAGGCATCATCTCAGAAAAGAAAAAATAAAGAAGGGGAGGTAAATTCTTATCTTCCATATTAGCTCATTATGCATGTTATATCTCATATAATTGCATTCACCATGCCATGTCCATCTTTACTACGCATTTTAGTTAAAAAAAAATGAATAATGCTAATAAAAAAATGATAAATAATATATATGCATATATTATTTTCGGCATCTACCATGTGCATTTACCTTAGAGCATTTTGCATGCATTTTTAAAAAATAAAAATAAAAATAAAGTTACATTTTGCATGTATTGCATTTAGAAAATATATATTTCCATTGCATTTTCCATATAGAAAAAATATATATACAACATGTGCATGTATCCGAAAAATATATCTGGAAAAAATGCAGCATGTATCCGGAATATATATCGCATGAGCACGTATCATCCAAAAATATTTGTAGCCCGAGCATGCATCGCAAAGTCAAAATACATTAGTTACATGAAATATGCATCTCAGAATCAAATAATGTCAATTTCATGAGCATGCATTGCAAAATTAAATAGCATGAAATTCATATTTTTGTTATGCTATAATTGCCAAATTGCATCATTCTAGCATAAGTCATGCATGCATAAGTATCAAAATCAAGAGCAGGTATACTCCAAAGATGTCAAAATAGCAAGAAATCCAAAAAATTCGAGAAATTCAACCAAGTGGGTTAAAAGAAAATGAAGACTTACTGTCGGATGTTGAAGATTTATGACGTGGGTGTGCCGATCTCGGAGTATGTTACTCGAATCATCCCTTGAATGCCAATATCGGAAGACATTTTGGCTCAGAGGAGGAAGATCCCTATGTTCCTCGCCGGATTTCGGGATTCCGGGTGCATCAGTGCCTTTCCTTTCCAAGATCTTGAAGAGGAAGCCATCTGGTAAGCAAAACAATTGATTTGGCGGAAAAAAATCGAGAAAAGGCAAAGAAATGAGGAAGAAATGACCGTCGACAACAATGGAGAAAATGAACAACGAAGAAGAAGGAAGAAGAGAGCTGTTGCTCATCTCCTCCCACCCGTGATGTTATAAGGGGTGGAAAGTTTCTCCAAAGTTCAGTTCAGCACTTAAAATCTCAAGTTTGCTCATATCACGAAATGGCCCTCGATTCTTAACGGAAAGTTAATAAAGTTAGCTGCTGTTAGCAAAGTTGACGCCCATCCATCAGAAATCAAAAGAAAACTCGTATCCCCAGCAGAATAGCCGTAAGAAAGCCAAAAAAAGAAGAAATTGTGCCATTCAGATCCCCATCAGGATGACTACAACAAAGCAAAGAACGAAAAAAGCAAAGAAAAAGAAAAATGCAAAGAAAAAGAAAAAAGAAAAGAAAAGCAAAAGAGAAAAAAAAAAGGGAAAGGGTAAAGTATTTGCATCTTATTTTACCCGCTGCATGCATTCTATATGTGGTAGTTAGATTATTTCCTCAGGGGGTGCATACCCCGGGACATGGAAATAATTAGTTCCTTGCATTTTTATCTATGGTAGTTAGATTATTTCCTCAAGGGGTGCATACCCCGGGACGTGGGAGTAATTAGTTTCATGCATTGCATCTATGGTAGTTAGATTATTTCCTCAAGGGGTATGCACCCCGGGATGTGAAAAAAATTAATTTCATGCTTTCCATCTGTGGTAGTTAGATTATTTCCTCAAGGGGTACATAGCCCGGGACGTGGAAATAATTAGTTCATGCATTCCATCTGTGGTAGTTAGATTATTTCCTCAAGGGGTGTATACTCCAGGACGTGGAAATAATTAGTTTCATGCTTTCCATTTGTGGTAGTTAGATTATTTCCACAAGGGGTGCATACCACGGGACGTGAAAATAATTAGTTTCATGCATTGCATTTGTGGTAGTTAGAATATTTCCTCAAGGTGTGCATACCCCGGGACGTGGAAATAATTAGTTCCTTGCATATTATCCTGGTAGTTGGATCATCTTCCTCAAGGGGTATGCACCCCGGGATGTGGAAATGATCGGTTGCATGGTATTCCACCTTGTGTTGTTGGATCATTTTCCTCAATGGGTGCATACCCCGGGACGTGGAAATGATCGGTTGCATCTATCCCACATGAGTTGTTGTTGGATCAAATTCCTCAAGGGGTGCATACCCCAGGACGTGGAAATGATCGAATGATCGTTGCATGGTATCCCACTTGGTTGTTGGATCATCTTCCTCAAGGGGTGCATACCCCGGGACGTGGAAATGATCGATTACATCCCACCTATTGTGTTGGATTCCTTCCTTAAGGGGTGCATACCCCGGGACGTGGAAGGAATCAAGGACCCATCCATCCCACATGGTTGTTGTTTGTTTGCTGAGGCCGAACTACGTTTGGTCTGATTCCTGAGAAAGGGATATGTAGGCAGCCTACCTCGTAGGTGCGACCATCAGAGCACTTCATTGCATATTTGCTCTAAAAACCACGATAACCAACTATGACAAACTAAAAATGTTTAGGGTATGTGAGATTTGAACTACTGCATCCTAAATTGTTGCATTATAACTGCTTCATATTGCATTCCTCCCCATTATAATTTCCACGAAATTTGGGAGTCTATTTCTTATCAACGATGTTCGTTTACTCGATAAATTTCGGTTTACCTTTAAACTCCATCGTTGAGGGGCTCTGTAGACACCCCAATTTCATACCCCTGGTATTTAATTTGGCATAAAATATCAAGACCTGTTAAAAAGGCTAACGAATGTCAAGTTACATGGTTGAAAGTGCAAAAGAAAAAGTAGGATGCATAAACAGTGAAATGCAGGGGGCTAAAGTGCCAAAAAATCAGATCAAAAATGGCCCTGGGCGCGACGCCCATAACCCCCATGGGCAGCGCCCAACAGTGCCAAGGGTACTGTAACAATTTGCTTTTGGTGTAACTCTCTCGTTGTATGGTACAAGCCGATGAAGCACAGAAAGTAAAACTTAATGACGAAGGAAGCCTCACTCCCAGCCTATAAATAGAGGCCCCTCGGCTTGTGAAGAAGACACACAGTTCACAAACTTTCACCGTGCACTGAGTGATCGTTCTCCCGAGAGAACGCCGAAGAAATTTCCTACCAAGCCCCGAAGCTCTGCCAAATCTCCCCCAAACACTAAAACTCTCCGGCCAAAGTGAAACCTAGTTGCCCTACTATGATTCTGCCCTATTCCACCGGTCCAAAAATCACAAAAAGAGCAGTTGCCCTGCCCGAATCCAGACACCAAATCAGCGAAAAGCAAGCAATTGCTCTACCCGATTTTCGACACCAGCAAGCAAACAACACCAGCAAAGCAAGCAGCTGTGCCGCCCGGATCTCGATGCGAAAAGCAACTAAAAGGAGCAATCACCCTGCTCGAATTCCTGCAGCAACAAAGCAATAGCAAAAAGACTCCCTCTCCCTGAAGGACAGAGCGAGCGCACCCTAGGACCTAACGGAAGATAGTTGGTACGAGATAAAATCCACACGCTTCAAGAGGTAGGCGTATTAAAGTTTTTATTTATAAAAGTCTTATTTAGACTAGTCCAATATAAGCCAAATAAGCAGTTATGCTACCCGAAATTCAATAGAAAATAATACTAAAAAGAGCCATTATTATGGCCAAATTTCTATAAATGTATTCGTAAATTCAGGAAGGAGGCTGTTGTTGTAATAATTTACTTATATATATTCAAGTATATATTTAATGTTTTATTTCAACTGTTAAATAAATATTAAAAAACATATTTTAGCCAAAAACTATTTTAAAACCGAAAGGGTGAGTTGGATGTCTAACCCCTTCCCAACTCGTAACTTAGCCTTCGAACCCTTTACAAATCTGGTTATCTTTGGTTTTTCTTTGTTTTCCTTAAAATAAAGATGGAGACTCTGTTAATCACATTTTGAGTCGACAATTGAGGTCGGACGTATTCCACGCGCCTTAAAGGTTTTAAAACCACCCGTTCCTCACCGAGCGGGGGAGAGGTCGAACATCGGGGCACTCACACCTAGGGGTGTAAGTAGTTCGGTTTGGTTTGGTTTATACTTAAACCAAAAACCAAACCGCCTCTTAGTGGTTCCAACAATCTCAAACCGAACCGAACCACTCGGTTTGGTTTGGTTTGGTTCGATTTTGTGGTTTATATAAATTATTTTTAATGAAATTAACCAACATTAAAAATAACAATAAAAATAAAATTTTAATTTGGAATTAACATCAAAATTAGGAAATAACCTACCAACAACAAATTATCATAAATAAAACAATACAAATTCTAAAATAAACACAAACAATGGAAGAAATAATAGTTCTCCAACAATCAAGATTTTGTTTGGTTTAGTATGCATATATATATATATATATATATATATATATATATATATATATATATATATATATGCATATAAATGAATAAATCAAAGGTTCAAAATAATTAATAAATGTAATATATATTATATTATATAATAAATAAAAAATTAGATAGGTTTGTTTGGTTCGATATCAATAACCGTGGACGAACTGAACTGTGTGTTTTTTCAATTTTTGAAACCAAAATCGAACCGTCTTCGACAAAAACCGAACCAAACCGACTGGTTTGGTTCGGTTCGGTTCCGTGGTTCGGTGGTTCCGATTTACACCTCTACTCACACCCGACCCGATCCCATTCCGACATTTCCCGATCCCAACTTTGTCGGTATTTTTTTCGTCCCGACTTATTTCGAGACGGTATTCGAGATAATTATCAATCCCGTTAGGATTCCCGAATCCCGACCCATCCTGGCTATTTTTTTTATTTTTTTTAATGTTTTTTTATAAATATTGTGAGTGTTAAACAATGTCTATTTTGTGTTTGTCAAAATTACTTAATGGTGTTCGTTAAATTTATTTTCACAATGTTGTGGTTTTTTTTGTCCATCACGTTTTTGCACTTAGTGTAGCTCTTCTCCTGCGAGTGAGTGGTGCATTTTGTTCATAATAACGAATTCAACAATGCTCATCATTAAGTAAATATTCAAGTATACTTGTAATTGTAAATATAGTCTGAAATCTTAATCATGTTGAAGACATTTTAAAAATATTTTAGTGTCATAAAATATTGTTTATAAATATTATAGTCGGGATTACGAGATTTTGATCTCCCAAACTGTCGGGATTTCGATTCGTCGGGTCCCGACACTTATCAAGAACGAGATCAGAAAGGAAATTGAAATCTTGAATTCTATCTGGACGGGATCGGGATGAAGGGTATCGGGACGGGTGCTGTCCCGATTCCACCCCTAATGTAAATGGATGTCTGACTATGTTATTTTTATATTGTCTTAATTGATTAATTTTTTCATTTGAAATCATAAAACCAAACCAAATCGAGTGGTTCAGTTCCAATTTTTGTGTGATTCGCCTGCTTTTGAGAAATTTTTGAATCGATAGAGTGGTTTGGTTTACGCTTTGGAATAAACCAAATCGAGAACCACTTCGGTCTAAATTAAATTAACGGAATTTTGCCATTATCCCTAACTGTCACCAAATTCTTAACGGAATTAATTTTAGCTATCTCCCTTAATATTTTTTAAATGTGAAAATATCCTAATTATAGTTGATGTTTAAAAGTACATTTTGTTTTTTTGGTTCTTAAATAATATGGGGTCTTTTTTTTTGAAGTATTAAAAAAGATATTTTTTGAAAAAAATAAGGAAAGAATCACTTAAATTAAAAATAAAAATAAAAAGGAAAGATAAATTCCCTAAATAAAAAAATAAGGAAAAATATTTAAATTAATTAATATATACATTTTGTCTGATTGAATTATGTTATGATAATATATATATATATATATATATATATATATATATATATATATATGTTAATAAAATCTAATCAATTAACAAATTCTGAAAAAAAAAATTGATTAATGAATTTAGTTGGTAACCCTCATTATTTAAATGTCATTTAATGCATAAGGAGACCTGACTAGAAATTTATAACTTATTTTTGTACAAACGTTTTTTAAAATTTTGCTATAATTGGATTGTAAAGAGAAGATTAAAAATAAATTTCTTAAGTTTAAAGCTTAAAAGATTGGCAGAGGAAAACTTAAATTTGTCAGTCAACTGAAGAATTGGTCAGACTGACACTTTGAAAATCCTTAAGCTGATAAAAGTTGGTCAGTTGGCTGACACAACTCTTTTCAAAAGAAGTTTGTTTTTAATGTTTGATCACTGTATATGAAGAAGAATTAGAAGTACAAACTAACTGAACAATTAAGTAAACAATTGTTGTTAACTGGCTGACACTCAATTAGTTGAAAAACTTCTTAAGTGTTGAGTCAGTTTGCAAGAGTATAAGAGACGACTGACAAATCAGTTGAAGTGGTTCACAGATAAACTGCTACGTCCACTACCAAGTTGGTCAGACTTGGATTTTTGAAGTGCACTAATTTTATTAAAAATCTATTTGATCTCTAATGGATCAGTGTACAACAAAAGACCGGTGTTTGGGGAGAATGATTGAGAAACAATCAAACTCGTGAGACAAACTGACTGAATTCTAAACATTTTGAAATGAATCACTCAATGTTTGCCTAAACAATAACTAGAAGAAAATATTCAATGATAAATATCTAGCTAAAGTTTTCTTGGAAGACAAAGTCACAGAGGAAGTGAAAATATATGGATTCTTGACTTCAGTAAAAATTGTTGTTGTCTTCAATAATGTTTCCAGTGGGTATTTATAGATAGTCTTCAAAAACAACCCGTTAGGAACACATTTGAATTTGAAAACGTGTTTGGCAGAGGCAAGATCTCAAAGGATTCTTTGAGATATTATTTAGCAGGATATCTACCAAAAACACAAAGTACAATGATAGTTTTGCATAAAAAATAGTGGAGTTACAAAATGTAAAAAAATTATCAAGGTAGAGTAGGTCTCCTGTAAGACCGTCTTACGGATTTTAATTCGTAAGACAGAGTTTCACTCTTTCACATTTCAACTCACCAACACACGGTGGATCGGATAAAGAAGATCTGTCTTACACATTTTGAATTAGAAAATTACAATTGTTACGCAACGAAACGGGGATCGTCCTAAATCATTAACTGCGAAACTTTAATGAAAATGTATTGAGTTGGAGTTTTTTCACAGCACGAACGAAGGTGAAGAAAGAGGAATAATAAAGCTTACGACGAAGGAGAAGAAAGAAGAAGACTGAAAACATGGTCTGTTTTATTACAATTTTGAATCGCGGTGTAAAAATATCGGATTAAATTGATGAATCGCGGTGCAAATATATAGACTACTCAATTACACTATTGAACATGATGCAAAAAATGATGCCATAAAATTGATGAATCACGGTACAAACATTGATGAATCTTGGTACAATTAGACCACACAATTAAATTGTTGAACCGATGTGTAAAAAATAATGCAATAAAATTGATGAATCACGGTACAAACATTAATGAATCGCGGTACAATTAGATTACATAATTAAACTATTGAATTGCAGTACAAAAATTAATGCAATAAAATTGATGAACCGCAAATTAGATTAGGCGCTAAACTATTGAACCGTGATGCAAAATTAATGCAATAAATTGATGAATTGCGTGCAATTAAACTAGACAATTAAACTATTGAACCACGGTACAAAAATAATATAATAAAATTGACGAATCGTGGTGCAATTAAACTAGGAAATTAATTAAACTATTAAACTATTAAACCGCAAAGATAAAAAATAATGAAATAAAATTGATAAACTACTGTGCAAAAATAATGACCTCCACAACGTGCCTACGGTTCATTAAAGATATTGTAATCATTTTGTCACAAAAAATGATTTTTTTTTCGATTAAAAAAAAAAGGAGATTTTAACAATTAAATTTTTTTTAAAAATGGATGGACCTGCAAATTTTTCCAAAAAATATATCTATAACTGTTTTAGACAAGTATTTGCGATCAAAGTATTAGTAGCAAAGACGACCATTATTCCACAAATAGAGGAGTATTAACCTAGTAGCTTTAGCATATGCTACTTCTAAACCTAACTAATTCAACTCGTTAAAGGGTACTATGGGCCCACTTTCTTGAATTCATGCTCCCCTAATTGCGAGTTAAATGATTGTCTGCTCTTTATTTTTAGGATAAATTACATATAACCCGTTCACTGTAGATTGAGTATCCCTTCGGTTACTAATGAAAGCAATGGGTCCAATTCAACTATAGCATTTTCTTTAATCGATATTTCTATTTAAAAACTGTCACTTGAGATGATGTAAAATACATATCTGATACTCTCTTCAGACTTATATATAAGCAAAACTAACTGATTTTACACAGATTAATAAAGTAAGTTAAATTAGTTAAATTGTCTTGATTTTATATAAAACAAAAGTAAATATCCTTAAGAATTCCACTCAAAATTGATGATAATTAATGCAATTTTAACTCATTGTCATCAATTCATTATATCTCATTTTATTAATCAATTTATGAAGACGACTTTTGCCATTCATATTCTTGTAGTCTCTTGGAAGTTGTATATAGAGAATGTGCATCCATCTTGAAAAACAAAAGAATTAACAAGGAGTATTTTTGGTACAAAACTTTTTGAAAATTGTGAGTAGAGTTTAATATGATGATTTTTGCTTTTATTTAAGTCCACCAAAATTTGGTATTTTTTGCTTATATATAGGTCCGAAGGAAGTACTCAAGTGACCATCTTTAGGGATTTTTTTATTTTATTTTTTTACCATAATGTCATTTTGGTATTTCAATTGAGTATTGTACCCTTGTTGAAGACCCTCTTTATACCTAAAAATGGTTAGTATAAATAATTACCTATCTTCTTTTTTATTTTTTTAAATATTATGGTAAAAATAATATAGATGATCATGTGAGTTTTAGATGAAAAAATTCGGTCAATTTAAACGACATTGCCAAAACAAAATTAACATTAAGATATAAATGAAAATACATTTCTTTAATTGATAGTTGATAAACTCGGCCTATTGTTGAGGAAGATTATTCATAATTTACCCTTTATTGAATTTAAGCATCTAGAAATAAAGAACATGCCTCCTTTTGACTAAGACATTTATTTATCTATTTTTATATTTTTAGTGTTTGTACTTTCTATGGTAGCGTAAAGTAGGTGTTAGACATTCTCATTTCTACTTCACATTCATCCCTCCACTAAAGTCCATCATTTCCATACCATACCCCACCCTTTCCCTCCTCAATCCCCGCATGTCATCCGGGAGACAAATTGACACAGAGAGACGTTCTATAAATAAGAACTTGGGATCCTAAATTCTCAATACCACCAAGTGTCACTACTCACTGGTTTCCTTTTTTGTTTTTTTGGGTCACTTGTTTTGAGTAGTCTATTTTGTGCCATGGCTCTCCATCTAAAGAACTTGTCTTTGCTTTTCTTGGTACTCTTTTTTACTTCTGATCTCCAAACCGAAGCAAGGGAAAGCAAGTTCTTCACAAAATCCATTCATTACCATATAGATAAATCCAATGTGCCAAAAATAGAAACCCCAACACCAGCACCCGCACCATCATTGTCACTAGCACCAACACCTGCACCAGCCTCATCAATAACGGATCCACTGGCACCAGGATTGACACCAGAACTAGCCCCGGGACCAGCTGAGGTTGAATACGGGTATGGCCTTTACGGCCAATCTGGCTCTAAAGAATACTCTCCGGAGACGACATCCAATGAAAACGAGATCCCCACTGGGGATGAGCTTACAACTGAGAGCTACATGAAGACCGAAGAAAACGAGATCCCCACTGGGGAGCTCACAGCTGAGAGCTACATGAAGACAACAGAAAGTTACTTCCCTACTCATGTGCTTAGTAGTAAGAACTACAATGGCTATCCAAACAACAACTACAATGGGAATGGCTACACGAGCTTGAACAACAACGAGAAGAATGGCTATCCTGACAACAGCTATAATGGTGGGAATGGCTACACGAGCTCGAACAACGAGAGGAATGGATACAGTGACAACTTCAATGGGAATGGATACACAAGCTCAAACAACAACGAGGAGAATGGATACGAGACGGCCGGGCGACAAGGGATGAGTGACACGAGGTTTTTAGAGAATGGTAAGTACTATTATGATAATAAGAATGAGAAGTATTCTCAGAATGGCTATGAACCAGTGATGGGAAATGGTAACAACGATGAAACGTATTATGGTAATAATGAGGACTCAAAATATGAGTTTAACACCATGGAAGAGTATGAGAGACAGGAGGGATACCCACAGAGTCAAAGGGAAGAGTATACTCCTTGACTAATGAAACCATAAATATTTAGAGGAGAGAGAGAGAGAGAGAGAGAGAAAGAGTAAATTATAGTAAATCTTTGTGTTAAATGACAGTATTACCGTATTAGTTGTGACTCAATTTTGTGATCTTATGTATTATTAACATAACTTTTAACTTATAATCATAAAATGCCAAATAAGATTTGAAACCACATCATTTGTTTGTGCATTATAAAGATTACTTTAGTTGTGTTTGTGCTTTTTACTAATTCCCCAATTTTAGTTTGCTTGGGAATTATTATCATTATGTTATATGAGAAGAAGCTGAGATGATAAATTCGTATGATTAAAAGAGGTTTTAACTGGAGAGTGTTGAGATTGTAATACTTTTTCTTAGTGTTATGCTACTAATATTGTTAGATCATTAAAGGTCTATCTGTTTATTCATTTCTAAGGAAGCCCATCCAAATGTATAAATATAATAGGGTTTTTACTTTTTTATTCCATCCATTTTGGGCAAAGAGTTTACTATTCTATTTCAAAGGTTTCACTTAAAGAGTCTGCTTTTCAAAAATTAAGGTATAAAAATATACTAAAATTATCATTTTCTTAAAAATTAAGGACTATTTGCTCAGAACGGAGAGAATATATATATATATATATATATATATTTTATGACTAATAAAAGTAGTTAAGAATATACACATTACTAGCAAAAGTGTAAATTAGTTTGTAAGGGTTGTTCTAACTTAAGCATATGCTTCATATTTAAGCTATGTGAATGCAGCGATGTTGTCCGGTCTAAGTCTGGATGATTAGTCTACCTTGAGAACCAAAAAAAAAATTCACCATATTGCCATTGTGTAATTTAAGAATCTAAAATTTTATACACAAGTGCTTAAAGTAGCTCATATGATATGCTAAACGTAACATTTTTTCAAGGGTCGTAACTATATTGCCCCCACAGCCATCTCATTGCAAAAATGGTGAGAGAGTTAAAGTTTGTTGAGGAATTGATGAGTTCCGGTAGCCCTCCATCAGACTTTACAAATGCTAGGCTTGTATTGCAAGAAAAAAAAAAGTTAATAGACTTAACGGAATCTAACAAACTAAACGAAACCTAACAATAAATTGGAAAAAAAAGAAATTGGATACATGCCAGCCAAGGCAATCTGTAAGACCCTGGAACTTTGCATGTTTGAGTTTCTTACACGATAGACTTCTTGTGTGAGAATTCATGTATTCAGGTAGATTTGACTATAGCCAATAACCTAGAGTTGTTGGAGTTACAATGCATGATTTGACGTTGTTGGAAACTCGACTCGGTAGAGTTAGCGTTTACTTGCTTAGTTCTTGCTCGTAACCTTTGGGAGATCCTAGGTCTACATATGCTTGACATGTACTTTCTTGGATGCATTTTAGTTCATGATAATCATGTTTATAAAGTTTACATGTGATGCTTATGTTCATAGTATAGTCGTCGCCGTAAGTTTGGTTTTACAATTCGCGCTTTCGTTAGCATATTATCTTTCGCTTTTTGTTGCGTTTAGTTTTGGCTTAACTTCATGCATGTATTCGAGACCCTTCATTAGGCTTTTAACATACTTTTGAACATGTGTCCATTCTTTTTGTTTGTTGTTTCGATCATTGGTTTGTTTCGCTTTTGTTTCGCCCTTTTGCAGCTTGTTACGACGAATTTTTGGTACGTTGTGCAATTGTTTTGATCAAGGAAACACTGAAGTAGGTTTTAGTTTGATTTCGGGCTTTTAAGGATTTTACTTTGGGTATATGGTCAGCCAAGGGAAGACCTTACGTCGTTTGAATGCACAGAAGATGGAATTAAGCAGAGAGAAGATGGAATTAAGCAGAGAAGAAACTTGGGTAGCATGGTCGCGCGAGCGCTTTAGCGTGTATCTAGCTGTGTTGTTTTTTTTCCTTGTGAAATCCCATTTTAGCCCTTTATATGTCCAGCCCTTGTAGACTTGTGACCTCCAATTTGGTCCCCAAGCCCTCCTTCATTCATTTTATTTTCCCATTTGTTCATCCAAGAGAGAGAGAAAACAACTTCAATAGGTGTTTGTGCATATTTTCATTCCTGTTGATTCACCCATCAGAATGGTGATTTGAGACCACCGTTGGAAAGGTCTCGACAAAGGAAACGTTCCCCACAGATTCATTTTCGTTTTCATGTAGGTTTGTGGTTCGGATTTGGTAAGTTGCTATCCCCCCCCATCTTTCTCTCTATACCTTAATATCATGCTAGGATGTTAGAGACTTGATTTTTATGCTTTGGTAGAATATCCTACCATGTTATGATGAGTTTATGATGGATTATGTATTGAGAATATATGGATTTGAATGTTGATAGGTTTGATTATGTTTGTTGTGTATTTATGCCTTGAAGAACTTGTTAAATAGGTTTAGGAACCCGAATAGTCAATAAATCAGGAAATGGGTTTGGGGCCTAACTTTTAAAACTTAGTAATTCGACTCAACGAAGTCAAATAGGGCTTTAATGAGTTTATGAGAGTCTTAGGATGAAATCCTACGACGTTTGGAGATCGTTAAGTCTCATTTGTGAAATCCCAAGATTATAACATTTTGGATTTGTGTGATATTTGATGATTTAGGACTTCATTATAAGTCCCCATGAATGTATTAGTAAATTCTAATACCCTTATATAGAACTCTACGATGGTTAGAGTGCAAACTAATGAGAATGTCAAATTTTGGGAAGTTCTCTTTAGTGCACAATAGTGCACCGACTTGTTAGAGAATCTGAAATGCGATTCTCATGTGATTAATGGTGAATTGGGGAATATGATTAGATGATCGATTCGTATGTGATTGTTATGAGTGTACTCTTAGATACTCTATGATTAGATACTAAGGCGATAGTCTCGTGTTATGAATTCAATAGCATTTATAATATGCTTGGGATGTTTGGGTTTGTCATGATGGATATAAGAATATTGATTAAGTTATGACTGGATGGATTTATGGTTTAAGTCAATAATGACCTAAAAGATGAAACATAAAGTTAAAACTCAACGGAGTCGAACAGAGATTGATAATACACTAAATAATGTAGTGTTGGAAACATACGACATTTGAGACACTTATGGTCTTGTTTGTGAAGACCCGAATGTTTCTTTGTGAGTGTCCAATGTGACACCTAAACCTTTGAGGTTTATATTATGATGTTATGTTGACACTTAACTAACTTAGTAAGCCGTATGACCGAGATACTTGAAGTTTGGAGAATTTTGGATTTGGTTTAGTAGACTATGAACGTGCACTTTAAGGAACGAGAATATTAGAGACTATTAGAGTCTAAGAACGATAATATGAGTTTGGAACAATGGATGGACTACCATTCCATATGAGTTAAGATTGCAAGCACTTATGGGTACTTACGTGTGTGTGACTATGGGATAGTCTTGTTTGCGCTTTGAGTGTGACTTTGAGTGTAACGCCTTGTACAAGATGGTTATGAGCTAATGTATGGTTGTGCTTGATGGCTAAGTATGTAGCCTCATGATATAGGTATGTGTTTGTGGACTAACGTAGTGGTCTACACTTGTTTGTGCGTTGAGGATTCTTGGCGGACCTCAAATATGATTGTTGGACTATATAGGTAGTCCCATTATGGTTATACTTGGAGGCTAAGTATATAACCTAGTATTATGAAATATATAGACTAACCTAGTAGTCTTTATTAGTTTATGGGTTGAGGATCTTGGAGGACCTTGATGTGTTATTGTTAATAGCCTAAATGTGTAGTCTCATTATGTGATTATAAATTAAACTAATTAATAGTCTAATTGCATTTGTGATTTGGGGATCATTGTGTACCTCAATGTTTGGATACTTTAACTAAATATATATGTGGTCAAGTTGAATTTGGAAATATGTGCATGTATGAATTGGTGATTAAAGACTAAATATGTGGTTTTGAGGTGTATTTTTTATTACCTTCCAATATGTGTTTGGTAATGTGTTAAGATAGAATCATGGATCTACTTATGTGGATAAGGTTCCCTCTTTTGGAGCCTTATCAGTTTTGGTATGTTACGAGTAAATATATACTTGTGCATTGCATTGGAAGTTCAGCTAGCATATTTGGTTTTGATTACATCGTTGATGGGACAATGCATCGCCTTCACGAATGTTAAAGTTTGTGATCACTATGGGTCGCCGTATCGAAGATTTGCACACCCCTACATTGGGCGCAGGGGGATGTAGCCCCAATGTTGTAACAATACGTGTGACTATCGTAAGGTATGGAACTCAAGTGGGCCTCGGGATGTCGATACCACGAGATGAGTATCGAGGGAATGATTTGGTTTTGCACGTGTATTGCAAGAGTAACGTGGCAGCTGTGGATTGGAGTAATATTTATATCCTCCTTTATGTGGTTTATTATGAGCACTTATGTGAACATCACCGTGCTATGTGGTTTTATATGTTGACATGGATTTATGTGCCTAAGATTAAGCGGTACATATTTATGATTTGGTATATTTATATTGATGCATGTATATATGATGAGCGCTTTTGCCATGTCATATTGTTGCATTTAGTAACTTCTCGGGTCATTATAACTCATTCCACATCTTTGTTTTCCTTAGTGTTCGCTTTGATCGTTATCTCACGTTGAGGTTGAATAGTTCACGATTGTAGCCTGCTTTTTTCGAGACCTTAACTCGTGAGTATTATTATCATTTTTACCGTTATTAATAATTATTGTTAGTTCTTACGAGGATGATAATTTTGTAAAGTTATATAAGCTTTACCTTGGGGTAGAATTGTATTGGGTATTTGTAGTTGTATTCATTTGGAGCCGACAAGTTATGTCGTGTCGTGGTATTTATATTAGAAGTTCATTCATTTTCTGTCCCTAGCATGTTATTAGCTCATGGGGTTTTGTTGTGGTTTCTCCGGCATGTTGTTGTCGTAGAGTGTGTACGCATTGTTGCGGCACGTGGTTCAAATTTTTAGGCCGAGAGATTGACTATACCTTTGGTCGTGTCTTTAGCTTAGAGCTTGATAGCTTGGGCTCCATCAAATTATTCGCTACCACAGTTTTGTTGTTGTTGCTTTGTATCACCTTTACGGCTTTACTTTCTTGTTAGAGTTAGTTTAGCTCTTTTGTTTGATGGGCGCCTCAGAACACCTCAAACCGTACTCTATTTTGTAATGTCCTATAAATATTATTACAAATTTAAAATGAACTAAAAGTTACATCTAAAACGTTTCAGGGGGCCAAAATGTCAAAAGAAACTCAAAAGGGGTCGAAAGGACGAAAGAATTAAGGACAGAAGGGAGGAAAGTGAAAATTTTGAAGAAGGAAAAACCCAAGGCCGCACCCCTGCACTCCGCAGTCACGCCTCCGACGCCATGGAGTTGCACCGTCCGTCCCATTGAGTCGCGCCCTCAGCCTTTTGATCTATAGTTTGCTGTTTGCTGCCTACGCTACATGTTCCACCCTTCCTGCGCATAGTACAAGTTCTCTTCTCCAACCTTAGCCGGTTTCCTTGCTCTCTTACTGGCTATAAATAGAGGCCCCCAACCTCTCATTTTCTACACACCAAAGCCTTCTCCTCTCTTCTCCTTCGAAGGAGCCTCTGCCGAAGAAGCTGCCTCTCCTCCCTTGCCCTAGCAAGTGAGCCCTCCTCCTTCCTCGCCCAAGCGAACCCTTCTTTTCTCCCAGCAAGCCTCGAATCCTCGCCCATGCGAGCCTTCCGTGCTCACTGCAAGCCTTCAGCCTCCAGTCCTTGCCCCTGCAAGCTTCCATCCTTGCCCTAGCAAGCCGATCAAAAGACCAAAAACTATCGTTACGCTGCCCAAATTCTGCAAAATACAACAAAAAAAAGACTTTCTCTCTTGACAAGACATGGGAAGCACTCATCAATTGCCTAAGTCAAGGCATACCTAAGTTCAGATACTCACACGTCAAAAGGTAGGTATCAACCTATTATTATGTTCCCCTAGCTTATTTTAAATAGATAAAATATAGATATTTATATTATGCATGCTTGTAAATATTATTTGTACATAATATTCTAATTTAGTTTATTTTCTATTTATATTTCTAAACGTACTGAAATTATAATATTTTATTTATTCCGTTAATATTTTAGAAAATAAAACTATGTTTATATAATGGCAATAAATCATAAAAATAGTTGTTATTATGGACAAATCATGTTTAAAATAAATCTCATTTAATTTCCAATATATAGAAAATGTTTTTCTAGACTGAATATACACATAAAATAAGCATGTTTTATAAAACCTAAATTAGGAGACCGAATGGGCGAGTTGGTTGCCTAGCCTCTTCCTAACTCGTAACTTAGCCCCCGAACCCTTATTTTCTGATATTTTTGGCTTTTCTCTATTTAACCTTAAAATAGAGGTGGTGACTTTGTATACACACTTTTAGATTCCACAATGAGGCCAAGCGTTTTCCACTCGCTTAAGCTTTGAAACTGACTCGCATCTCACGTGAGGGCAGGTTCGAAACGGGGTTCCCACAGCACCATTGTTCTTAGTAGGTGCCTATTCATTGTTTTCTTGGTTAGCGACACGACCTTGGGATTCCATGTTGGAATCTACGTGGGATTGTCACATAATCAATCAGAGACGGTAATGGTCGACCAAGGAAACCGACCGGTCAAGAAGAGAGGTAACCTATTGTGGTTGGCCTCTCCTTCAAAAAACAACAAAGTTGACAAAACTGTTAGCCCTCCATTAAAATTTACAAAGGTTACGACTAAATTGCAAAACTAAAAGACTAATAGACGTAACGAAATCTAATGAAAAAATCAATAAGGATTAAAAAATAAATTAAATAATAAAAAAGTGCTACATTTCCGAGGGGTGGTTGCTAGGCCAGCGATCCCTTCATTCCCTTTAATATGTCGATTTAAAAGAAAAACAATTTCTTTGTTAGGTTTTGGTAAGTCTATTAGTATTTTTTTTTTTTTTTGCTTGCGATTCAGTCCTAACATTTGTAATGGATGACGGAGGGCTAACGGACCTAACAAAAATGTTAACTTTTTTTAAAAAATAAATTCAAATATTTGTTTTAAGGAAAAAAGGTCATTTTGTTATTGTGAGTGCTCTGTTTCGCACCCTCTCGCAACTGAAAAACGAGTAGTTTCAAATGTGGCCAAGGTCCAGTCAACCCAATTTCATTGCAATTATATCCAAAAGAGAAAATCCCACTCAGTCGTGTGACCAAAACCCAATCTGGCCATCTACCCAAGCCAAGAAGCCGAAAAGAAACGACTTCAAGGCATTATGATGACCTGCCCGCCCCAAGACCTGAAATACTCCAAACACTATGGGCCCATGGGATATTAAAGCCTATGGAAAATTATAAGCCGCCTAACCCCCTGCCCAGGACTTGGAATCATGCCCAGTATTGTGAGTATCATCGATGCAGCGGTCATCTTACTGACAAATGTTATTGATCGATGTACTTTATACGTCGATTTTATATACTTCTGTGACTTAAATTATGCTATTTCACGAGTCTTTTGAGTACTAATATATGTTTTCGCTGAGTTTTGTAAGTTTGTGATTATTGTGAAAATACGCGAAACCTGTGGTTTTAAGTAAAATTACAAGGAAAATAATAATTGAAGAAAAACAAAGATCAAAGACAAACTGACACTTAAGGACGCAAGGTGCCTCTGCACCTGCGACCGCAAGGTGTAGATAAACAAGTCGCCTATCAAAGAATCAAAGCCACCCACACCGAGAGACTCATGACGCAGGTATCCAAAGACCTCGCGACCGCAAGGTAGGCGTAATGCCAATTTATTTTCACACTATTCGATCCAATCACAACTCCCGAGTATATATAGAAGTCGATGCCGAGCCTAAGATAGAGGAGGACTACTGAAGCTCTCTTTACATAGATTTTAGGTAGTTTTAGATTGTATAACATAGTTAGGTTTTGTAATTTCAAGTATTGAAGATCAAATCATGTCTTCCATCATCTCATGTGCCGTTCATCGTCTATGATGAACTAAATCATCCCTAATCTAGGAGGTGGGAGGTAACTTGTATCGAATTTATGTTTTGATTCATATATATATGTCTATTCAATGCTTGTTGATTGTGTTGTTTATCAACCCCTATATTATTTTGCTTTGAACAAATGAATGTAATCGCAAATAATAAAGGCTTAGAGGTGCGGATAACCGCATGACCAAGTGCATATGTCGCATTAATCGCTCACCAACACAATAAATTGGACCTATCGAAGCACGAGAGTGATAAGTTAGGACCGTGTTCTTACATGATCTAGGTGACGATAGATCATAAATCTAGGTGACACTAGATTGATAGTTCCGTGCTTAGGATATGAATGGGTGAATTTTTATGATGGAGGTCGAACCAATTGTTCAACGTGACTATATCTATTTTAGTGAACGAACCCAAGACATTGAATGACATTATTATGAATTGAACATAAAGGAGATATAAGTGAAACCCGTAATCCTAGATTTCCACTCACCATAAGATCTTCATATCTTATTACTGCCTAATTAGTTAAACATCTATAACTAGTAATTTAGAGTAGAATTAAACATAAAAACCCCCTTAGGTTAATAATTTGCTATCTATAATTCGCACTGTTCGTGATCACTTGTCTCTGTGGGTTCGACCCTTGCTTCCGAGTCTATTCTATAATAGTCTTGTACACTTGCAAGGATATAGATAAAATAAAACATCGATCAGTTATGCACTAAAAGATGCAATTCAGGATCTCATTGACAACGAGGTAATCACGGTGGCAAGCACAAAAATTTTTGAAACAGATCAAGCCAAGAAGGTCTAAAGGGGCAAGTTAGCCTAATTAGCCATAAATAAAGGTGTTGTAAAATATGCTGATCAATAAAGTAGTTTCTAATAAATGACGATCTAGGAGACAGTTTTCTGGGTATGATAGATGGAGGCACTTATTATAAAGAGCTTCATGCTTCCTTTAAGTTTATTGCTGATAAGCCTCTACAGAACTGGTATACAACGACCGGCATGTTCCTGACGCCCGCAGACCTGGTGGGCCGCTTTGGATATAATATCCCTATTCCTTCCCCTAGCTTTACGGATTGGTCATCTACCGATCCGTTACCTAAAGTTGAGGATCTCAAACCCCAGGTCCTTAATAATAAACCCTGTACAGTATGCTTTTAATGATAATTTAAATGTCTTTACTTATTCCTTAGTTGCACCTACATTAAAAGACGCATTAAATAATAATAATTATGATAATGAGTCATTTAATGAAATGTACCCAAAAGATAAAAATTATCTACTTGAGCTTGCAAAGTCAGTTGAGTACCAGGAAAAGAGCCATTCATCACAAGAATCAAGACTGGCTTACTATTAACTCACCGGGACAATGAAATCAAAGAAATCAGAATCGGCAGCTACCTCCAAGGTCCAGAAAGAATAGCACTCATTGATCTCCTTAAAGAGTTCGTGGACATAATTGCTTGGTCCTACGAAGATATGCCCGGCCTAGATCCAACCATAGTCGAACACCGGATTCCCACATATCCGGATGCTCGCCTGACCAAACGAAGTCTCGCCGCATCAAGCCGGAATGGTCACTAAAGGTTAAAGAAGAAATCATGAAACAAATTGCCGTAACTTCATTCGGGTTGTTGAATACCCAACTGGTCTGTCTCAATATAGTGACCGCTCAAGCCCAACGGAAAGTCCGAATCGTACTTCCGCGACCTCAACAAAGCGTCGCCCAAAGATGACTTCCCCCTACCCAATATTGATATTGTGGTAGACACCGTCACCACTCACAAAGTCGGATCCTTTGTCGACGGCATGCTGGGCTATAATCAAATCAAAATGGTAGCAGAGGACCAGGAAAAGACCTCATTCACTACTCCCTGGGGTACTTATTGTTATACTGTCATGCCATTCGGACTAAAAAATGCCGGAGCCACTTATCAGAGGGCCGCCACCACCCTCTTCCATGACATGATCCACAAATAAATGGAGGTCTATGTTCATGACATGATCTTGATTTCCAGCGACGCCAACGGTGCCCATATCAAAGATCTTCGAAAGTTATTCGAAAGACTAAGGAAGCACCAAATGAAGCTCAACCCCACCAAATGCACATTTGGGATTACCAAAGGCAAAGTCCTGGGATTCTAAATGACCGAGCAAGGCATCGAGATCGAGTCAGCAAAGATCAGAGCCATCCTAGAAATGCCGCAGCCGAAAACTCCAACTGAAGTCAAAGGCTTCCTAGGCCGGTTACAGTACATCAGCCGTTTCATCAGGCAGCTGATAACCACATGTGAGCCCCTCTTTAAACTCCTAAAAAAAGAATACCGACCAAGTATGGGACAAAAAGTGCCAGCTAGCCTTCGAGAAAATAAAAGCCTACCTTACCAATCCCCCTATGCTAGCTCCACCTCATACACATAAACCTCTCCTCATATATTTAACTGTCACAGACACGTCAGTAGAGGCTATGCTCGCCCAAGAGAAAAAAGATTCCTTCATTAAAAATGCTATATACTTCATAAGTAGGAAGCTGCAAGGAAGCGAGCTAAACTATTCAGCGCTGGAAAAAAGCTGCACCAGCCTAGTCTGGGCCACTCAGAGGCTCAAGACCTATCTCCAAGGAAGGTCCATCAAACTCATATCCAGAATGAACCCTATCAAGTACATCTTCCGTAAGCCATCCCTGTCCAGTCGACTAGCCAAGTGGTCCTTTCTTCTCAACGAGTTTGACATAACCTATGTCACACTCAAATCTATCAAAAGGAGCGTAATTGCAGACCACTTAGCCGATCTACCCTTGAAGGCCGAAGATGCGATTGAGCCTGGTTTCCCAGATGAGGGTGTCCTGGAAATCACTGACCATGACACCAGCTGGCAAATGTTCTTTGACGGAGCCGCAAACAAAAGAGGCTTTGGCATAGGAATCTTGCTAATCGATCCGGCTGACTCTCATACTCCGCTGGCTATAAGGTTGGAGTTCGAATGTTCAAATAATAATACGCGAATATGAAGCCCTGACACAAGCCTAGAAGAAGCTCTCCAAAGGGGAGCTAAAGATCTCAAGTCTATGGAGACTTCTAATCATAAATCAAGTCGAAGGAAGATGGAAGACCCAGATCCCTACCGCAGCCTCTATCATGTCAAATTAACAAATAGCTTGCCACCCGATTTGGTTCTATCTCGCTCCATTATCCGCCACGAGATAGGAATCAATTCGCCGATGCCTCGGCCACTCGGTATCACTAGTCCAAATTTCGCAAAAACTAATGTTCACCATTTGTAGTCGGAAGAAGGTCACTCCGACATACTCTGCTTCAAAATCACGCAGCCCCTAAAGGTGCATCACGAGCCCCGGGTATCGACATCTTAAATCGCCTCCGTAAAGGTCTCTATCCTCCCGCCTAGATAAAAGAGGAAGAGTCTCCCCGCTGGCGGCCTCCTAATTTGTACTCGCTGGCAACAGTATAAGAGGCACTATCAAGGCCTCAACTTATTATGTGTCAATCAGCCAAAGCCGAGCAAATCATGGATCAACCGCACGGTGGTACCGCGGCCCCACATGAATGGCCATATGCTATCCAAGAAAATCATCCGACGTGGGTACTATTGAGTACGCCGAACCGATTGTATCCGGTGGGTGCGACATTGCGACAAATGTCAACGCTTTGCCAATCGCAAGATGTGCCCCCACACGCCTTATACAACTCCACGTACGGCCCTTCTCAACGTGGGAATCGACGCATAGGCCAAATTCACCAAGGGATCCAATGGCCATGAATACGCCCCGGTAGCCGCCGACACTTTACAAAGTGGGTGGAAGCCTCTTCCTACAAAATTCAATGCCCGAAAGGTGTCCGAGTTCATTCGAGCCAATATATATATCGCTACGGTACCTTTCGAGATAATTCCTCGACAACTCACTGGTGGGACGTGAATCGCCTACTCGACGAAGTTCAAATCCAAAGACACAACCGCAAGCTAATGGTGCCGTTGAAGCAGCCAATAAAACACTTGAAAACATCATCAGAAAAATGGTCGACAGAAGAGACGGCCGTAAAATTGCCCTAGCTCCCTGGGGCTATCGCACCTCAGTCCGCACACCCACTGGAGCTACCCCTTATTCTCTAGCATGTGGCATGGAGGTGGTATTGCCGATAGAAGGTGAAATTCCATCATTAAGAGTGATTATGGAATCTGACATAGCTGAGATTGACTAGGTCAAAGGGCGATACAAAGAATTGGCCCTAATTGATGAACGCTTGTTAGCCTTGGAGCATACCCGGCATATCAAAGGCGACGCTCGAAGCAAAGGCGTGACATCCAAGTCGGAGACCTTGTGCTGAGAAAACCCCTAGTTACGTTGATACTAGAAAATGGAAGTCACTGATGGGACCATACATCGTTAAGGAGATCCGGACAGGAGGTGTCGTGCTTCTTACAAACCAGGAAGGGGAAGATCTTGTCCAGCCCTTCAACCTAGACAAACTCAAAACGTACTATGCCTGAGCCATTCTATCCAGCAGATGCTTCCTTCTCCAGCCTGCTAGGTTGAAAACCCGAAAGGGCGGCCTAGGCAAAAGTTAGGGCATATATAAAAAAAAAAAAACAAACAAACAGTAAATGGAGAAATAAAGGCTCGCTAGGTCGAAAACCTGAAAGGGCGGCCTAGGCAAAAGTTAGAGCATATATATAAAAAAATAATAAAAAATAATAAATAAAAAATGTAAGGAGATAAAAAGGAGAGGGAAGGCACTTGAAGCTCTCAAAGAACTACCTGCCTTCAAGATAAGGAAAGGTCAACCGCGTAAAAGGAAAACCACGACAAAAAGCTCACATTAAGACACTAAAATGTAATATTACAAGTCCTAAGGTGCAACTTAGGAATATTTACTAAGACATCTATATTGTACATTAATTGCATTGTACATATCTATATATACTGCCTATCCCCCCTTGTTTTCCCAGAAACATATCCTTTTCTTGCAGCTTAAGCCCCAGGGCGGTTTATCAATGTCTGCGGCGTCCACCGAGCCGGGACCATATACTCCTTCCTGGGCAAGGCTAGAAGCCCTAGACTCCAAAGATGTGAGCCACAAGAGGTGTCCCCTCTTCATCGCCAAGATCCCCATTCTCCTCGGCACCAGATTGCTCGACCAGCTCCATCATCTCTCGAAACCAAGCACCTTATACGTGGGGGAGGAGGAGCATCTATCTCTTGTTCCCACGGATTGTCCCGCCTGCCGCCATGCTCTCAGTGGAGGCTCATTACCGCCAACTCTCAAAGCCGTGCCCCAACCAGCCTGGGAGGAGGAGCAGCCTACTTGCTCCCATGGGTTATGCCGCGACAACATTGCTCAATCTCGCGGATGCATCGGCTGGACCCGCAAGACCGGTCGGGGCCGCTCGAGTATCAAGGTCGTGTACCCGCCCGACCCGCCTCCGAGCCCGAGGAACAACTAACCCCGAGCTATCAATGTCCTCGCTATCTCCATCGCGAGCATCTACCCCTTAGTAATATGGCGGCCCAAGTGCCTCGCCCGCGCCTCGATAGTGCGAGACGGCCCCCGCCAGCCTACCATGATCCATGCCAAATACCCATGGGACAAGCATATAGTCGGCAAATGGATAGGCCGC
>CM028381.1:63011725-63047699 GCA_013146195.2 Codonopsis lanceolata
AAATGCCGAGTAATTCTCTCGATGGTCTGAACTCGGGGGAGGCCCTGTGATGTCGAGGCGGTCATGTGGCTCGGTGAGGCGCCGCCTCAATTGCTGGTCGTTAATGGATGATTTTTCTCCCCTGCTCAAATTGACCTAATTGTACACTTCAAACCCATATCTAAACTCCATATCCTAAACCTCCCTAACCCTTCCTACTTAAGTCCTAACATCCCTAATTAGTTTTTAATGATGAGTTAAGGGTTCATTAGTGACCAATTAAGCCACAAATCAGATTAGAAAAGGGACCACAAGTTGTTGACACTTGTCCCACTCAAAATCTAGACCTATATCAACCACATTTCAGATTTTGACCTCATTCTCACCCTCCCTCTTCCAAAAACGAATTTTCATCCTCTCTCTAACTCTTCCATGGTTTCTTGAGGTCTTCATCTCCATCCTTCATCATCCATTCATCATTTGCCCAAGGGTCCTTCATTAAAGTTGTAGAGCTCAAGAAGAGGAGCATTTCCATCCGATTGGTTTTCTTTATTGCTTTCTTTGGTGTGTATCAAGTAAGTTACTCTTCATCTTCTTTTAAGTTCTCATTGACCCTAAGGAAGCAAAGCCTATGGTGGTTGAGGTCAATGAGGACACATGTATGCCTTCCATGCTATCTTCTTGTATGTTGAGATTTTGATCTTGTTAGGAGCATGTATAGGTTGAATTCTTGCTTGTGAAAGCCTATATTATTCTTTCATCTTGCCTATTTAAAGTTTTAAACATGTTAGAGACATGTACATTATTTGTTGTTGGAAGTTTGTTCATATGAGAATGCCCTAAATGGAGCCTACATTATATGTTGTTGTGTTGTATGTGTTCTATCCTATGAAATGAACTCTATGATGAACATGAATCACTTTGCATTGCCTTGGTGAATTTAATACCTTGTTGAACCTAGAAATGACCTAGGTTGGATTATGAAGCACATAGCTTCAATTTCTCCAAATTTGGGAATTTAGAGCAAAGACTCAACGGAGTCGACTCTAGGGAATATTTGAACGTGTTGAACCCTAATTTCAATCCCTACGAAGTTTGAACGCCGTTTGATTTGGTTTACTCAAGTATGAGATTGGTTTGATGGTTTATGCAAGTTTTATGAAAGGTTGGTTTGTGCAATTTATTTGCCTTGATATGACTTTATAGTAGAGATTAATACCCTACTTGGTTGGTCGAGTTCGCTCTTGTCGAATTCGGTCTTTGATTGGTTTAGTCAAGTAAATATCTACTTGTGCATCACATTGAGTCAGTGGCATTATTTGGTTTGTTTATCGGGTCAAGGTGGGACGATGCACGCCTTCACGAATTATGGGATTCGTGTCGCTATGGATCGCCGCACCTAGACTTCACACACACCTCCATTGTTGGCCGCAATGGGGAAGTAGCCCCTTTGCCGTATCAGTTAAGTGCCGCATTGGCTTGCTATCTAGATCGAGTGGTACTTGATAAAAGTTGATGCATTCACAGAGCATCAATGTTGCACGATAAAGTATAATAAAGTTTTATTGCAGGAGCTACGAAGCGGCCGTGACTATCATATCCTACTTGTATGATTTACTTTACGCACTTATGTGAACAATATGCTAAGTGCCATATGATGATAATGTGCTAAGTGTAAATGATGATAACATGTCATAATTGTGATAAATGCCATGCTATAACATGAACATGCATTGTAGTAACTTACTAAGTCTTTCGACTTACCCTATTTGTTTGCTTTGTCTTTCCTTAGATCCGAGCCGAGGAGACGGTCCGGGATAGACTCGCTTGTACTCGTTTGGTTGTTGTGTTAGCAGGTTGCTCTTTTGGACATCTATTAGTTAACCTTTTATTTTGGAAAGGACGTTGGGAAGCAAGTCATGTAGACTTGGCTTGGGGTTTATGTTGCTTTTGTTGTTGTAATAGACTTAACTATTTGATACTTGTAATCTTTTGGTATGCCGACTTATAAGTCGAGCCTGTTTATATGTGTATGGTTCACTACGGTTTTCTTCCGCTAAAGCTCGTTTAATTTTGTTGTTATTGTTGTCTCCGGCATGTTGTGGCCGTTGAGGTTATTATAAGCATGTGTTAATAATTGTAGGAGTAGTTGTTGGGTTCCGGCTGTAACGTCGCCGATGACTTGTTTATTTTTAGTTGTTTTTCCGGCCAAGTGTAGCCGAGTTGTTGTTTGTATGCGATGTTGCGCCACATGAATTTTATGATCCTACTATGCATGCTTGTGTTATTGATTATTTGGACGGCACGACTCGGGATCTCGCATTGGGGTCCGGGTCGGGTCGTCACAGTCTCCCACGTTTTTTTGGTGAAGTAGGCAGAAAATGAGAGGTTAAGACAAGTGTTTGTGGCTTATATATGTTAGAAAGTAAGTGGGTTTGGGTTAGGTTAATGGGGATGTTTCTCTTTAATTAACTCCTCTAATCCACCTCCCAAACTCAATTAGATGGTTAGGACAAGTCTTAAGACACTTAGGAAGGTTTAGGATTAGTTTAGGTTGGGTTTGGTTGGGGATAGGTTGGACAATACCTCAAATTACCTTCAAAATCCCGTAACAGGGAATGCTGCCCATGCGCTCGCATGGGGGAAGATCAAAGCGACCGCATGGTCCCTGATATACACAATCTCAACCTTGTTGCTTCCTTGCTCGGCCTCGGACTCTCCCGCATGCATCCTCGAGTCCTCCCAAGCCAAAAAGGTCTACATTTCAACCCTAAAGACCTCCAAATCATAATCAAAGCAATCCATGTTCAAACCTCACTCAAACATGGCCAAGAACTCAGGCAAAACACTCCCGAACGGCAACCGAAAAAGTCAAACGGAGAAGGGTTAACGCCCGAATTAAACTAGCAACCAAACCGACGATGCAACTAGCATCCAACTAACATCTAAGGCATGTAATTGATGTTATGAATGGCTTTTAACATTTATCCACATGTTTACAACATAAATCATAAACCCGAGATTCAAAGCATCTCGTGAAGGAAAGATGCATACGAGCATCTCAAACGACGTCAACGAACTTGCTATTGACTCTAAACATACGAGTGAGCTAAATTAACATGTTTATGATGATTATAAGTGTATGAGTTCATGCATAACACAAGCAAACCATAATTCAGGGTTTTACACCCAGGACGTGCGCCCGCGCCCCGCGCGCCCTTGGATAGGGGTGCGCGTACGTGCGGATACGGGACACCACTGCTCTCGTTCCACCCTCCCTTGTTTAGAGGAAGGCGAAATCAAAAGTGCGAGAGGAGTGCTGTCTATGATAGCGCGTTTGAATGCGCCTCGGTTGCCTTTAGTGGATTTTTAATCCAATATGGGAACTTTGGGTTTCCCGCATCAAGTTATCCCTTTATTAGGGGATACCAGGATATGAGAATGCATCATCCATTCATTCCCATTTTCCCTTTTTTAGGGGAAAACGGAAAAGTGCAAAAAAGGATGTTGCGGTGCCCCCACTATGGATTTTATTAAAAATAGCCTTATGGCCCGTTTCGGATCACTATGGGAGCTTTTCGTTTCCCGCATCAAATTATCCCTTTTTTAGGGGATATCAAGATATGAAAATACATCACCCTTCCATTCCCATTTTCCTTTTTTTAGGGGAAGACAGAAAAGTGCAAATAAGGAGTGTTGCGAGGCCCCACTGGATCCAAAAAGTTTAGAGTCGCCATCTTTATTTTAAGGCAAAAATAAAGCAAAACCAGAAGAAAGAAAAGAAAACCAGAGATAGAAAACGGGTTCGGATGCTAAGTTACGAGTTGGGAAGGTGCTAGGCACCCAACTCGCCCTTTCGGTCTCAAAATAGTTTTTGGCTAAAGTATGCTTATTGTTATATTTATTTAGCAAATAAATAAAGCATTAAAAGACAGGAAAATAAAACAAATACATCCATGACTACATTATTTACGGACTTACAGCCATTTTCTTACAATAATTACAAATGTATTTAAAAATATTTGGCCTTTTTTTTTTTTTTTTTTTTTTTTTTTTTATGAAACAGGACGGAACCCCGTAGATTTTATTAATTAAAATAAAGAAACATACAAACTTGAGGGGACAACCAGCCTTGCCCTTATAATTGGGAGGACTGAGGAGCCTAACCTCGAAAAGGAAATAAACAACCATAAGAGACCTAAGAAATACGAACATATGGAGTGTCGATCTATCCGTATAAATAAGACCCTTAATGCGAAGAGGAAGGGGCTCATCGACTCAAACAAGGCATCATTACCCCGATCGCAACCAATATTGGCTAGCGCATCCGCCACCGAATTAGCCTCGATAAATATGGTGGATGGAGAAATTAGCCGATGTAAAGATCTTTTTAATTGCCCGAATCAAATATAGGCACTTCCAAGGAGGCACCATGGAACCTTTGACACAGTGCACCAAATTTAAAGAATCTACCTCAATAGAAGAGTCTGAGTAGTGATTGGCCACCAACCATGAGAGCCCTTGATATAGAGCACGACATTCCGCTTGGAAACTACTGGATAGCCCATAAAATGAAGAGAAAGCCATAATAAGGTTACCAAGATTGTCCCGAATTATGCCTCCACCGAACTTAATCCCGATTTCCTCTCGCACACACCATCTCGTATTCAGCCTTTAAAGACCCTGAGGAGGCTTAAGCCATCGAACAACCCGAATGCGTTTAGTAGAGAGAGAGCCGAGGCGCGAGAAGAAAATTGAATCCCGGCTTTGTCTCATGGAGGGCTGAATCCAAAGATTTAGCAAAATGGACCGAATGAGTTGATGAACCCGATGGAAAACAGACTTGAAAGGGGGACGGTACCCATCATGGAGGCCGCCATTTCTATACTTCCATAGCTCCCAAAGGATCGCGGCTGCCGAGTTATGATGTGGAGAATAGAGTTCTCCTTAAAATTCCACCACCAAAACAACAAAGTGATGAAGGAAGGGAGAGGAGAAAGAAACACCACCAATTTGTTAAATTCGACCATAAATATCCAGCCAATGGCTCTCAAGAAAGACGTGAGCATAGGTCTCAATAGCTCCCGAAGAACAACAAGAACAATGAAGCTAGAACAATTCCTTTACGGATAACACTTTCATCCGAGGCAGCTTTTGAAACCACAAACGCCACAAAAATGCATCGATTTGCCGAGGGATAAATTTATGCCAAATGAAGCGAGAAGAAACAAAGAATCGGTCTCGATAAAACGAAGTTATCTCAAGAAGGCAAGATAAAGAGAAGGAACCTCTATCCGAGACATCACAATAAGTGAATCGCCGATCGATAACACAACTCCGTTTTTTTGGCCGACATCGCCAACTCCCGAAAAATATGAGAAATGTTCTCGTCACTCATTAATCAAGGCAAAAGTTGTTTCATGGTCTCTAGTTCTATTTCGCTTCTCGTGTTCATTCCATCGACAAAGATGTTGATTTAATAACAAGGCTCTCCCGTCACTTATTTGGGATGTCCTTTATTTGAAGGTCGTAAGAAAAAATCCCTTTGATCCCCTCTTGGAAAAAATCCGAATAGGATTAATTCATGGATGGGCGCCTTTCTTTTCTCTCAAGCCGGGAAGGTGACCTTAATTAATTCTCGTACGAGTTCTATTGCCATGTATCGATTGCTATTCTTGACCCGCCTGTATCTGTGATTAAACATCTTAATAGGATGTTCGCCAACTTTTTCTGGGGATCTATTGACAGCAAATATTTGGCCATTATAACGACTCTTTTACATATTATTTCCTATTCTAATCCGGGTAGCACAACGGCTTATATTGACTACATTGGACCAGATTTAAATAATAACTTTAAATGATAAATAAATAAACGAACAAGTAAATAAATAAACGCCCTTAAAGGCTTTTACCTTTTAGAGGGGTAGTGTGCTCGCTCTGTCCTTCAGGGAGAAGGAGTCTTTTTTTTTTTTTTTTTTGTGTTGTTGTTGTTGTGGTTGTTATTTTGGTTTGGGCAGAGTGACTGCTTATTTTAGATGACTTTGGCTCGTTCACTCGGGCAGAGTGATGGCTTATTTCGGATGGTTTTGGCCTTTTTGGTTGGGCGAAATAACAGTTTACTTTTTGCGTATTTCAGCTCATTACTCGGGCAGAGTAACGGCTTACTTTATGAATTTTGGGCCGGGGAAGTTGGGTGGATACCTAAATAAAAGGCTAGGGATCACTTATAACCGGTGGATTTAAGTTTTGGCGGAGTTTGGACGGGGTTTGGAAGCTTTGGTGGGCTACACACACCTATCTCACACCTCTCACTATAACTTGGCGTTCTTAAAACGCGGAGAGAAATTTTCAGAGCTTCGTTGTGGGTGATTTTCGGACACTAAAGAGGGAGCCCAGCACCTTAATTTATAGGTGGAGAGGAGGACTCATCGGGAATAAAAAATTTCCTCAGCCGGATTCAGCAAATTGTACACCAGCCTTCGCGAGTTGCACAATGCGTTAAGCCTGAGAGCTACTGTAGCCCCCTTGGCGCCGACTCCACCATAGCATGGCGCGGCGTCCAAACACCTTTAAGGCCGCACCATGCTCCTATTCATCTTTCATTTTCAGCACTTTTACCCTTCGCAATTTACTGTTTTGCGCATCCTGCTTTGCCTTTCGCATTTTCGACTCCTGTAACTTGACAATTGTTAATTTTGAACAGTTCTTGATATCACATGTCAGAGTCATATATCAGGGGTACGAAATTGGCGTGTCTACAGTATACTTCATCAGTCACCTCATTGACAAAAGCATGATCTTACAAAACGGCACACACGATATTATGACAGCTGATCAGTTGGAGTACACAACAGCTGTTATTCTCAACCTTCGCTTCAATTGGGCAACTATCATCTTTGACATGCTGTGTGATAGTATAGATAGTGTCAAGAAATCCCTGAAGCTGAGAAGGCCCTTCGTACGACTGATCAATGTGCTGCTGCGCAACAACTACTCCATCTCCAAACGTGTGCTTCCCTTGGAACTCCGGCCAATCAAGAAGTCCATCCAATTTACCAATACCTTTATATCCTCAACTAGCAAACTGAGGAATGAAAAGCTTGAGCGACAAGGACTGCCTACTCAACCCTTGTTTGCTGTTATTAATCCACCTCCTTTGGTTGTCATAAGAATTAATCCGAAGACTCTAGATGATGCCTTCATTGCCAAGCAGCTTGACAAAAAGCAGAACAAGGATGCTGCTAAAGAAGGCTGCTCTAGTCAAACTGCCAAAGAACCAACTTCTCCTTCTTCCACACGATCCAAGCGAAAGTACTCTGCTGTTGAGGAGGATCATGCATCCAAGAAAAAGCATAAATCTTCTAACTCCACTCCTATATCAACATCTGCTGCTGCTCCGGCCAAGACGAAGAAGACGCGCGCCGCTTCTACCGTTCTCACTCCTGTACCAAAAGAAACCGCTGACCCAGAACTAGCCCCTCTTCGCCCCCGAAAACGTAAACACAAACGTTTTGAACCCTTCGAACCCTTCATCCCTTTTATCCCACCTTCCTCTCCAACCTCTTCCACCTCCTCGTCATTTCCCTCGTCAACAGCCCCTGCTGCTGTTGGGGAGGAGCTTGCTAAAAATTTTCCTACTCCATCTGTCTCCACAACCCATGTTGTTGTTGAGGAGGAGCCTGCTTCTTCCCCTCCTAAGAAGAAGAAACGCAGACTTTGCAAGAAGTCTGTGGCTCCACAATCTTCCTCACCTCCTCCAGTCACTCCCGAAGCCATTCCTTCTCCACCCTTCTCACCCGAACCCTTTTCCTCCACACCTCCTGACCTCTCATCCCTAGCCATCATCCCTTCCTTCTCTACTTGTACCTCTTCTTCGCCCCCTTCATTCTCTATCACTGAAGCTTTCTCTATTTCTTCCCTTGACCCTCATCTCTCCTATCTTCTATACCAAACCACCTTCCTTCCCAAACTCTTTCCTCTTATCTCTCAGTATCTTACACCCATCTCCATCTCTGCTGATCTCTATCAACTTCTTTTCCCTTCTATCTCTTCTGCTACTTATACGTTCCTATTTGACCTCACCTCCATTTCTGATCTTCTTTACCCTTCCTCTTCTCCTCCAAATTTTGTCATTCTTCCTGAATCTCCTTTTCCCTCTTCCTTTCTTAAAGTCTCCTATTCTTCCTCCTCCTCTCCCTATATCAGTGATTCAGACACTGATATAGAACTTGATCCTCTACCTTCACTTCCTCCTTCCCCATCTACACCTGCTGCTCCCAACGTTGCCTCCTCCTCGACTTTCCCTTCCTCTTCTCCTTCTCACCCTGCTGAGACCATCAGCCCCATCAACCTTGTCCCTGGGTCCCTTCCTTCCAACTCTGTCGGCCGACCCACCCTCTCGACCTCCCTCAGGCCGTGCCTTAAAAGACTGGCTCTTCGATGGCCCAGCAGATCGATGTGCTTTCTTACGGCCTGAATGGTACTCATGCCACAGTCTTTGATCTTGGGAAGATCGTTGAGCAGCTTGTGAATGACACTGCTCAAGCATTCACTTCACATCGCTTTCTAGTTCAAGACCAGCTGGAGTCATTGATGGGCATGCTACACTCTCAGCAGATCAGTATCCGTGCCCTTTTTGATGAACTACTGACTTCTATAGCCCGCGGAGTCATTGCTAGACGTGAAGTTCTCGACTTCACTGCTGTTATACATATTGAACGCGCAAACGAGAGAGCTACTGCTGCTGAACAACGCCAGGTTGTTGCCATCAGGGAGGAGAGAGCTACTCATTTTCTGAATCAAGCACTCATTGAAGAACAGAACCGACTACGAGAACGCCTGAATGACCGTATCAGAATTTGGGTTGGAGACTACTTAGAAAGACGCAGAACCCATCCAAATCTCTTCTGATCTGGTATGACCTTTCTGTTCTACCCCTTCAAACTCTAGTTTTGGAAAACTCTGATGTTAAACAACTTGTTTAACTTGTTTTGCTGTATAACTCTCTTTTGGAATAAGATTACTCGCTGCTCTATCTAATAATCTTGTCCATTTAAACCTTGTGTTTAAATCTTTTAAACTGCTTATATCTTGCCTATTATTAAGATTTAAACTCTGCTTAACTTTGTACATGATTCTTCTTCGATTTATCCTTGTAAGTACATAGTTTAGCTATCTCTCTACTTAGACTTCTGCTCTGAGAGGCATGTCTGCTCTTCTTAATAAAACTTGTAAAGACATGTTATTATCTTAGTGCATGATTCAAAGTCTGCTGGTAGTTGAGATGATGACATCAACCAAATAGGAGGAGATTGTTGATCCTCATAGGTTATAGATTTGGTTGAGTCATCCTCCGATTCTACTGCACAGTGGCTAATAGGTCTGCGTACCGATTAGGGTGGCAACTGTCTTAGAATCAAGGGTGTTTAGAACTAGTTTAATGTTAGTTCATTCTAGGCGCGGACAAGCAGGCTTCAACAGCAGCCTTGAAAGCACAGTTCGAACAGCAGACTTGAAAGTCTGCTCAAGCTTCAAAATCAAAGACAGTCAAATCAAGGAATTAAGTCGCATATTATTTGATTTAGATATTTTTTAAATATCTAAGTCAGATAATATTCAAATAGATAATCTTCATCAAATTTCCCTGCAAAGAAGTCAACACTGTAGACAACTCGATATCTGTCCAGTCTGTTTCACTCTTAATGACATCAGAAGACATTTCCTCATTTGGCTAAGAAGACTTTCAAGCTGAAACGCCTGCAAGACTCAAAACTTACTCTGTTTGGAATGGCTGCATCTACAACTCTGATTCTCTGATATCTGTTGCTGAACGCATCCTACAAAGCGCCGAAATGCATTTAATGCATTATAACGTTGGACACAACCTGTCTATCCTTAGTCCAACGGTCCTAAAGATCTCCCTTGGTATTTATTCGAGTTTTGAAGATCTGAACAACAACTCTTGAAAAAAAAAATATGAACAACAACTCTCGCACATTGAATATTCAAGCTTCATCTTGTTAACTCAAGTTTTCAAGAGATCAAAGGACAAGAACTAACAACTTCACCAAACTCCCTGAAGCTGCAGATCTACCAGTTTCCACTCTGTTACAGCTTCATCTAGTTTGCATTTAAACTGTCCTTTACTTTAGCACTTGAGAGGATAATTATTCAATAATTGTTTCTCTCATCATCATACACTTGGTTAAAAACTATTTTGTACACGATCCATTAGAGATCTTACTTTCACACCTAGTGGTTAACAAGTGCACCTTTCAAATCCAAAGCTAACCACTTTGATAGTTGACGTACTACTATTCATAGTACGAACCACTTCTAAACTTCGTGTTCTGTCTGAACTGTTTCTGCTCATCTTATAACTGCTACTGTGTTTATATCAACAGCAGATCTCGACCTGTTTCCCTTTATAAGTATTCTGCGGCACTAACCCCTTTTTGAAAAAGTCTTTTAAAAGAGAAGAAGAAAGACTGTTTTGAGAAACCTTTCAAACAAAATTTTTTAAATAATATCTACTAGGCTATTCAACCCCCCCCCCCTTCTAGCCTAAATTGAGCTTATTTTGGGACCAACACTAGGTCACATATTATTTGTACTAGATATTTATAATATCTAGTCAAATAATATTCAAATTATCTTCATCAGTTTTCCCTCCCAAAAAAAGTCAACTATGTCCTTATCCGGCTTTAGACAAACAGCACAAACAACTGTCCAATCTGTCGCCTGAATCATGAAGACTGAAGACATTACCTCTTTTGGCTAAGAAGACTTTCAAGATGTAACGCCTGTAAGTTAAAACCTTACTTTGTTTAGGAATGTCTGCCTCTGCAATCACTGCATCTCTGATATCTGTTGCTGCACTCATTCTAGAAAGCACCGAAATGTATTCAATGCATTATAACGTTGGATTCAACCTCTCTACTCTCAGTCCAATGGTCTTAAACATCTCCCCTGATATATATTCAAGTCTTGAAGATCTGAAACACACACATCTCTTGCTTATTCAATACTCAAGCTTTATCTTCAATACTCACGCATTCAAGAGATCCAATGGACAAGAACTAACTCTTCACCAAACTTCTTGAAGCTGCAGATCTGCTAGTCTTTACTTGCTTTTAGCTTGTTCTAGTTTGTTGTTAACTGTTCTTTACTTTAGCACTTGAGAGAACAATTATTTATTGATTGTTTCTCTCATCATTAAACACTTGGTTGAAAAACTATTTTTGTACACGATCCATTAGAGATCTAACCTTCTCACCTAGTGGATAAACAAGTGCACCTTTCAAAATCCAAAGCTAACCACTTTGGTAGTGGACGTAGTACTATTCATAGTATGAACAACCTCTAAATTCTTGCGTACTATTTGATCTGTTTCATCATCTCTATTTTTCACTGCCCTAACTTTCCTTAAAAAGTTAGCTATTTTAAAAAAGAAGAAGAACACTTTGAAAAGTTTTTAAAGGAATTTTAAAAACACAACTAGGCTATTCAACCGCCCCCCTTCTAGCCTAGATTGAGCCTATTCGAGACCAACAATCATCATCATCATCTTGGCTCCTAGCTCGGCTCACGGTATCATTGCCCCGGTAAGAAAATTCATCTATCGCTCATTGGTACAGTTTGGAAAGGCTGAAAAAGCCTTTCACCACCTTGTGATAGGATGCGACATCCACTTGAAAAAAGAAAGAGATATGAGTCCGGAAAAAAAAAAGGCAAGTCTGAGAGAAGCAGAAATAAAAAGAAAGTGTATATCGTACGGGCCCTCTCAGGAATCTGATATGGCTCTAGGATATCGACATCAGGCAAAGCTTCCTCAACATTTCTTCCCGCACGAGAGTATCAAACAGTGGAAAAATCCCCAGCAAGCACAAAGTAATCAGCCTGAGCATCAGGAATAAAATGTGAATGCATAGGCCTATCTATAGTGTCGGATGCACGTCTAGCTGCAACCAGGATAGGGTGAAGCACCATCCTCAGAAACTCAGCATATGGCCTTACAGGAAAAGCCTCGGGAGGGACAATATACCTCGCTAGGCACTGGTATCGGTTAGGCATAAAATTCAGAATGATCACCCATGTTGGTGGTGCTAGTGGTGTCACTGGGCCTACGGGGAAGAGATAATGTTTCATGTTTACATGTTCACCCATATACAAAGAGTCGTGCATAATGGACACCATCAGGATACGGCGGCTGCTCATCTCTAAAGAAGTCAGATAAAATTCAGTCAAACCCCTCCAAGGAGTAAGACTCACTATATCTATACGAGAGATGGTAATCCTATCTCATACCATCTCTATGGGTAGCCTGGACGTATCCCGGTCAACCTCTACCCGGTTAATGTTCAGATATTTTGCGAGGAAGGTCGGTGCATGAATTTTCTTCTTAAGTGGACAAGGAGTGAAACCAAAGACTGAGTAGGCCCAGACCTGCAAAGAGAAAAAGATAGCAGAAAATCAATAAATGATGCATATATTCTAGCAAGTATCCAGAAGCAGAAATGATTTAAATCAAAAGAGTTATCTCCCAGGCCAGAGAAAAACCATTAAGGTTGGGGGATTCATTGCGGCTGGAATGGTCCATCGAAGAATAGAGCTCGGCTAAGCCGTCCCCAATCAAACTTAGACACCCAGTACAAGTCCCAGAGACATCCCAGAATGGATACCCGTAAGGTGGTGGATGAATTTACAAAAATGGTCATCCCCAGAAAGAAAAACAGGAATGCTCGGGTCGTACGAATAAGAACCTCGTAATCATCATCGTCAACGAGCCTAACATTCTGTTCAAGCAACCTCTTTACACTACGGATACGGATCTCGTCCGAACTTTTATAATTCGGCACAAGACCCAATAAATCTTCAACCAACTCATGTTGATGGCGGAGGTTGAAATCTGGTGTCAAGTTCCTACCAATATCGATAGGAATACCCGTGATGGCGGCAAAGTCACAGTGAGTCATAGTAGCTTCCCCCCAGCTGAAATGGAAAGTATGGGTGGTTTCCTACCAGTAATCCTTCAAGACCTCATGGACTGACATATAACTGCGAAAGTGGCCAGCAGCTAGCCGAAATGTCATCAAGCCAGTCTGCTCTATCAAAATCCTCGCCTGCGTCAGCAAGGAATCATATATGGCGACCAGTTTCTCCGAACTAGTCCGAACCCGAGTGATGGTTTTTCGTGTCTGGAAAAAAAAAACTCATCATCAGGAAAACAAAGAAAACAACCAAAACACATAAAGTAGTTTAATTCATTTTTTCATATCATTTTATCATACAGGCCATATTTCATGTCATTACATTAATTGTGCCATATTATATCATGTCCATACTCATTATGCATTTTAGAATATATATACTCTTTCTTTTGTTCATATAATTATCTAGTATGAGCATTTATCCTAGAATATATGCATATTACATTTTTTTTAGGATTTTAAAATCATCCTCTTATCATTTAGTGAAATTCAAAATATATCAAAAAAATATTTCAAAAAAAATATTACAAAAAAAAAAAAAAAAAGCAGAAGAGAAAGTCATGTTTTTTCTATGATTACTATGCATTGAAGCATTTGTTCTACATGTATAAATTATGTATATATACATACCTTAGGAATATATATAATATAACATTCTATTTTTGTGCATTTATCCGCATGACATGTTTTGTTTTGTCTAAATCAACATGTGCATGCATCGCAAAAAAATAGTAGCAGTTGCATAAACATGCACCGCAGAATAAAATAGTGTCAATTGCATAAACATGCATCGTAAAATTAAATAACATCAATTTCATATTTTTCATATACTTTAAATTGCCAAATACATCATCCTAGTATAAATCATTTATGCATAAATATCAAAATTGAAACAACAGATATATATATATATATATATATATATATATATATATATATATATATATATATATATACTCCAAGATAACCAAAAAATCAAATAGCCCAAGGAATTCAAAAGATTAAACCAAATGGGTTTGAGAAATTGAAGACTTACAGCCGGATCGGGAAAATTAGCAACGTGAGTGTGTTGATCTCGGTGGATATTGCCTCAATCATTGTCAGGATACCAGTATCTGACAACATTTCGGTTCAATGGAGGAATTTCCAAGCGTCTTTGGTCCGATTTCAAGACTACATGAGTCTATCCCTTCCTAGATCTTGAAGAAGAAGCCATTTGGTGAGTCGAACAATTCAGTTGGTTGAAGAAATTTGAGAAATCTTGAAGAAATGGAAGAATTTCTCTCAACAGGAACAATGGAGGAATAAAGGAAATAGGAAGTGGGTTTGCTGCTACGCTATTGCCCGTAATGTTAAACGGGATGGGAAGGTTCCCTTTCCTCCCATCTAGAGTCCATTTCAGCAAAAGAGCCCCAAGTTTGCCCAAAGTGCAAATTGGCCCCTGGAGTCTTAACGGATACTTAATAGAAGTGACTGTCGTCAACAAAGTTAACTGCCATCCATCCAACATCCAACGAATTGAAGATGTCCTCAGCAGAATGCCAACCTGCAAGCAAAAAAAAGAGGAAGAGTTCTGCATTTTACTTTATCTGTCACATGCATTTTATGCCATGCTATTTCATTTATGTTGTGAGTCCTTCCCATAAGGGGTGTGAACCCCAGGTTTTTGGGAATGTGATGTTTTATTTTCATGTGTCCCACCATCGTGTTCTGCGAGGGTTCGCCTTGGGAATGCGATGTTTTATTTTCATGTGCCCCACCATCGTATTCTGCGAGGGTTCACCTTGGGAATGCGATATTTTATTTTCATGTGTCCCACCATTGTGTTCTGCGAGGGTTTGCCCTGGGAATGCGATGTTTTATTTTCATGTGCCCCACCATTGTGTTCTGTGAGGGTTCGCCCTAGGAATGCAATGTTTTATTTTCATGTGTCCCACCATCGTGTTCTACGAGGGTTCACCCTGGGAATGCGATATTTTAATTTCATGGGCCCCACCATCGTGTTTTGCGAGGGTTCGCCCTGGGAATGCGATGTTTTATTTTCATGTGCCCCACTATCGTGTTTGGTGAGGATTCGCCTCCTTGGGAATGCGATATTTTATTTTCATGTGTCCCACCATCGTGTTCTGCGAGGGTTCACCTTGAGAATACGATGTTTTATTTTCATGTGTCCCACCATCATGTTCTACGAGGGTTTGCCTTGGGAATGCGATGTTTTATTTTCATGTGCCCCATCATCGTGTTCTGCGAGGGTTCGCCCTAGGAATGTGATGTTTTATTTTCATGTGCCCCACCATCATGTTCTGCGAGGGTTCGCCCTAGTAATACGATGTTTTTTTTTCATATGTCCCACCATCGTGTTCTGCAAGAGTTCGCACTTGGAATGCGATGTTTTATTTTCATGTATCCCACCATCGTGTTCTACAAGGGTTCGCCCTGGGAATGTGATTCTTTATTTTCATGTGTCCTACCATTGTGTTCCGCGAGGGTTCTCCCTGGGAATGCGATGTTTTATTTTCATGTGTCCCACCATCGTGTTCTGTGAGGGTTCGCCCTGGGAATATGATGTTTTATTTTCATGTGTCCCACCATCGTGTTCTGCGAGGGTTCGCCCTGGGAATACGATGTTTATTTTTATGTGTCCCACCATCGTGTTCTGCGAGGGCTCGCCCTGGAAGCATGATATCCCACCCAGAGTTTGTTGTTAAGTTGTCGGTATGAGCCAAACTACGTTTGGTATGATTCCTACAAAGGATACGTAGGCACGACCATCAGAGCACCTTTATTTGCATCATATCAGCTCCATTCCCATCAGTTCATAAGAGCATGAGAGTATAAGTGTTGCATCATAAGCTAATGCATTTTACATTCTTCCATGTTATAATTACCTCGAAATTTGGGAATCTATTTCTTATCAACGATGTTCGTTTACTGGTAAATTTCGGTTTACCCATAATCTCTATCATTGAGGGGCTCTGTAGACACCCCAATTTCGTACCCCTATTTATAATATCCCATAAAATATCACAAAAGGACTAATGAATATCAAGTTATAGGGTTAAAAGCGCAAAAAGGACGGAAGATTTAACAAACAGTGAATTACAGGGGGTGAAAGTGCCAAAACCAGAGGATAAAACAAAAGTGGGAGCAGCCGTAGGCCATTATGGGCGCTGCGCACACAACAGCCACATGCGGCGCCCATAATGCGTATAGGCAGCACCCATGTTCCTCAATTTCAATGTAGTAGTTTGCTTTTGGTGCAATTCCTTCAGTGCATGGTACAAGCATTCAAAGCACGAAAGATAATATCTGCTCATCCTTCGCTATTAAGGAATCCCCGATCTCAACCTATAAATACAGAGGCAGTGCACTACCCAAAGAACAAACAATTTGCGGAGAGAAATTCTGAAGAGCTGTTACGCTGTGAGTTTTAATATCAAACCCCGAAGCTCGGTTAGGCTGCCAAAATCTCCCCTAAACACATAAACTTTCCGGCCAAAGTGAACCCTAGCTACCCAGCAAGGTTTCCGCCCTTTTTCATCGGTTCCAAAATCCCAAAAAGAGTTGTTGCCCTGCCCGAAGCCAGACGTGAAATCAAACAAAAGCAAGTAGTTGCTCTGCCTGATTTCAGACTTGACGACAATACAAAACAAGCAAAAGTAAGCAGTTGCGCCACCTGGATCCCGAGGCAAAAAACAACCAAAAGAAGCAGTCACGCTACCCGAAATCCGACAACAACAACAGAAAAAAGACTCCCTCTCCCCAAGGGACAGAGCGGCACACCCTAAAAACCTATCAGAAAAGAAGTTGGTCCGGGATAAAGCCCAGACGCTTCAAGAGCTAGGTGCCCTAAAGTATTTATTATTTTGTCTTTACAATGATTCTAGTTAAATAGTAATATATCATAAAATAAGTCGTTATGTTGCTCAAATTTCTATAATAAATAGACGTAAAAATAAGCAGTTATTATGACCTAATTTTTATAAAGTTTATCTGTAACTCTAAATGAGGCTAGCTGCTGTAATTTTCTTTATTTCTTTTGTTATATATATATATATATATATATATATATATATATATATATATATATATATATATATATATATATATATTTAAATGCTTTATTTAAGTTGTTAAATTTATAAAAATAGTATATTCAGCCAAAAATCTATTTTGAGTCCGAAAGGGTGAGTTGGGTGCCTAACCCCTTCCCAACTCGTAACTTAGCCTCTGAACCCTTACAAATTTGGTATATTTGGTTTTCCTTTGTTTATCCTTAAAATAAAGATGACGACTCTATTATTTATAGTTTAAGTCACAATTGAGGCCGAACGTATTCCACGCGCTTTAAAAGGTTTTGAAACCACCCAACCTTTCATATGGCGCAGATCCAGTAAAAAACGGGGCACTCACAAAAACCCTCTTTCAAAATCAAATACGAATATCTCATCCTTATTTGGTCTTTTGAAATAATGGCTAATTCCAGGGTTATAGATCCTTTGAAGTGTTTATTAATAGGTCTGAAGAAGTCAGGTGCTCTCATTCCTTCAAAATTCTCTCATTGGTGATTTCTCCCAAATTGCTAAAGCCCTAGCTCTTTCGTCTACAAACCCTAAGCTTTGCTCTAATCTCTTCCAGTCCTACAAACCCTCATAAATCGAAGACCATTCAGACTAATGAAGCTTCATCTGAAGCTACATCACAAGAAATCTTTGTGGCTGAGTGTTTTGTTGCTACCACAGACATTATCGTAGTTGAATCTCTACCGGGCCCATTGTTTGCCATTCTTCCTGGCGAATCAGAAAATGTTATTATTGTTGAAACTCATGGGGATTTGACTCTATTTCCCTCAATTGGAAACCCTCTGGTGAGAAAATCTAAACGGCTAAGGGGAATTCCTTCTAACTATGACAATCCTACAGAAGCTGAGGTTACTAAGGCCAAAAACCTCAAAGTCAATCCAGGTCAAATGGAGGAAGAAATTCAAATCAAGTCAGACAGTGATGATGAAGACTTTGGTCCTACTGAACCTGTTGAAAATGGCCCTCAGCTTGTGTTAGCCCGTCGTGCTCCTTCTTCATATCATAGAGACAGTACGACATCACCCTTGGATGTTGCCATTGTAGCTGCTGAAAAGGCACCTACTGAAGAATAAGCTACTAACGAAGAAGCTACTAAACAAGAATCTGCTGAAAAAGCAGCTGATATAGTTGATATAGCTACTGAAAATGCTCGTGCTGAAAGGGAAACTGTTGCAGCTGATATAACTGCTGAAAATGTACCAGCTGAAAGGGAAAATGTTATAACTGATATAGTTGCTGAATATGCTCCTGCTAAAGAAACTGATCTAGAACTTTCTCAAAAGTAAATGACTCTTGCTGAAATTTTGTCAAAGCTGAAGAATGATTCAAGGCCAAGTCCTACTTCTACAGGCTCATTTGAATTTGATGATAGTTCAGATGCAAATTTTGAGGAAAAGAATACTTTTGATAAAAGTGAAAGTAAAGAGAATCTAGCTCCTATAGCTCCTCTTACCGAATCCTTGAGAGGCAAAACAATTTCTCTACCCAATGCAGCTCCTGGTGCAGCTGCATCAAAACGAACATGAAAATCTTCTGTAGTAGGTACATCTGATTCCTTCTCTTTTTCTTTCCTTACCCAAGTTGCTTCTGTAAGATATAGTTTGAATAAGAAAGTTATTGATGAAAGAAGAATTCATCCGGAGGATTTGAAAAGTCAAAATTTGGTGAAATTTTTCAAAGATAGGAAACTCTTGTCAACCCTTTTCCAGTGCTGCCCCTTACATTAAGGAGATAGTGATGGAATTTTATGCAAATTTGGAGTAAAGGATAACTGAAGTTGGTGACCCTATGTTTGAAAAGGTTTTTGTTAGGAAAAATTTGGTAGATTTCTTTCCTGCTGTAATTAACAAGCACTGTGGATCTGCAGATGTTCCTGTGTTTTGTTTGTTGGTGGAATTGGATATTTGTATTAAAGAGCTAAGTGGTGGCCTTATCATAAATTGGTCTGGAAGGAAAACAAAAGTAAGCACTGCTAAATTGACTTCCCTGTATGCTGTAATGCATAAAATCTGTTGTGCTAACTGGGTACCTACCTCCAATGCAAATTCAGTAACCGAGGAACATGTCAGGTTGATGTATTAGATTGGGCTTGGATTACCCTTTAATTTTGGTGATTTAATGTTTAGGAAGATGATTGTATTTGCAGAGATTGAGGGAGATAAAAGAGCTATTCCATATCTTTCACGCATCTACAGTTTGCTGATTTCTCAAGGAGTTGCTCCTCTTGAGACAGAAAGATGGACTCTTATGTTGGATCCCCTTCCAATTTCTCCAAAACTTCTGAAGGGTGATAGGGTTAAGAATTTACTTTTTGTGTATCCTGTTACTCCCTATACTAAAATTGCTCAAGTAACAAGACCTACTGACCCTCAAACCTCAACAGCTGCTAAAGTCAATACAACTGATAATGTAGATGCTTCAGCAACTACATCTGCCCCTCAGTTCTGAACCTTATGAGTTCTAGTGAATCTCCACCTATGTCCTTCTCCTTTATTCAGAACTAGCTTCCTCAGATTAAAGCTCAGATAACTTATCTTCAATCCTTGGAGGTTCAGTATTTAGCAAGGTTTGAATTTTACAATCATCCCTCTGGTCAAATAGGGGGAGAGAAGACAAGTGTTTAGTGTAGTATACCTACTGGTGGTGGTGTTATTCATGCTGAAAATGATGCAGGTAATAAAGATGATGAAGGAGAAGATGAAGATGCATCTAAAAGATGAATCCGTTTCTCTCTAGATGCATTTGTATCCCTGCAACAATTTCATTTCATTTCTGATTTTGGGTATGTATAATGCTTTAAAATGATGTTGTTGGATTGATACACTGTGTTGCATATGAATGATCTTTATCTGAATTTTACTTGTTATTCAACTCTGCTTTTTATACATGCAAACATTTAGGGGGAGAAATTCTAACCATTCAGGTTAGATGTTTGATTGGTGTTGAAAAACACTTGTCATTTGATTTGACCAGAAAGGTTCAACAAAGGGAGAGATTGTAAGGGTAAACTAGGGACATCCTAAAGGGCAAGTTGGGTGTCTAACCCCTTCCTAACTCGTAACTTACCTCCGAACCCTTATATTCTGGTATATTTGGTTTTTCTTAGTTTAATCCATAAAATAGAGGTGATAACTCTGTTAAACACATTTTTGAGTCTATAACGAGGCCGAGCGTATTCCACGCGTTCGAAGTTTTGAAACCGCTCGCTTTTTAGTAGCGAGAGGATGCAAAACGGGGCAGTCACAAATAGAAATGATGCATATATCTGACAAGTATGCATCAAAGAAAGCAAAGATGCAGAAACAATTAAATCAAACAGTTACCTCCCAAGAAACAAAAAAGCCATTAAGGTTGGGAGAGTTGTTGCGACAAGCGTGGTCCATCAAGAATATAGCTTGGCTAAGCCTGCCTGCCCTCAGTCAAAGATAGGTACCCGCCACGGTCTCATCATCACCGTTATCTATAAGCCCTACGTTCAGTTGAAGCTAGGCTTTCACACTAATAATGAACACCTACACTTACTTTGTTCGGTTAAGGCCGGACTACGTTTGGTCTAATTCCTGAAAGGGATACGTAGGTATCCTATTTCGGTAGGCACGACCATCACAACACATTTATGTGCATCACAACATCATAACACAAATGACTGCATGCATGCATACCAAAAATGTTAGCTTGCATCATGAATATTTCCCCAGTAGAATCACAGCACAAATACCTACATGCTTGTGTATAAAAAAAATGCTTACATGCATATATCAAATGTTTTTATCATCATGTTTTGCTAGGTAATGCCCTAGGAATGTGATCCACACATCAAAACTTCATTCTATATGCCTTGTTGCATTTACAAGTTTCCTCAGCAGATCTGAACTATGTTTGGTCTGATTCTTTTTATAAGGATATGTTGGCAGCCTATTCCGGTAGACACGACCGTCACAGCACAAACTGTGGTGCATTGCATTGAATTCCCCACCATGGATTGTTGCATCATGATTTGTTCACAACATGAAATGTTTCATCATAAATGTGTTACATTCCCTAGCATGAACAATTGCATCATAAATGCCCACATATTAAATGTTTTCATGCATCTTTATCATGTGTCCCCACATTACATGTTTGGCTAAGGCCTTGCCCTATGAATACGATCTTTGTCATGTGTCCAACCATTGTGTTTGGCTAGGGCCTTGCCCTATGAATATGATCTTTATCATATGTCCTACCATCGTGTTTGGCTAGGGCCTTGCCCTATGAATACGATCTTTATCATGTGTCCTACCATCGTGTTTGGCTAGGACATTGCCCTATAAATACGATATTTATCATGTGTCCTACCATCGTGTTTGACTAGAGCTTTTCCCTATGAATACGAACTTTATCATGTGTCCCACCATCATATTTGGCTAGGGCCTTGCCCTATGAATATGATCTTTATCATGTTTCTCACCATTGTGTTTGGCCAGGGTCTTGCCCTCTAAATACTATATATATCATGTGTCCTACTATCATGTTTGGCTAGGGCCTTGCCCAATGAATACGATCTTTATCAGATGTCCCCATCGTCGTGTTTTTACTAGGAAGGATTCACCCTGGAAATACAATTTTCTTTTCACAAATGCTTGCATTACCAAAAGTTTTTCCTTTAAATATATCCCTAGCGATGAGCTACGATCGGGTCTGATTCCTTTTATAAGGGTATCTAGGCAGCCTATCCCGATAGGTCTGACCACCACAACATAAGAGCATGATCACATGCTGTTGCGTTTAAATTCTCCCTAGATATGATTTTCTTGAACTTAGGGAGTCTATACTTATAAACAATGCTTGTTTACTGGTAAATTTCGGTTTACCTATAAACTCCATCGTTGAGGGGCTCTGTAGACACCCTAATTTCGTACCCCTAATTGTAACATTCTATAAAATGTTAAATCAAGTCAGAAGGACTAATGAACGTTTAACTTTCAGGGGGACCAAAGTGTCAAAGGAATAATCATAAAAGGAAAAAGACAAACAATGAACAACATGGGGGAAGTGAAACTTCCCAAAGCACAAAACATAAAATGGCGCAGCCCATAGCAATTCTGGGTGCTGCCCACTCCAAAAAGGGGTGCTGCCTACAAAATTGCACCAGGCAGTTCTTCCGTCAAGTTTTCCCTTCTTTGGTACAACTCTATTAATGCAGAGTACATCTATTTTAAGCAAAAATGCAAAATATCTAAGACTTCCTTCGTGGTTAAGTCTACCCTCTTCTCAGTCTATAAATAAAGGCCTTCATCAGTGCACAGAAGAGATCGATCATAATAATTTACGGAGTGAGAAATACGGAGAGAAATTTACAGAGCGCTGTTAAGCTGCCAAAATCATTTTACCCCTTACGCTGAGTGATCCTGCCTAAACATTTATGCCCACCGTCCAAATGAAAACCTAGTTAACCGATTAGGTTCTCGCCCTGAGCACCGGCTCCAAAAATCCACCCACGAAGCCGTTGCGCTGCCGGAATTCAGACACTACATCAGCAAAAATAAGCAAAACCAAGCAATCACGCTGCCCGGTTTCAGACACGACAATCAACAAGTACAGCAGTCCCGCCGCCCAAATTTCAGCGTGAAAAGGAACAAAAACAAGCAGTTACGCTACGGTGCCCAAATAACAGCAACAACAACAACAACAAACAAACAACAACAACAACAATAAAAAGACACATAAATAAGTCGTTAAGTTGTCCCGGATATAAACCCTCACACTTTAAGAGGTAGGCACCCAAAGTTATATTTATTTCTAGTTAAAAAATAATATAAAAATAAGTCATTATGCTGGTTAAATTTTTATTAGAAATAGTTATAAAATAAGCCGTTATAGTTTAATTTATAAATGCTTTTATTGCAATTCTAAAATGTAGCTGTTGCAAGTCTTCCTTTATCTTCTTTATCTTTTATATATATATATATATATATATATGGTGTATTTAGATATATATATATATGGTGTATTTAGATTAAATATATAAAACAAACATATTTAGCTTAAAATCCATTTTGAGACCGAAATGGCGAGTTAGGTGCCTAACTCCTTCCTAACTCGTAATTTAGTCTTCGAACCCTTATATTCTAGTGTATTTGGTTTTTCTCTGTTTAATCCATAAAATAAAGGTGGCGACTCTGCTAAACACATTTTTGAGTCCACAACGAAGTCGGACGTATTCCACGGGCTCGAAGTTTTGAAACTACTCGTTTTTCAGTTGCGAGAGGGTGCGAAACAGAGCACTCACAATAACAAAATGACCTTTTTTCCTTAAAACAAATATTTGAATTTATTTTTAAAAAAAAGTTAACATTTTTGTTAGGTCCGTTAGCCCTCCGTCATCCATTACAAATGTTAGGACTGAATCGCAAGCAAAAAAAAATACTAATAGACTTACCAAAACCTAACAAAGAAATTGTTTTTCTTTTAAATCGACATATTAAAGGGAATGAAGGGATCGCTGGCCTAGCAACCACCCCTCGGAAATGTAGCACTTTTTTATTATTTAATTTATTTTTTAATCCTTATTGATTTTTTCATTAGATTTCGTTACGTCTATTAGTCTTTTAGTTTTGCAATTTAGTCGTAACCTTTGTAAAGTTTAATGGAGGGCTAACAGTTTTGTCAACTTTGTTGTTTTTTGAAGGAGAGGCCAACCACAATAGGTTACCTCTCTTCTTGACCGGTCGGTTTCCTTGGTCGACCATTACCGTCTCTGATTGATTATGTGACAATCCTACGTAGATTCCAACATGGAATCCCAAGGTCGTGTCGCTAACCAAGAAAACAATGAATAGGCACCTACTAAGAACAATGGTGCTGTGGGAACCTCGTTTCGAACCTGCCCTCACGTGAGATGCGAGTCAGTTTCAAAGCTTAAGCGAGTGGAAAACGCTTGGCCTCATTGTGGAATCTAAAAGTGTGTATACAAAGTCACCACCTCTATTTTAAGGTTAAATAGAGAAAAGCCAAAAATATCATAAAATAAGGGTTCGGGGGCTAAGTTACGAGTTAGGAAGAGGCTAGGCAACCAACTCGCCCATTCGGTCTCCTGATTTAGGTTTTATAAAACATGCTTATTTTATGTGTATATTCAGTCTAGAAAAACATTTTCTATATATTGGAAATTAAATGAGATTTATTTTAGACATGATTTGTCCATAATAACAACTATTTTTATGATTTATTGCCATTATATAAACATAGTTTTATTTTCTAAAATATTAACGGAATAAATAAAATATTATAATTTCGGTACGTTTAGAAATATAAATAGAAAATAAACTAAATTAGAATATTATGTACAAATAATATTTACAAGCATGCATAATATAAATATCTATATTTTATCTATTTAAAATAACTGCAGGAACATAATAATAGGTTGATACCTACCTTTTGACGCGTGAGTATCTGAACCCGGTATGCCTTGACTTAGGCAATTGACGAGTGCTTCCCATGTCTTGTCAAGAGAGAAAGTCTTTTTTTTGTTGTATTTTGCAGAATTTGGGCAGCGTAACGATAGTTTTTGGTCTTTTGATCGGCTTGCTAGGGCAAGGATGGAAGCTTGCAGGGGCAAGGACTGGAGGCTGAAGGCTTGCATGAGCATGGAAGGCTCGCATGGGCGAGGATTCGAGGCTTGCTGGGAGAAAAGAAGGGTTCGCTTGGGCGAGGAAGGAGGAGGGCTCACTTGCTAGGGCAAGGGAGGAGAGGCAGCTTCTTCGGCAGAGGCTCCTTCGAAGGAGAAGAGAGGAGAAGGCTTTGGTGTGTAGAAAATGAGAGGTTGGGGGCCTCTATTTATAGCCAGTAAGAGAGCAAGGAAACCGGCCAAGGCTGGAGAAGAGAACTTGTACTATGCGCAGGAAGGGTGGAACATGTAGCGTAGGCAGCAAACAGCAAACTATAGATCAAAAGGCTAAGGGCGCGACTCAATGGGACGGACGGTGCAACTCCATGGGACGGAGGGCGTGACTCCGCGGGTCTGGGGTGCGGCGCCTTGGGCTGTTTTCCTTCTTCAAAATTTTCACTTTCCTCCCTTCTGTCCTTAATTCTTTCGTCCTTTCGAGCCCTTTTGAGTTTCTTTTGACATTTTGGCCCCCTGAAACGTTTTAGATGTAACTTTTAGTTCATTTTAAATTTGTAATAATATTTATAGGACATTACAAAATAGGGGTACGGATTTGAGGTGTTTACAGGCGCCCATCAAACAAAAGAGCTAAACCAACTCTAACAAGAAAGTAAAGCCGTAAAGGTGATACAAAGCAACAACAACAAAACTGTGGTAGCGAATAATTTGATGGAGCCCAAGCTATCAAGCTCTAAGCTAAAGACACGACCAAAGGTATAGTCAATCTCTCGGCCTAAAAATTTAAACCACGTGCCGCAACAATGCGTACACACTCATGCCACACTCTACGACAACAACATGCCGGAGAAACCACAACAAAACCCCATGAGCTAATAACATGCTAGGGACAGAAAATGAATGAACTTCTAATATAAATACCACGACACGACATAACTTGTCGGCTCCAAATGAATACAACTACAAATACCCAATACAATTCTACCCCAAGGTAAAGCTTATATAACTTTACAAAATTATCATCCTCGTAAGAACTAACAATAATTATTAATAACGGTAAAAATGATAATAATACTCCACGAGTTAAGTCTCGAAAGAAACGCCGGCTACAATCGTGAACTATTCAACCTCAACGTGAGATAACGATCAAACTGCACACTAAGGAAAACAAAGATGTGGAATGAGTTATAATGACCCAGTAAGTTACTAAATGCAACAATATGACATGGCAAAACGCTCAGTCATATATACATGCATCAATATAAATATACCAAATCATAAATATGTACCGCTTAATCTTAGGCACATAAATCCATGTCAACATATAAAACCACATAGCACGGTGATGTTCACATAAGTGCTCATAATAAACCACATAAAGGAGGATATAAATATTACTCCAATCCACAGCTGCCACGTTACTCTTGCAATACACGTGCAAAACCAAATCATTCCCTCGATACTCATCTCGTGGTATCGACATCCCCGAGGCCCACTTGAGTTCCATAGCTTACGATAGTCACACGTATTGTTACAACATTGGGGCTACATCCCCACTGCGGCCAACAGTGTAGGGGTGTGTGCAAATCTTCTGATACGGCGACCCATAGTGATCACAAACTTTAACATTCGTGAAGGCGATGGATTGTCCCATCAACGATGTAATCAAAACCAAATATGCTAGTTGAACTTTCAATGCAATGCACAAGTATATATTTACTCGTAACATACCAAAACTGATAAGGCTCCAAAAGAGGGAACCTTATCCACATAAGTAGATCCATGATTCTATCTTAACACATTACCAAACACATATTGGAAGGTAATAAAAAATACACCTCAAAACCACATATTTAGTCTTTAATCACCAATTCATACATGCACATATTTCCAAATTCAACTTGACCACATATATATTTAGTTAAAGTATCCAAACATTGAGGTACACAATGATCCCCAAATCACAAATGCAATTAGACTATTAATTAGTTTAATTTATAATCACATAATGAGACTACACATTTAGGCTATTAACAATAACACATCAAGGTCCTCCAAGATCCTCAACCCATAAACTAGTAAAGACTACTAGGTTAGTCTATATATTTCATAATACTAGGTTATATACTTAGCCTCCAAGTATAACCATAACGGGACTACCTATATAGTCCAACAATCATATTTGAGGTCCGCCAAGAATCCTCAACGCACAAACAAGTGTAGACCACTACGTTAGTCCACAAACACATACCTATATCATGAGGCTACATACTTAGCCATCAAGCACAACCATACATTAGCTCATAACCATCTTGTACAAGGCGTTACACTCAAAGTCACACTCAAAGCGCAAACAAGACTATCCCATAGTCACACACACGTAAGTACCCATAAGTGCTTGCAATCTTAACTCATATGGAATGGTAGTCCATCCATTGTTCCAAACTCATATTATCGTTCTTAGACTCTAATAGTCTCTAATATTCTCGTTCCTTAAAGTGCACGTTCATAGTCTACTAAACCAAATCCAAAATTCTCCAAACTTCAAGTATCTCGGTCATACGGCTTACTAAATTAGTTAAGTGTCAACATAACATCATAATAGAAACCTCAAAGGTTTAGGTGTCACATTGGACACTCACAAAGAAACATTCGGGTCTTCACAAACAAGACCATAAGTGTCTCAAATGTCGTATGTTTCCAACACTACATTATTTAGTGTATTATCAATCTCTGCTCGACTGTTGAGTTTTAACTTTATGTTTCATCTTTTAGGTCATTATTGACTTAAACCATAAATCCATCCACCATAACTTAATCAATATTCTTATATCCATCATGACAAACCCAAGCATCCCAAGCATATTATAAATGCTATTGAATTCATAACACGAGACTATCGCCTTAGTATCTAATCATAGAGTATCTAAGAGTACACTCATAACAATCACATACGAATCGATCATCTAATCATATTCCCCAATTCACCATTAATCACATGAGAATCGCATTTCAGATTCTCTAACAAGTCGGTGCACTATTGTGCACTAAAGAGAACTTCCCAAAATTTGACATTCTCATTAGTTTGCACTCTAACCATCGTAGAGTTCTGTATAAGGGTATTAGAATTTACTAATACATTCATGGGGACTTATAATGAAGTCCTAAATCATCAAATATCACACAAATCCAAAATGTTATAATCTTGGGATTTCACAAATGAGACTTAACGATCTCCAAACGTCGTAGGATTTCATCCTAAGACTCTCATAAACTCATTAAAGCCCTATTTGACTTCGTTGAGTCGAATTACTAAGTTTTAAAAGTTAGGCCCCAAACCCATTTCCTGATTTATTGACTATTCGGGTTCCTAAACCCATTTAACAAGTTCTTCAAGGCATAAATACACAACAAACATAATCAAACCTATCAACATTCAAATCCATATATTCTCAATACATAATCCATCATAAACTCATCATAACATGGTAGGATATTCTACCAAAGCATAAAAATCAAGTCTCTAACATCCTAGCATGATATTAAGGTATAGAGAGAAAGATGGGGGGGGGATAGCAACTTACCAAATCCGAACAACAAACCTACATGAAAACGAAAATGAATCTGTGGGGAACGTTTCCTTTGTCGAGACCTTTCCAACGGTGATCTCAAATCACCATTCTGATGGGTGAATCAACAGGAATGAAAATATGCACAAACACCTATTGAAGTTGTTTTCTCTCTCTCTTGGATGAACAAATGGGAGAATAAAATGAATGAAGGAGGGCTTGGGGACCGAATTGGAGGTCACAAGTCTACAAGGGCTGGACATATAAAGGGCTAAAATGGGATTTCACAAGGAAAAAAAACAACACAGCTAGATACAAGCTAAAGCGCTCGCGCGACCATGCTACCCAAGTTTCTTCTCTGCTTAATTCCATCTTCTGTGCATTCAAACGACGTAAGCTCTTCCCTTGGCTGACCATATACCCAAAGTAAAATCCTTAAAAGCCCGAAATCAAACTAAAACCTACTTCAGTGTTTCCTTGATCAAAACAATTGCACAACGTACCAAAAATTCGTCCGTAACAACTGTACAAAAGGACGAAACAAAACAGAACAAACCAATGATCGAAACAACAAACAAAAAAGAATGGACACATGTTCAAAAGTATGTTAAAAGCCTAATGAAGGGTCTCGAATACATGCATGAAGTTAAGCCAAAACTAAACGCAACAAAAGAACGAAAGATAATATGCTAACGAAACGCGAATTGTAAAACCAAACTTACGACGACGACTATACTATGAACATAAGCATCACATGTAAACTTTATAAACATGATTATCATGAACTAAAATGCATCCAAGAAAGTACATGTCAAGCATATGTAGACCTAGGATCTCCCAAAGGTTACGAGCAAGAACTAAGCAAGAACTAAGCAAGTAAACGCTAACTCTACCGAGTCGAGTTTCCAACAACGTCAAATCATGCATTGTAACTCCAACAACTCTAGGTTATTGGTTATAGTCAAATCTACCTGAATACATGAATTCTCACACAAGAAGTCTATCGTGTAAGAAACTCAAACATGCAAAGTTCCAGGGTCTTACAGATTGCCTTGGCTGGCATGTATCCAATTTCTTTTTTTTCCAATTTATTGTTAGATTTCGTTTAGTTTGTTAGATTCCGTTTAGTCTATTAACTTTTTTTTTTCTTGCAATACAAGCCTAGCATTTGTAAAGTCTGATGGAGGGCTACCGGAACTCATCAATTCCTCAACAAACTTTAACTCTCTCACCATTTTTGCAATGAGATGGCTGTGGGGGCAATATAGTGACGACCCTTGAAAAAATGTTACGTTTAGCATATCATATATGAGCTACTTTAAGCACTCGTGTATAAAATTTTAGATTCTTAAATTACACAATGGCAATATGGTGAATTTTTTTTTGGTTCTCAAGGTAGACTAATCATCCAGACTTAGACCGGACAACATCGCTGCATTCACATAGCTTAAATATGAAGCATATGCTTAAGTTAGAACAACCCTTACAAACTAATTTACACTTTTGCTAGTAATGTGTATATTCTTAAATACGTTTATTAGTCATAATATATGTATATATATATATATATATATATATTCTCTCCGTTCTGAGCAAATAGTCCTTAATTTTTAAGAAAATGATAATTTTAGTATATTTTTATACCTTAATTTTTGAAAACAGACTCTTTAAGTGAAACCTTTCAAAATAGAATAGTAAACTCTTTGCCCAAAATGGATGGAATAAAAAAGTAAAAACCCTATTATATTTATACATTTGGATGGGCTTCCTTAGAAATGAATAAACAGATAGACCTTTAATGATCTAACAATATTAGTAGCATAGCACTAAGAAAAAGTATTACAATCTCAACACTCTCCAGTTAAAACCTCTTTTAATCATACGAATTTATCATCTCAGCTTCTTCTCATATAACATAATGATAATAATTCCCAAGCAAACTAAAATTGGGGAATTAGTAAAAAGCACAAACACAACTAATACGGTAATACTGTCATTTAACACAAAGATTTACTATAATTTACTCTTTCTCTCTCTCTCTCTCTCCTCTAAATATTTATGGTTTCATTAGTCAAGGAGTATACTCTTCCCTTTGACTCTGTGGGTATCCCTCCTGTCTCTCATACTCTTCCATGGTGTTAAACTCATATTTTGAGTCCTCATTATTACCATAATACGTTTCATCGTTGTTACCATTTCCCATCACTGGTTCATAGCCATTCTGAGAATACTTCTCATTCTTATTATCATAATAGTACTTACCATTCTCTAAAAACCTCGTGTCACTCATCCCTTGTCGCCCAGCCGTCTCGTATCCATTCTCCTCGTTGTTGTTTGAGCTTGTGTATCCATTCCCATTGAAGTTGTCACTGTATCCATTCCTCTCGTTGTTCGAGCTCGTGTAGCCATTCCCACCATTATAGCTGTTGTCAGGATAGCCATTCTTCTCGTTGTTGTTCAAGCTCGTGTAGCCATTCCCATTGTAGTTGTTGTTTGGATAGCCATTGTAGTTCTTACTACTAAGCACATGAGTAGGGAAGTTGCTTTCTGTTGTCTTCATGTAGCTCTCAGCTGTGAGCTCCCCAGTGGGGATCTCGTTTTCTTCGGTCTTCATGTAGCTCTCAGTTGTAAGCTCATCCCCAGTGGGGATCTCGTTTTCATTGGATGTCGTCTCCGGAGAGTATTCTTTAGAGCCAGATTGGCCGTAAAGGCCATACCCGTATTCAACCTCAGCTGGTGCCGGGGCTAGTTCTGGTGTCAATCCTGGTGCCAGTGGATCCGTTATTGATGAGGCTGGTGCAGGTGTTGGTGCTAGTGACAATGATGGTGCGGGTGCTGGTGTTGGGGTTTCTATTTTTGGCACATTGGATTTATCTATATGGTAATGAATGGATTTTGTGAAGAACTTGCTTTCCCTTGCTTCGGTTTGGAGATCAGAAGTAAAAAAGAGTACCAAGAAAAGCAAAGACAAGTTCTTTAGATGGAGAGCCATGGCACAAAATAGACTACTCAAAACAAGTGACCCAAAAAAACAAAAAAGGAAACCAGTGAGTAGTGACACTTGGTGGTATTGAGAATTTAGGATCCCAAGTTCTTATTTATAGAACGTCTCTCTGTGTCAATTTGTCTCCCGGATGACATGCGGGGATTGAGGAGGAAAGGGTGGGGTATGGTATGGAAATGATGGACTTTAGTGGAGGGATGAATGTGAAGTAGAAATGAGAATGTCTAACACCTACTTTACGCTACCATAGAAAGTACAAACACTAAAAATATAAAAATAGATAAATAAATGTCTTAGTCAAAAGGAGGCATGTTCTTTATTTCTAGATGCTTAAATTCAATAAAGGGTAAATTATGAATAATCTTCCTCAACAATAGGCCGAGTTTATCAACTATCAATTAAAGAAATGTATTTTCATTTATATCTTAATGTTAATTTTGTTTTGGCAATGTCGTTTAAATTGACCGAATTTTTTCATCTAAAACTCACATGATCATCTATATTATTTTTACCATAATATTTAAAAAAATAAAAAAGAAGATAGGTAATTATTTATACTAACCATTTTTAGGTATAAAGAGGGTCTTCAACAAGGGTACAATACTCAATTGAAATACCAAAATGACATTATGGTAAAAAAATAAAATAAAAAAATCCCTAAAGATGGTCACTTGAGTACTTCCTTCGAACCTATATATAAGCAAAAAATACCAAATTTTGGTGGACTTAAATAAAAGCAAAAATCACCATATTAAACTCTACTCACAATTTTCAAAAAGTTTTGTACCAAAAATACCCCTTGTTAATTCTTTTGTTTTTCAAGATGGATGCACATTCTCTATATACAACTTCCAAGAGACTACAAGAATATGAATGGCAAAAGTCGTCTTCATAAATTGATTAATAAAATGAGATATAATGAATTGATGACAATGAGTTAAAATTGCATTAATTATCATCAATTTTGAGTGGAATTCTTAAGGATATTTACTTTTGTTTTATATAAAATCAAGACAATTTAACTAATTTAACTTACTTTATTAATCTGTGTAAAATCAGTTAGTTTTGCTTATATATAAGTCTGAAGAGAGTATCAGATATGTATTTTACATCATCTCAAGTGACAGTTTTTAAATAGAAATATCGATTAAAGAAAATGCTATAGTTGAATTGGACCCATTGCTTTCATTAGTAACCGAAGGGATACTCAATCTACAGTGAACGGGTTATATGTAATTTATCCTAAAAATAAAGAGCAGACAATCATTTAACTCGCAATTAGGGGAGCATGAATTCAAGAAAGTGGGCCCATAGTACCCTTTAACGAGTTGAATTAGTTAGGTTTAGAAGTAGCATATGCTAAAGCTACTAGGTTAATACTCCTCTATTTGTGGAATAATGGTCGTCTTTGCTACTAATACTTTGATCGCAAATACTTGTCTAAAACAGTTATAGATATATTTTTTGGAAAAATTTGCAGGTCCATCCATTTTTAAAAAAAATTTAATTGTTAAAATCTCCTTTTTTTTTTAATCGAAAAAAAAATCATTTTTTGTGACAAAATGATTACAATATCTTTAATGAACCGTAGGCACGTTGTGGAGGTCATTATTTTTGCACCGTAGTTTATCAATTTTATTTCATTATTTTTTATACTGCGGTTTAATAGTTTAATAGTTTAATTAATTTCCTAGTTTAATTGCACCACGATTCGTCAATTTTATTATATTATTTTTTGTACCGTGGTTCAATAGTTTAATTGTCTAGTTTAATTGCACGCAATTCATCAATTTTATTGCATTAATTTTGCATCACAGTTCAATAGTTTAACTGCCTAATCTAATTGCACAGCGGTTCATCAATTTTATTGCATTAATTTTTGTACTGCAATTCAATAGTTTAATTATGTAATCTAATTGTACCGCGATTCATTAATGTTTGTACCGTGATTCATCAATTTTATTGCATTATTTTTTACACATCGGTTCAACAATTTAATTGTGTGGTCTAATTGTACCAAGATTCATCAATGTTTGTACCGTGATTCATCAATTTTATGGCATCATTTTTTGCATCGCGGTTCAATAGTGTAATTGAGTAGTCTATATATTTGCACCGCGATTCATCAATTTAATCCGATATTTTTACACCGCGATTCAAAATTGTAATAAAACAGACCATGTTTTCAGTCTTCTTCTTTCTTCTCCTTCGTCGTAAGCTTTATTATTCCTCTTTCTTCACCTTCGTTCGTGCTGTGAAAAAACTCCAACTCAATACATTTTCATTAAAGTTTCGCAGTTAATGATTTAGGACGATCCCCGTTTCGTTGCGTAACAATTGTAATTTTCTAATTCAAAATGTGTAAGACAGATCTTCTTTATCCGATCCACCGTGTGTTGGTGAGTTGAAATGTGAAAGAGTGAAACTCTGTCTTACGAATTAAAATCCGTAAGACGGTCTTACAGGAGACCTACTCTACCTTGATAATTTTTTTACATTTTGTAACTCCACTATTTTTTATGCAAAACTATCATTGTACTTTGTGTTTTTGGTAGATATCCTGCTAAATAATATCTCAAAGAATCCTTTGAGATCTTGCCTCTGCCAAACACGTTTTCAAATTCAAATGTGTTCCTAACGGGTTGTTTTTGAAGACTATCTATAAATACCCACTGGAAACATTATTGAAGACAACAACAATTTTTACTGAAGTCAAGAATCCATATATTTTCACTTCCTCTGTGACTTTGTCTTCCAAGAAAACTTTAGCTAGATATTTATCATTGAATATTTTCTTCTAGTTATTGTTTAGGCAAACATTGAGTGATTCATTTCAAAATGTTTAGAATTCAGTCAGTTTGTCTCACGAGTTTGATTGTTTCTCAATCATTCTCCCCAAACACCGGTCTTTTGTTGTACACTGATCCATTAGAGATCAAATAGATTTTTAATAAAATTAGTGCACTTCAAAAATCCAAGTCTGACCAACTTGGTAGTGGACGTAGCAGTTTATCTGTGAACCACTTCAACTGATTTGTCAGTCGTCTCTTATACTCTTGCAAACTGACTCAACACTTAAGAAGTTTTTCAACTAATTGAGTGTCAGCCAGTTAACAACAATTGTTTACTTAATTGTTCAGTTAGTTTGTACTTCTAATTCTTCTTCATATACAGTGATCAAACATTAAAAACAAACTTCTTTTGAAAACAGTTGTGTCAGCCAACTGACCAACTTTTATCAGCTTAAGGATTTTCAAAGTGTCAGTCTGACCAATTCTTCAGTTGACTGACAAATTTAAGTTTTCCGCTGCCAATCTTTTAAGCTTTAAACTTAAGAAATTTATTTTTAATCTTCTCTTTACAATCCAATTATAGCAAAATTTTAAAAAACGTTTGTACAAAAATAAGTTATAAATTTCTAGTCAGGTCTCCTTATGCATTAAATGACATTTAAATAATGAGGGTTACCAACTAAATTCATTAATCAATTTTTTTTTTCAGAATTTGTTAATTGATTAGATTTTATTAACATATATATATATATATATATATATATATATATATATATATATATATTATCATAACATAATTCAATCAGACAAAATGTATATATTAATTAATTTAAATATTTTTCCTTATTTTTTTATTTAGGGAATTTATCTTTCCTTTTTATTTTTATTTTTAATTTAAGTGATTCTTTCCTTATTTTTTTCAAAAAATATCTTTTTTAATACTTCAAAAAAAAAGACCCCATATTATTTAAGAACCAAAAAAACAAAATGTACTTTTAAACATCAACTATAATTAGGATATTTTCACATTTAAAAAATATTAAGGGAGATAGCTAAAATTAATTCCGTTAAGAATTTGGTGACAGTTAGGGATAATGGCAAAATTCCGTTAATTTAATTTAGACCGAAGTGGTTCTCGATTTGGTTTATTCCAAAACTGTAAACCAAACCACTCCTATCGATTCAAAAATTTCTCAAAACGAACTGAATCACACAAAAATTGGAACTGAACCACTCGATTTGGTTTGGTTTTATGATTTCAAATGAAAAAATTAATCAATTAAGACAATATAAAAATAACATAGTCAGACATCCATTTACATTAGGGGTGGAATCGACGACACCGCCCCGATACCCTTCATCCCGATCCCGCCCGGATAGAATTCAAGATTTCAATTTCCTTCTCGATCTCGTTCTTGATAAGTGTCGGGACCCGACGAATCGAAATCCCGACAGTTTGGGAGATCAAAATCTCGTAATCCCGACTATAATATTTATAAACAATATTTTATGACACTAAAATATTTTTAAAATGTCTTCAACATGATTAAGATTTCAGACTATATTTACAATTACAAGTATACTTGAATATTTACTTAATGATGAGCATTGTTGAATTCGTTATTATGAACAAAATGCACCACTCACTCGCAGGAGAAGAGCTACACTAAGTGCAAAAACGTGATGGACAAAAAAAACCACAACATTGTGAAAATAAATTTAACGAACACCATTAAGTAATTTTGACAAACACAAAATAGACATTGTTTAACACTCACAATATTTATAAAAAACATTAAAAAAAATAAAAAATAGCCGAGGATGGGTCGGGATTCGAGAATCTAACGGATTGATAATTATCTCGAATACTGTCCCGAAATAAGTCGGGGACGAAAAAATACCGACAAAGTTGGGATCGGGAAATGTCGGAATGGGATCGGTCGGGTGT
>CM028381.1:63047799-63078355 GCA_013146195.2 Codonopsis lanceolata
GAAGAAAAAATAAAATATATATGCATTTTAAAAAAAATATATATGTCATATTCTTTTACACTCTTTTAGTAAATAAAGAGGCACTTTGTGTATATATGTATAAAAAAATCATTTTTGATGTAAATAAACACTTACCATTCTTTTAAAAATATAAAAAAACAACACATACATAAATATACATGTCAATAAACATTTAGTTTCTTTTAATAAAATGTAAAATATATAGGAAAATATGTGTATTTCAAAATATATGTTTTATTCTTTTACATTCCTTCAATAAATAAAAATACATTTAAGTATGTGTTTTAGAAAAAGAAAAAAAGATCATGCATATTATTTTGCATTCAAATAATCATTTTTACATCTTAAGCGTCATAGAAATGCATGTTAGACTGCATTTACCATGTACATAATAAAATACAGGACTATCCATGCGTCATGTCAATAATCATCCTATAATTGTTCTGCATTGCATTTGCATCAAATAAAGTAGTGCATGCATCCATCATGTGCATTTTATTGTCCAATAAGCTGCATTGAGGGTGCGCTAAAAAGAAAATAAAATGGCACCAATCATGAAAATAAATATTCTCATGGCAATTACTATATGTCCCTGACATAAGCATGCATGAAAAATGAATTTAAAGGCATAAAATATATACGTTTTTGTCGTATTTATCCGAAAATATGCCCGAAAATGCATTTCGGAAAAATTTAAATTGAATTCTGAAAAGTCCGTCTCGTGAATATATTGCATGCAAAAATGTGTTTTAGCGTAAAACATGCATCATATAGCCCCATTTGCATTTATAGTATAAATCATGCATAGTAGGGTCAAATAGTGACCACTAGTTCAATCATGCATCGCAAAAATAAATCATATAAATTTCATGCATCATTACTTAATTACATCATTTAGACATAAATAGGATATGCATAAACATCATTAATAAAGTCAGGAGTGCTCCAAAGGTTCCAAACAGTGCAGAAATCTAGTAGATCTGAAGTATATCCATACAAATCTGGAAAGAGGAAAAAACTTACAGTGGTAGGTGGAAGATTGGACACGTGAGTGCTCCGATCTCGTAGAATGTTGCCCCAGTCATCTTGCGAATACCGATACTTGATCTTATTTCGGATCAAGGGAGGAAACTCATTCCTCCCTTCATTAGATTCTGGGTGCATAGAAGCCTTCCCCTTCCTGGATCGAGAAGAAGATGTCATCTGCTGAACAAAACACTGGAATTGGCGAAGAAAAATTGAGAAAAGGAGCGAAAATAAGAAGAAAAGAAAGAAATAAAACTGACAATGGCGAGAAACGCCGGAAGGAAATAAGAGAGAAAGAAGAAAGGAGAGCCGTAGCTCCTCTCCCTCCTCCGAGTCCATAATAAGGGTGGAAAAGGGATTTTTTTCCTTTTCCTCCCTCCAAGTTCGAAGCTGCGACACTTAAGTCCTCAAGTTCCGAAAATTCCAAAATGGCCTCTGAGCTTAACAGAAAGTTAACAAAATTAATCATGTTAACCACATTTGGCGACCATCCATCCGAGGACAAAGAGGAAATATTATCCTCAGCAAGTCAGCCGCAAAATAAATAAATAAAAAAATTTCTTTCAAGCGGCAAAAGAAAAAGAGAAAAAAAAAGAGAAGAAAGAAAAGAAAAAAAAAGAAAAGAAAAAAAAGAGAAGAGAAGAAAAGAAAATAATAATAATAATAAAGTCCCTGGCTTGAAAAATCAAGAGTGGCAGAAATACCACAATTAACCGAATCCGTGACAGCCACCCGGGCGCGAAAGGTAAGAAAGGTAAAGTATTCTTACCCTGAATCTATAATAAACTTGTTTCCAAAGAAAGTTTTTTGTTTTCAAAAAAAAATAAATAATAATAATTTAAAAAAAAAAGGAATTTTGTTTTCAAATACAAGAAAAACTTTTTTTTCAAAATGAGTTTTCGTTTTCAATAAAGAAAAAAAAAAGAGAAAAAGTTTTGTTTTCAAATAAAAGAAAAACTCTTTTTCAAAATGAGTTTTTTTGTTTTCAAAAAAAAAAGGGATTTTGTTTTCAAATAAAAGAAAAACTCTTTTTCAAAATGAGTTTTTCTTTTCAAAAAAAAAAGATGAATATTTGAAAAACACAAAAAAAAGATGAATATTTCAAAAACACAAAAAAAGAGGAATATTGAAGAAAAAAAAACAACAGAGAGAGCGAGAAGAAAGGGAAGGAAAAAGAATGATTCTTTTTACAATTTTCGAAAAAAAACTTGAAGAAAGTTTTCTTTGTCGTGCTCGACGACGGATTTTGATCGGTCGAGTGCAGTTTTCGGGAAATTTGAAAGTTTTCTTATTATGTTTGGAAACAAGGTATTGACTAGCCAAACACAATTTTGAAAATTATTCTTAACATATTGCGATAACAGGTATTGACCAGTTGGAATATGGTTCCCGAAAAACATTCAAATCTTCATACCGTATTTGACGTCCGTCCCCCGACCGTTCGAATACGGCTTTTTGAAAAACACAAAAATCTTTTTCTTGTTGTGTTCTTGATCGGGTTTTGACCCAAAGAACATAACATCCTCATTTGGTTGTAGTTTAGGTTTTGGCCTGAACTACGTTTGGTCTGATTTCCTTTATTAAGGAATACGTAGGCAACCTACACTAGTAGGTCCGACCATCGGAGCACTTCATTTACATATCTGCTTAAAAACTACGATAACCTGTTATGACCGACTAAGAATGTCTAGGTTATGGAGTTTGGATAGAATGATAAACTGTGCATTATAACTGTTACCTGTTGCATTTCTCTCCAATTTTAATTGAACGAAATTGAAGAGTCTATTGTTTATCAACGATGTTCGTCTACTTAGTAAGCCTTAGGTTACCCGTAGACTCCATCGTTGAGGGGCTCTGTAGACACCCCAATTTCGTACCCCTGATATGTAACTCTGACATGTGATATCAAGAACTGTTCAAAATTAACAATCGTCAAGTTACAGGAGTCGAAAATGTGAAAGGCAAAGCAGGATGCGCAAAACAGTAAATTGCGAGGGGTGAAAGTGCTGAAAATGAAATATGAATAGGAGCATGGCGCGACCTAAAAGGTGTTTGGGCGCCGCGCCATGCTATGGTGGAGTCGGCGCCAAAGGGGCTCTTGTAGTAGCTCTCGCACTTAACGCATTGTGCAACTCGCATTGAAGGCTGGTGTACAATTTGTCAAACCACCGGTGAGGAAATTTTTATTCCGATGAGTCCTCCTCTCCACCTATAATTAAGGTGCTGGGCTCCTCTTCAGTGTCGAAAATCACCCACAACGAAGCTCTGAAAATTTCTCTCCGCGTTTTAAGAACGCCGAGTTATAGTAAGAGGTGTGAGATAGGTGTGTGTAGCCCACCAAAGCTTCCAAACCCCGTCCAAACTCCGCCAAAACTTAAATCCACTGGTTATAAGTGATCCCTAGTCTTTTAGTTAGGTATCCACCCAACTTCCCCGACCCAAAATTCATAAAGTAAGCCGTTACTCTGCCCGAGTAATGAGCTGAAATACACGAAAAGTAAGCCGTTATTTCGCCCAACCAAAAAGACCAAAACTATCAGAAATAAGTCGTCACTCTGCCCGAGTGAACGAGCCAAAGTCATCTAAAATAAGCAGTCACTCTGCCCAAACCAAAACAACAACCACCATAACAACAACACCAAAAAAAAAAAAAAAAAAAGACTCCCTCTCCCTAAAGGACAGAGCGAGCACACTACCGCTCTAAAAGGTTTGCCTTTAAGGGCGTTTTATTTATTTACTTGTTCGTTTATTTATTTATTATTTAAAGTTATTATTTAAATCCGGCCAAATGTAGTCAATATAAGCCGTTGTGCTGCCCGGATTATAATAGGAAATATTATGTAAAAGAGCCGTTATAATGGCCAAATATTTTTAAATACATTTGTAATTATTGTAAGGAAATGACTGCAAGTCCGTAAATAATGTAGCCATGGATGTATTTGTTTTATTTTCCTGTCTTTTAATGCTTTATTTATTTGCTAAATAAATATAACAATAAGCATACGTTAGCCAAAAACTATTTTGAGACCGAAAGGGCGAGTTGGGTGCCTAGCACCTTCCCAACTCGTAACTTAGCCTCCGAACCCGTTTTCTATCTCTGGGTTTCTTTTCTTTCTTCTGGTTTTGCTTTATTTTTGCCTTAAAATAAAGATGACGACTCTAAACTTTTTGGATCCAGTGGGGCCTCGCAACACTCCTTCTTTGCACTTTTCCGTCTTCCCTTAAAAAGGAGAAAATGAAAATGGAAGGGTGATATATTCTCATATCCTGATATCCCCTAAAAAAGGGATAACTTGATGCGGAAAACCCAAAGCTCCCATAGTGATCAGAAACGGGCCATAAGGCTATTTTTAATAAAATCCATAGTGGGGGCGCCGCAACATCCTTTTTTGCACTTTTCCGTTTTCCCCTAAAAAAGAGAAAATGGTAATGAATGGGTGATGCATTCCCATATCCTGGTATCCCCTAAAAAAGGGATAACTTGATGCGGGAAACCCAAAGTTCCCATATTGGATTAAAAATCCACTAAAGGCAACCGAGGCGCATTTCAATGCGCTATCATAGACAGCACTCCTCTCGCACTTTTGATTTCGCCTTCCCCTAAACAAGAGAGGTTGGAACGAGAGCAGTGGTGTCCCGCATCCGCACGTACGTGCACCCCTATCCAAGGGCGCGCAGGCTAGGGCGCGGGCTCACGTCCCGGGAGCCCACATATACATCATCGTTAAACACGATCTGCTTCATCTTCCCTTGTGGCTCTTTGGGAGTTCCTTCACCACGCATATAAGACCAAGCAGTGGCCATTTCTTGCTCGGTGAGCTTAGTTGGACCATCAAATTCCACACCAATTATCTTGGCGATGCGATCAGCATTGAGAGAGTAAGCTACACTACGTATAGTGCCTGAGATAGAGCCCCGGGAGCTATCTACAGAGACGAGTTGATAGAATTCTTCTGCTAGTTGATTGCTGTAGCCGTCATCGTCGTCTAGCAGGAGGAGAGGAAGAAGTGCAAATTGGTTTAGGTCATCAACTACCTTGATACCAGAGGCATATGCACGGACAGTAGCTACATCGATGCACATGCCAGGATGATGCATGGTGTCTGGCAATTTGGGAATCTTCACTTCAGAAGCCTGAGCTTGTGAAGGAGTCGGGGTCTCAGTAGTGGAAGATGCACCAATAGCAGATGCTTTAGCCTAAGAATAAGACATGAAAAATTAGGGCAAGATTGAGAAGACATATGAAGTTCTTAAATTTGAATGCGATATAAAATTGATGCTCAGAAATTTAAGAATGTCACCAATCTATTGAGGAAAATCATGTATATGGAAATGAAATGCGAACGATAGATAGTACGGAATGGCATTTCAACAATCATAGGGAGACTAAATATAACAGATAACATAAATTATTAACGGAGACAGATTCGTGCAATGGTTAGAAAGTTCTTGGTTAGGAGAGTCTTCAATAGTTAAGAATGGCAGATATTTTCACGCAACGAAACCCCAATGTTAGTAAGATTAAAGTATTTGACCATTAAGCATGACATTTTGGCGAAAATAAATGATTCTAGGTTAGATTTGTCTTACCATGAAAGTAGATGTAGAATGAAACTTGAAGAATTGAAGAGTTCTTCACTGAGTTACAGACACAAAGCGAAGTGAAGAGGTGAGAGTTTTGAGAAAAGAGGAAAAGACAGTTTCGAAAAAGTGATTTTTGAAAATGGCGGTTGAGAGGTTTATTAATGAAAAAGCGAGACGTGACTTGACTTAAAGTCAGATGTCTGTCTTGTGAAGTGATTTGATTACTAACATTTGAGGGCAGTCAAAAAGGGTTTTTCAAAAGTCATCTCAACTAATTTTAAGAATTAGTCCCTCACTATTTTCACACATGACCCTTTAAAAGTTAAAATAACTTACCTCCGTCTTCAAATGATTCGCAATGTTGTTGTTTTCTTTACATAGGAACAATCTGCTTTGTTACAAAGTCAAGTCTGCTTAAATATATTATCAAGTCTTATTCAATATTGAAAGAAATATCGTTGAATAAACATTAAGCAGCTGGGTCAAGCATACCAAGCTCTCCCTTTAGATAAGCAAACATGTCAGCATCAAGTGCTTTTGTGAAGATGTCTGCTAACTGACATTCTGTTGAAATGTACTTCATACTTATATTTCTCTTTTCTACATTATCCCTTAGAAAGTGATGTCGAACATCGATATGTTTTGTCTTGGAGTGCATCACGGGATTGTAGGTGATAGAGATTGCTGAGGTATTGTCACACATGATTGGGCAGTCAGCTACTTTGATATTGTAGTCCACCAACTGTTGTTTGATCCAAAGTAGTTGACAGCAGCAGCTACCTGCAGCTATGTACTCTGCTTCCGTGGTGGAGTTGGAAACCGATGCTTGTTTCTTGCTGGCCCATGAGACAAGTCTGTCTCCTAGAAATTGACATGTCCCACTAGTGCTTTTTTCTATCTACTTGACAGCCAGCATAGTCTACATCAGAATAGCCAACTAAATTGAAAGAGGGCTCTCTTGGATACCAGATACCTAAGTTGGTGGTATCTGATACATACTTGATAATTCTCTTGGCCGCTAGAAGATGTGATTCACGAGGGTCTGCTTGAAATCTAGCACATACCCCAACTGCATATACTATGTCAGGTTTGCTGGCGGTAAGGTGGAGCAGAGATCCGATAATCCCTCTATATTGAGTGATATCCACCTTTTTCCCTTGTAGGTCTTTGGATAATTTGCACTTAGTAGACATGGGAGTGTCAAAGGTGTTGGTCATTTCCAGTCCATACTTTTTCACTAATTCGTTAGCATATTTAGATTGGCAGATGAAAATTCCTTTGGAGGATTGTTGAATTTGAAGGCCCAAGAAGAATGTGAGTTCTCCCATCATGCTCATTTGAAACTTTCCAGTCATGAGTGACTCAAATCATTTGCACAGCTTTTCATTTGTTGAACCAAAGATGATATCGTCAACGTATATTTGCACCAGCAGCGAGTGACCTTTGTGCTTGAGAATGAAAAGAGTAGTGTGAATTTTCCCTCTCTCAAATCCTTGTTCCATCAAGAACTTGGATAGTGTCTCATACCAGGCACAAGGAGCTTGTTTGAGACCATAAAGAGCCTTCTTAAGTTTATAAACATGAGTTTCTTTTACTTTTTCAATGAAACCTAGAGGTTGGGTGACATAAATAGTCTCTTGAAGATCTCTATTGAGAAAGGCGCTCTTGACGTCCATTTGATACACCACAAAGTCCTTGTATGTGGCATAGGCTAGAAAGATTCTGATAGCTTCTAACCTTGCTACTGGAGCAAATGTTTCATCATAGTCGTTTCCTTCTTCTTGACGATATCCTTGTGCAATGAGTCTAGCTTTGTTTCTAATGATGTTCCCATCCTCATCATTTTTGTTTCTGAACACCCATTTTATGCTGATGATAGTATGGTCAGCAAGTCTTGGGACTAGCTTCCATACTTGGCATCTTTCAAATTGCTGAAGTTCTTCTTGCATGGCTTCCAGCCAGCTTGGATCTTGTAAGGCTTCATCAACTTTCTTTGGCTCTTCTTCTGAAACAAATGCAGCACAAAACATACATTCGTTTTGGAGGATCCTCTAGTCCGTACTCCTACATGGATGTCACCGATGATTTGAGAAATTGGGTGATCCTTACATATTCTGGTGACAGCAAGAATGTGTGTTGCTGTTGGTTCTTCATGAATAGGTTCAGGAGGAGGACTAGGGGGAATGTCAGCTGCATCTTGAGGGATGTAATGTTCAGAGTTGGATTCGTAGGTAAACTGAAGAATAGGATTTTGAGGTTCAAAGACTATGGGCTCAGGATTTGTATTGTTATGAGCAGAGTTGAAATTTTCTGGTAGCTCATATGAGAAGTGATGGTCAGGTATATCTGAGTGAGTTACTGGTGATGGATTTGGAATATGAAAACTAATTGATGGTTGAGATGTACCTGTCTCAACATTTATAGAATCATCAGTAACATTTGAAGCCACTTGTGGCTCTAATAAGTCAAATTCATCAAATGAAACATGAATAGATTCAACAATTTTTAAAGATCTTTTGTTGAAGACTCTATAAGCTTTGGAGTGTAAGACATAGCCCAGAAAAACACCTTCACCAGCTTTGCTATCAAATTTACCTCGGTAGTCATTACGATTGTAAACTACGAAGCATTTGCAGCTGAAGATTTTGAAAAATCCAATATTTGGAGCTTTACCTCTCCAAAGTTCATAAGGAGTTTTACCGTGAAATTTGTTGATCAAGGATCTATTTTGAGTAAAGCATGATGTGTTGACGGCTTCTGCCCAGAAGTGCTTGGGCAATTTTGCTTCGGCGAGCATAGTTTTAGCAGCTTCAATGAGATTCTGTTTTTCTTTTCTGCTACACCGTTTTGTTGAGGAGTTCTAACAGCAAAAAAGTTGTGACCTATTCCATGATCATCACAGTATTTTGCTATGCCATTATTGGTGAATTCTGTTCCATTATCTGATCGAACAGCACTGATTTCGTCGAGCTTTTGAGTCTACAGTCTTCTGAACAGTGCTGTGAGGATGTCATATGTATGATCCTTAGAAGACATCATCTCAGTCCAAGTATATCTTGTGTAGTCGTCAACTACGACCAAGGTGTATCTGTGACCACCATAGCTGATAGTAGTCACAGGGCCGAAGCGATCCATGTGAAGAAGTTGGAAAGGTCTGGTAGTTGTAATATCTGGTTTGCTTTTGAATGAGGCTTTTGAAAGCTTTCCTAGTTGACAAGCTTTGCATAGATGATCATGATCAGCAGAAACTTTTGGCATTCCTTTCACCAATCCTTCTTTTGATAGCCTTGATAAATATTTGAAGTTCAGATGGCTGAGACGCTTGTGCCACAGCCAGCTTTTGTCTTGAGCAGAGTTTGCTACAAGACATAGATTAGCCGCCTTGCCATAGACATTTAAATCTATCACATAGACATTCCCTTGTCTATGTCCAGTAACCAGAGTTGAACATGAGTCTGGATCCTTAATATCACATCTATTTGAGGAGAATTGGCATATGAGTCCTTTGTCACAGAATTGTGCGATGCTCAGAAGATTGTGCTTCAAGCCTTCTACTAAAGAGACTTTTCCTATGGACAGATTTCTACAGATGATGGATCCATATCCAATAGTTCTGCCTTTAGCGTTGTCTCCAAAGATGACTGGAGGGCCTTCTACTTCAGAAATGTTTGAGAGAAGGCATGATTCTCCTGTCATGTGTCTGGAGTAGCTACTGCCTAGATATCATACGTCTTTCTTTTATGAACTTGAAGCAGCTACGAAGCATACCTGCATTATAGATATAAGTAAATCATGGTCCCCTTTATTTATCTTTTAGGGTCCATAGGGTTAGCATTTTTAGGAACCCATACTTGCCTTACTTTTGGAATTGGAGATCCAGTAGGCTTCATGATGAATTTCAAAAGACATTCATGGGCCAAGTGGCCTAAACATTTGCAAAAAGTACAGCGATGGAAATTACAAATGCTATGTTGAGAAAGCTGGTTTTTGGTCGACAGATGGGCATTCTTTCTTTTAACTGCTACCTTAGACTCAGCAGACTTGTAAGAATCTGTATGAGTTTTCTTGATTTTATATTTAGCAGTTCTTGCCTCGGCAGATCTGTTAAATATAGAATTAGATTCCTCATACATTTTTCTTTTCAGCTTAGAGTCAGTAGTCTTGGGAGCTGTATCAATACTGTGAATGCTTTTGATAAATCTGACAGGCTTGAGTTGACTATTACTTTTCCTAAAAACAGTAGCCTTTGCTTTAGCAAAGGTGCTGGTAGAAGGACATTGGTAGTCAGCACGATCTTTAGCAGACTTTTCACCAGCAGATGATTGCTTCACTTTTGGAGCATTATTGGTCTTAAATGCTCGAGTCTTAGGATATTTATAGTAGATAGCAGCTGTGACGACCCGACCCGGATCTCAATACGAGATCCCAAGGTCGTGCCATCAGGACAACTAAGAGACAGACAAGCACCTGCTAAGCACCATGGTGCGAGTCAAAAGATGAGCCAACAAGCTCAACACAGGAAGATAAAGCCATATTGGCGATTCAGGAAAATAAAAACCAAAACCTGCGGAAGCAAAAACCATAATGGAACCCGAGCTAACAAGCTCCTAAATATAAACAACCAAAGAGATAGTAAATCTCTCGGCCCAAAAATTCGACGCGCGTGACGCAACATTAGACACGCACCACAAACCATCGGCATCCAAGGCCGGTAACTATCAAAATCCCAACCTGATAAACAACACTCAACGGCTATAACTTGCCGGAGGAACAATTCAACTATAGCAATATAATTAATGCTAAACCACCAACCAAAACTAGAATAAACGAGCCACACATGCTCGAAATGACAATGAGAATAAATTCTAAGGATACAACGGCTCGGCAATACAACCGGCTCCCAAATACACAACCATAATATAATACTACAATTTACCCAAGTAAAGTCTACATAACTTTACATTCGAGCCTCGCAAATAAATAACAACATAATAATAAATAACTCCAAGCTTTTGACTTGGAAGACCACTGCTAGAAGTCGTTATCCGGCCAGCGGCTGCACTAACGGGATCACTTTGCACTAGGGAAAACAATCACACGAGTGAGTCATAATGACCCAAGATAAGCTTCTAAATGCAACATGTGGCATATTATGACATGGCATGGCATAAATGCACAATCATATAAAATCATGGTATCATGCTAGTATACCATCATGAAACATGTACTTAATTTTTAAAGCACATAAACTCATATAAATCAAGTAGCATTTTATCTTTCATATAAATGCTCATAAATAAACATGGGTAACAGTAAACGTAATCGAACCGTTACAATCAAATCCGGGTTCAAAACCCAACCAACTTACCATGAGATCAAATCTCAAACCAAGATCCGGGCTCAATTCCCAAATCAATCATACCCCGGGGTTTCCTCCCCAAATAATCACAACTCATCAGTTTCACTTAATGAGTACTCGTTACATTCATCCAGTCTTCGGATGAGAAATGGGAGCTCGAAAGTAGGCTAGATGGCTCTCTCTCGAGACCACATCCCACTATTGGCCAAATAGTGAGGAGAAAAAGGACCCAATGCAACGATTCATAGCGATTGTTCCCAAGGCTATGAATGGTCCCATTCTGACACAACAACCAAACCCGCATTGGACTCTAAACCAAATGATCAAGTAGATATTTACTTGTATAAACCAATGAGACCAAGTTCATAATTATCGGACTCATTAAACCATGTAGGACATAATGCTCTACAACAATCTCATAAACCATGCACATAATTGCATATAAACAAGTAGGACATAATGCTCTACGAAATCTCATTAACCATGCATATAATTGCATAAAATCAAGTAGGACATAATGCTCTACCAAACATCATGAACAATGCATATATTTGCATATAACCATTGTGTTCAACTAACTTACAAGTTTAGTTTAAAAACAACATATTGAGGTATTCATTATTCCTCAAGTCATCAACCCAGTCAAGTATAGCTTACAAGCTTAATAAAATATAATGTGAGGTCTTCCATAATCCTCAACTCAAACCAAACCAAGACTACTACGCTAGTCTCAAAATATCAACAATTCAAGACTTATTATTTAGTCTTTATTTTAAATACACCGGACTCAATCATAGTCCTAATCGTCATACATGATCGACATTACCAATTCCATACTCACAAACAACATGACTACTCCGTAGTCATTTTCGCTCGCTAAATGTTTTCATATACACGCAACTAAAATCTTTGAGAAGAGGATTCTCTCTTAATCTTCTCTTAAATACTCTCGTGACCTTATGTGGGTCTCCATTGTCCCATGCTCTAACAAGCATGCTTAAAATATATTTTTAGTTAGTCTCTATAACATATGTGTCGCCATAGGACACAACCAAAAACCGGTGTGCACAAACATAACTCAAACAAACCCAAACATTGTAGGGTTTCAACCCGAAACTCTTTATCATTTTATTGGCCTTATTACGACTCTAGTTGAGTCTTACTAACACATTTCATTCTCTATGTGTTTTATAACTCCACACCGAAATAATTCATTAAAGTTTACAAACAATTCCCAATAGTCGTTCGGGCTTAATTCCCAAGACTAAAATCCACAAAACACATCACAATCACCAACCATTTAAAATTTGGAAGTTATGTATTTCACTCCATTAATCAAGCGAAATCCAATCATCGTGGGATTTCAACTCAAGTTCATTTAGCACTTAACCGAACTTAAAATGACTCAGATTGAGTCAATCTACCCTTTCTAAAATTTTAGGGCATAGAAGCCATGAGTCTCAATATCCTCTATGATCATAACCAACATAAATAACCATCTTCCCATGTTCGTTTAACTCACATAAACCCCACAAATTACTGATGAATCTTAGAACAAATTGGCTATCTTGTGCCTAAATTCATTCAAGTCACCTTACCAATCATAATTCCCAATTCATGATTAAATCATACAACATGGTTTAATATACTCGAATAAGCATATAAAACATAGTAATCAAGCTCACATCAATAATTTGCAAGCTAAAACAAGATTGGGGCAAAACACCCTCCAAGTATCTCAACCAAACCAACTTCAATACTCATGGATAATCAACATACCCAAGTTTAATAGACTAATTAGAACATGAATTTCACATATTTCATGGTCTCACATAGGTCAATCAAGTTCTATCATCTATTTGTAAACCTAGGGTTCATGCATCTTCTACAAACCTAACAATGGCTTCATTGACCTCACATGCACAAATGATTGTTTCCCAGGGTCAATGGAGCCCAAAAGAAGGAGAAATAGAGTAGAAACTTACCACAACGCAGCCCTTACAAACTGCCATACCCGAAATCAAAGAGGTGATGTTGATTTCCTCAACTTTCACTTCAATCTCTCGATGTAGCTTGGGGAAGGAAGAACCCTAGCTTTGGCCTCCAAGATCACACCCTTCAAGCCCTATAAGTCGCCCCTTTTCTCAGCTCTCTCACGCCCTTGGTCTGTTCGCAGAAGACGCAGCTGAAGGAGTCGTAAACTGATGGCCGAACAAATGAAAGAATGAGCGGCTGATTTGCTTTTATATGGGGGATTAATTCCTCTAATCAAGCCACTAATTAACCCCTAATCTCCTAATAGATGTTTAGGACTAAGATTAGGCTAAGTAAGTGGGTTTAGGATAGGTTTAAAATGGGTTTAATGGTATAAATTTCGGACAACGCACAAAATAGAGGCAAAATCCCGTAAACTGGATTCAGGACCCAATGCGGTCGCTTAGCTCTTCTTTGATACGAGCGCATCAAGCCAAAATGTACCATTCCCACTTTTGTTCAATCCTTGCTCGGTCCCGGCCTCTCCCGCGTGCATCCTCGAGCCTTAAAGCTTCGAAATGACTCACAATTGAACCCTTAAAGTCCTCAAACATTAAACTAGTACATCCAAGTCTCAAACCAATTTTAAATTAGGTCTAGACTCCCATAAACAATGCCCGAAACAACCCGGGGCAAAACCGACGCAAGACGTAACAACTTGCTATCAAAACGTCGAACGAAACCACAAACCGACGGGTAATAACCCATGATTATAAGCACCTATAAGGGATACAAAATAGGCCTGAATGCCTCTCAAATGATAAACAACAGATAGGAGAAATAGGCTCCCGAAAGACGAGACGTTCGCCCGGCTCAATCTCAAACTACGCGATAAGGAGAATTGCTATTCTCGAGGCGTCAAAACTTCACGAGACTTATGGAATGCATCCAATTAGAAGTCCAACACGTCTAGACATGTTATTTAATCATCATGTAAAGATCTGGGACCAAATCGAGGTCAAGAACATGAAACCCGAATAAACTCTCAATCGCGTCGCATTTCGACTACCGTCGGGTTACGACTTTTGACTTTAACAAGTCAACCACTATATGACATCTCTTAAAAGTGTTTTAGTCTTAATGTGGTCTCTCATACACATTTAGACTCTCTCACAACCAAACGAGCAATCAACCAGAGAAGAAATGTGAGCATTGCACGCAATTCAAGCTAACCGGGAATCGGGATCTTACAGCAGCATAGCCAATTCCTTGTCTACCCTTGTTGTTAAACTGCTGATGATATGGAAGATCATCACCAGTTTGTTCAGACACGTCTGCTGTTTTTTGTTCGAGAGGTTGTGCCAGAAGTGTTTTCAGAGAAACCCAGTCCGGTTCTGTCATTGGATGACTTTTGTTCTCCAAGAATTTGATCAAAAACAGCCTTAGAGTTATTCCATGAGTTGATGGTTTTTTGTAACTCATCTTTCTCAGCAGATATCTCTTTGGCATGATCAATTAGGAAAGCAACCTTCTTGTTGAGAAACTCGTTCTCTTCCTTTAACTTGATACTTTCCTGCTGGATTCCGTGAAGATTTTTTAATCGCTTCAAAGATGGATTTCTCCTTCTCATGATTCTTTGCTAACCTTACGTAAGCCTTTCTAAATTCATTGAATTCCTCTAGCATGTCCTGAGCATCCTTGAGGATTTCTTCTTTAGAAGGCTCGATCTTCAGAAGATTGTTTTACGTTAGCTTGATAGGGAGTATATTTAATTTCACTTTCTGAGTCATAGGTGGGAGGTGACTCTAGGGCAACAAGGCAAATGTGTGCCTGCTCTGGTGAGTCATCACTGTCATCCTCATCAGAATCAGTTTCAAACCAGGTGGACACTTGGTTTTCTTCTAAGTCCTCAGCCAGCAGACCTATATGTTTTGAAAATGATTTAGAAGGTCGCCTTTTATAAGCTTCATATTTAGGCTTTGGACATTTAGAAGCAAAGTGACCAGGCTTTCTGCAGTTGAAGCAAACTAGCCCATCGTGTTGTGAGCTATCAGCAGTCTTTCTGAAAGTCTGTTGGTTTGCTTCTTTCCTCTTGTTGAATTTTGAAAAATTTTAAAACTTCTTAACGAACATGGCAAATTGTTCGTCAGATAGGATTTCATTTTCATTAGAAGGGGAAGTAGATGGTTTATTGTCTACAATAGAATTTTCATGAGAAATAGTAGAAAAAGACGGTAGTTTAAATTGTTTGTCCTGTTCTTGAGCTTGAATTAGTTCTTGCTCATAGATAGTTAAACTCACATACAAACTTCGAAGATGCATGGAGTTTAAGTCTTTGGACTCTTTACTAGCAGTGGTCTTAACATGCTACAAACTACCTAAAGAAACTAAAAATCTCATATTTACTTCTTTTATACTATATTCTTTTCCTAGGGAGTAACAGCCATTAACTACCTCACATAATCTGTCGTAGGCTTGTCGTAGTGTCTCCTTTGGATCTTTCCTGAACGAGTCGAACTGTTGAATATAGTTGTATTTTCTGTTGTCTCTAGTGGGCAAATCTCCTTCTAGATATTCCACCAGTGCTTCCCATATTTCCTTAGCTGTCTTGCACCTGATTATCTGCTGATATGTGCTTGTGTCCATTGAGCTGGATATGATGTGTATTGCCTTACTGTCTAGCTCAACAAGCTTCCTTTCTTCTTCAGTCCATTCATTCATTGATTTTGGTATCTCGGGAGGTCCACCAGCTACTTATGCTAGAAGATTTGGCTTCATAGGAATATGAGAACCTGTTTGAACACATTGCCATAGATGATTGTCAATAGAATTCATATATCTCATAAATTTGTCTTTCCATACTTCGAAATGAACTTCGTCCAATATTGGGACGTGGCTTGTATTCGAGGTAGGTAACATGTAGTGAGCCATAGGATCTATTCTCAAGAGATTAATCTTGGAAAAATGAATTTTCAAAGAATTTGGCTCTGATACGAATTGTTGGTCCCAAAATAGGCCCAATTTAGGCTAGAATGGGGGGTTGAATAACCTAGTAGATATTATTTAAAAAATTAAGTTTGAAAGGTTTCTCAAAACAGTCTTTCTTCTTCTCTTTTAAAATACTTTTTCAAAAAGGGGTTAGTGCAGCGGAATACTTATAAAGGGAAACAGGTCGAGATCTGTTGTTGATATAAACACAGTAGCAGTTATAAGATGAGCAGAAACAGTTCAGACAGAACACGAAGTTTAGAAGTGGTTCATACTATGAATAGTACTACGTCCACTACCAAAGTGGTTAGCTTTGGATTTGAAAGCTGCACTTGTTTATCCACTAGGTGTGAAAGTAAGATCTCTAATGGATCGTGTACAAAATAGTTTTTAACCAAGTGTATGATGATGAGAGAAACAATTATTGAATAATTGTCCTCTCAAGTGCTAAAGTAAAGAACAATTTAAATGCAAACTAGATGAAGCTGAAACAGAGTGGAAACTGGTAGATCTGCAGCTTCAGGGAGTTTGGTGAAGTTGTTAGTTCTTGTCCTTTGATCTCTTGAAAACTTGAGTTAAGAAGATGAAGCTTGAATATTCAATGTGTGAGAGTTGTTGTTCATATTTTTTTTTCAAGAGTTGTTGTTCAGATCTTCAAAACTCGAATAAATACCAAGGGAGATCTTTAGGACCGTTGGACTAAGGATAGACAGTTTGTGTCCAACGTTATAATGCATTAAATGCATTTCGGCGCTTTGTAGGATGCGTTCAACTACATATATCAGAGAATCAGAGTTGCAGAGGCAGCCATTCCAAACAGAGTAAGTTTTGAGTCTTGCAGCCGTTTCAGCTTGAAAGTTTTCTTAGCCAAATGAGGAAATGTCTTCAGATGTCATTAAGCGTGAGACAGACTGGACAGATATCGAGTTGTCTACAAAGTTGACTTCTTTGCAGGGAAATCTGATGAAGATTATCTTTTTGAATATTATCTGACTTAGATATTTAAAAAATATATAAATCAAATAATATGCGACTTAATTCCTTGATTTGACTATCTTTGATTTTGAAGCTTGAGCAGACTTTCAAGTCTGCTGTTCGAACTGTGCTTTCAAGGCTGCTGTTGAAGCCTGCTTGTCCGCGCCTAGAATGAACTAACAATAAACTAGTTCAAAACACCCTTGATTCTAAGACAGTTGCCAGACTAATCGGTACGCAGACCTATTAGCCACTGTGCAGTAGAATCGAAGGATGACTCAACCAAATCTAAAACCTATGAGGATCAACACCTAAATCCACGTGTTTGCCTAAGTTTTAATTTGGAGCTGAGCAGACTTCAAAGTTTGCTGGTGAGTCGTGCTTTCAAGGCTGCTGTTGAAGCTTGCTGGTCCGCGCCTTGGAGAAACTAGCACTAAACTATTCTATTACACCCTTGATTCTAAGACAGTTGTCACACTAACTGGTACGCAGACCTTTTAGCCACTGTGCAATAGAATCAGAAGATGACTCAGCCAAATCTAGAACCTGTGAGGGTCAACGATGATGAAGTTGATGGATCGGGTCATACCAGGGTGAGAAGACGAAAGTACAGGGTTTGGGGAACCGGTCCTCGGGTCATGGGTGGAGGCTTGGAGAGGAGTAGATTAACATGAGCCCAGTAGCCTTCTTATTGTATTTTATTTACTAATTGTAATTACTTTTTTTTTTTAGGAAACAGGGGCGGCACCCTGCGGAATTTTATTAGAAATAAAAGCAAGTACAAACTTGAGGGGGACAATCAGCCTAGCCCATATAAATAGGAGGATAAAGAAGCCTGACCTCAAAATGGAAATACAAAGAGATAGCAGGATAACAAAACTTAAGCCCTACGTCTAACATACGGAGTACCAGCTTTATCCAGAGCAATAGAACCACGGATGCGGGGAGGCAATGAAGAAACATTATGAAACTGGAGGAAGGCAGAAGAATCACAGCCCAAATTGGCAAGAAGATCCGCAACACTATTAGCTTCCCTGAAGCAGTGACAAGTAAAATAATTCATCTGTCGAAGAATATCTTTAATCTGATGAAGAATTTCCCAACATTTCCAAGGAAACTTGTGATTTGCTGTGAGACAATCAACAAGAACCTTGGAATCAAGCTCAATTATGGCATCCCTAAAACCAGCTCCTTTAAGCCATTTCACACCTTCCAGCAAAGCTTTTGCTTCAGCAATAGAGTTTGTAGACTGAGCATAAAAGGAAGAAAAGGCATATATAAGATCTCCGTTCTAATTACGAACAATTCCGCCACCCCCACTAATACCTGGATTACCGCGGGAAGCTCCATCCGTGTTTAACTTAACCTTCAAATGAGGGGGCGGGGAATCCATTTAACAATCTGGGCAGAACGAGAACACAACTTATTGGAGCTTAAAGTCGTGGGGTTATGATGAGAATAAGTCAAGGCAGATAAATCCTTTCAAATAGAGACTATAAGAGAGTTGGCCGATTGACCCTGCCCATCAAAGAAGAAAGAATTTCTGTTTTTCCAAACATGCCAAAGAATCAAAGAGGGAAGAACAATATGAGGCATAGACTTCGGGTGAAAAAGCCACCAAGTGAGACAACATTGATGGATAGATGAAGTATAGTGCGGCACTTGGAATTCAGCTCCAAAAACAACCCAAACTTGAGCAGCTATCGGGCAGTGAATAAAGAGATGGCTTTCCACATGAAAACACTTATGTTCTTGGGAAGTTTAGAGTGCCAATAGAATTTAGCTGTTAGCAACTTGGGGCTATGATTGCGAAGAGATTGCCAAGTTGACGAAATTGAGAATCGGCCAGATGAAGTAAGCTTCCAGCATGCAATATCCTCAGAATCATGGAGATAGCAATCCTGGGCCTGAATGCGTTGGATGTCACGAACATGAAGATGGGCAGCAATCGAAGGATCCAGACAAGAACTATCAGAAAATAGATCACGCACTGTGGAGGCAACAACATTAGGCGGCTGAAGAAGGAGACCATCATCCAACCAACTGTCAAACCATGGAGAGCATTGCCCATGACCAATTAACCATTTCATATGTTGCTCCACAAAAGGCCGAATAAATATCATACATCGCCAAACATGTGACCCGTTCATAGTCGTTTGGGCAGGATGATGAGATCGACAATATTTAGCCATGAAAAAGCTAGACCATAGAGTACGACAGGTTCGGAACCTCCACCAGATACTAGCGGAATATGCCTTTGTTATCTCGTGAAGAGGACGAATTCCAATTCCTCCTTCAGAGACCGGAGAACAGAACTTGGACCATGCAATCCAATGGGCACGATTTTTCTGATCAACTTGGCCCCAAAAGAAATTAGCAAGCAGACTTTCAATCAATCGGATAACAGATTTAGGAGGATCAATGGCCGCAATATGATAAACTGAAACAGATTGCAGAACAGAGTTGATGAGAGTAATTTTTCCAGCAGCCGGTAAGAAATGTCCGATCCAAGAATCAATGCAAGAACGAAGCTTCAAAATGAGCGGATCAAAATATTTTTTAAGCTTCCTGCCACTAAATAAAGGACACACCCCAGCCGAGTGGCAAGAATTTTAGATATTATATTGTTACTGAAGTTACAAAGACTTATGGGTCTAAAGTCCCCAAAAGAAGTCAGATGATCGATTTTCGGGATGGTAACAATGAAGGTACTGTAGACACCCCAATTTCGTACCCTTGGTATGTGACTGACATAAAATATCAAGAACTGTCAAAACTTAACAAATGTCAAGTTGCAGGAGTTAAAAATGCGAAAGGCAAAGCAGGATGCGCGAAACAGTGAACTGCAGGGGGGAAAGTGTGAAAAAACAAAGTGGAATAGGGCCCATGGTGCCGCACCAAGAGATGCCTTGGCCGCACCATGAGTCTCCTGTAGCTCTTTCTCAGAAAGGAAATGGTACAACTCTTGATGCTTTGGTACAAGTCATTGATGCAGGCTGAACAATTCGAAGAATTCCAGCCGAGTCCCTGGTTCTCAGTATAAATAGAAGCCTCGGCCTCCTCATTTCAGTTGCTCAGTTCCGCGATTAAAAATCGCAACGAAGTTCTGCCTCTTCGTCTTCGACGATAATATTAGTACGAGAGGTGCGAGATAGGTGAGTGGAAGCCCCTAAAATCTCCAAACCCCGTCCAAACTCCGCCAAAATAAATACCCATAGGTTATAAGTGATCCCTAGCTTAGTTGTTAGGTATCCACCTCACTTCCCGGCCCAAAAATCCCAGTAAGTCGCTACTCCGCCCGAGTAACGAGCTGAAAAGTCAAAAAACTAAGCCGTGGTTCCGCCAAACCAAAAAGGCCAAAACCTACCCAAATAAGCTGTCACTCTGCCCAAGTTGACAAGCCCAAAGTCTCAGAAATAAGCAGTCACTTTGCCCAAATCAAAACAACAACCACACAACAAACAACAAAAGACTCCCTCTCCCTGAAGGACAGAGCGAGCACACCACCGCTCTAAAAGGTAAAGCCTTTAAGGGCGTTATTTATTTTATTTATTTACTTTTTTGTCTTTTATTATTTTTAAATTTTTTATTTAAATCCGGCGCAATGTAGCCAATATAAATCGTTGTGCTGCCCGGATTAGAATAGGAAATACTATGTAAAAGAGCCGTTATAATGGTCAAATATTCTTAAATATGTCTGTAATTATTGTAAGGAAATGGCTGCGAGTCCGTAAATAATGTAGCCATTGATGTATTTGTTTTAATTTCCTGTCTTTTAATACTTTATTTATTTGGGAAATAAATATAACAATAAGTATACTTCAGCCAAAAACCATTTTTGAGACCGAAAGGGCGAGTTGGGTGCCTAGCACCTTCCCAACTCGTAACTTAGCCTCCGAACCCGTTTTCTTTTTCTCTTGTTTATTTTTATTTTCTTTGGGTTTGCTTTATTTGCCTTAAAATAAAGATGGCGACTCTAAAACTTTCGGATCCAGTGGGGCCTCGCAACATTCCTTCTTTGCACTTTCTCGTTCTCCCCTAAAAAAGGGAGAAATGTGAATGGAAGGGTGATGTATTCCCATATCCTGGTATCCCCTAAAAAAAGGATAACTTGATGCGGGAAGCTCAAAGCTTCCATAGTGATCTGAATGGACCATAAGGTTATTTTTAATAAAATCCATAGTGGGGGCGTCGCAATATCCTTTTTTGCACTTTACCGTTTTCCCCTAAGAAAAGGAAAATGAGAATGAAAGGGTAATGCATTCCCATATCCTGGTATCCCCTAAAAAAGGGATAACTTCATGCGGGAAACCATAAGTTCCCATATTGGATACAAAATCCACTAAAGGCAACCGAGGCACATTCAAACGTGCTAACATAGACAGTACTCCTCTCGCACTTTTGATTTCGTCTTCCCCTAAACGAGGGAGGGTGGAATGAGAGCGTGGTGTCCCGCATCCGCACGCACGCACCCCTATCCAAGGGCGCTGGGCGCTGGTCGCACCCCTGAACCTCACAAGGGCGACTGGCTTGGGAGTTGTTTTATTTTAAATAAAATGGAGGGCTAGACTCGTAAAATAAAACTTTTTTTGTTTTTATTTGTTTCGGCTGCAAAGATGCTTGTTATATTAATTTACGCATTTGAATATAGTGTTCCTATACATCCGTGTCTATATTTGTGGATATGATCCTCCATCTTGCTAGCTGCTCCGATAAGCATGTGTGTTTAAGAATATTTATAAAAAAATTCAAAAAATATATATATATATCAAAAAAAAAAATTGGAAAAGTCAAAAATATATATATATTATATATATTTTACAAATAAATTCGGCAAAGACAACAAAAAGCCGGGCTTTACTTTACTTCCTATATTATATTTCTATTTATTTCAGTTTATTTTCCTTTTCATTTTATTCTGTACATTTATACATATCTACATTCATTCTGTCATTTTATTTTGGGGACATAGGACCAAAATTTGTAATTAATAGGGATAGATAGTTTCCCCACTTTTCTTTCTATTTCTTAAAATGGTGTGCTTGCTTGTTTGCGCTCAAAATTAAAAAGCCGAGAAAATCCACACATAACAGCAAGACAGACCATATCCGCTCGCTTTTATTTTTCTCTGCTCATATAATCAGTAAATAAATAAAGGCTTTATCGCTTAGATACCGCACACACGTGCACGCATATAGAAATATTCGAATCGTTACCCTACACCACGGCCACCTACCCCCGCATAAGCCAACGTTAGAATGCATTTAGTTTCTCAGACACTTCACATGCATCGGTTTTTGTATCTCCGGGTTATGAGTCACCGTCAAAAAAATATAGGTGCATATGTCAAAAAACAATTATTATCAAAAAAAAAAAATATATATATATATATATATATATATATATATATATATATATATATATATCTAAAATAAATAAACAAATAAAAAATGTGCAAGTCAAAAAATATATATATAATAAGTGCGCACAAAAAAATAAAAATAAAATAAAAATATAAATAATAAACAAGGGTCGACTTATAATTCTCAGATGCTCGACCTAGACCATTTCGAATGGTGGATCCCGGAAAGAGTATATGATCTTCGCCTGGGACCGCCTAGTCCTCGGGAGTCGAAAGGTGTGGAATACGTTGGTCCTATACTGGAGAAAGAATCCACTATTCCAGAAAAGTCCCGAGACTGCCAAAATAAAGCGTGTGCTTATCCTGGTCCAATTGTAGGAAAAAAATAATAAAATACTAATAAAAAGGCACGCTGTATCCCAAGCCCAGCATGCCTCCAAATTCTTCTTCCCATACCTCCAAACCCCATTTTCCTCAAACCCGGCCCGAATTTGGAAAGGCGTAGATAATACCGCCGGTTGATACGGAAAGTAGTGCGTAACTCGATCGAGGGTATCGGATCGACAGGACGTAATCGCTCGAGGGTACGGATCCGAGCAGAATGGCAACTAAGAATAAGCAAACTATGATAGGGGATAGCAACAACTGGAACAGCTGGAAACTAGAAGGGGAAACTCCTGCGTATGCACCTGCTCCTGGGCTTGAAGCTTGGTTAAGAAAAGAACTGGATGACCATGCAAAAAGAATAATGGATAAGGTGGTAAGTGACCTTTTGGCCAGTTTTTTAGAAGTTTTTGCCATTTTCTCGCAAAAGGCCAAAATTCCAGAATATGCTCCTAATACTTCCCACTCTCCTGAAATAAACTCCCCTGATACCACAGAAAATATCCTTTTCCAAGCGTCCAAAAAACCATCAAATGCCAGCTACCGACCCAGTGATGACCTCCTTGCTCAAGGAAATATGATTTCCGATACCCATGGCTCTAACCCATCTTCTCCAGAATCAACCTTGATCCTCCCCACCTGAATGCCTATTGCCACGACCAAGAAAATCATTCCCCTTTTGATCCTTCAGATACCTATTTCCACATGATCCCGGGGAACTTAAAAAGAATCATTTGCATACCAGAAAAAGAATCCCTACTGGGCCCAGGTCCAAGCAAGCCAATTTCGCTCCAACTATATCCAAAAAAGAAAACCCCGCTCAACTGCCTGACCAAAACCCGATCTAGCCATATATCAAAGCCAAGGAGTCGAAAAGAAAGACATTACGATGACTTGCCCGCCTACGATCCGAAATACTTCAAACATCGTCGTGCCCATGGGATACCGAAACCCATGGATAATTACCGTCCACCCAAACCATTGCCCATCACCTGGAACCATGCCCAGTTTTGTGAGTATCATCAATGCAGCGGTCATCTTACCAATCAATGCTACATGCTCAGAGACGCCATTCAGGATCTCATCGACAACAAGGAAATTACGGTGGCAGGTACGAAAATCTTTGAAACAAGTCAAGCCAAGGAGGTTTAAGAAAAGCAAGTTAGTCTAAATTAAATATGAATAAAGGTGCTGTAAAATACGTCGATCAATAAAGGAGTTTCCCAATAAGTGTTCGGAGGAGACAGCTTTCTGGGTATGATAGACAGAGGCACTGATTATGAAAAGCTCCCTGCTGAGTTTGAGTCTATTTCTAATAAGCCTCTGTAGAATTGGTACACCACTACCGGTCCGCTCGACACTGCGCACTTGGTAGACCGCTCGGATATACTATCCCCGATCCTTTCCCTAACTCTACGGATTGGTCATCTACCAATCCGCTACCTATAGTTGAAGATCTCAAACCCCAGGTCATCAACAATGTAATAACCCCTGTACAGTATGCTTTTAATAATAATATAAATGTCTTTGCTTATTCCTTAGTTACACCTACTTTAAAAGACGATTAAATAATAAATAATTATGATAATGAGTCATTTAATAAAATGGACCCAAAAGATAAAAATTATCCGCTTGAGCTTGCAAAGTCGGCCGAGTACTGTGAACATGGCCATTCATCGCCAGATATCGAAGACCTGTCCACTATCAACCCGGGCCGGACAATGAAGTCAAAGAAATCGAATCGGCAGCTACCTCCAAGGTCCGTAAAGAAAGGCACTCATTGATCTCCTCAAAGAATTCGAGACATCTTTGCCCGGTCCTACGAAGATATGCCCGCCTAGATCCAGCTATAGTCGAGCACCGGATTCACATATCCTGATGCTCGCCTGGGCCAAACAAAAGCTCCGCCGCATCAAGCCGAATGGTCACTACAAGTCAAAGAAGAAATCATGAAACAATTACGCTGTCAACTTCATTCGGTAGTTGAATACCCGACTCGGTGTCCAATATAGTGACCGCTCCCAAGCCCAACGGAAAGTCGACTGTAGACTTCCGCGACCTCAACAAAGTGCCGCCCAAAGATGACTTCTCCCCGCCCAACATTGACATTGTGGTAGATGCCGCCGCAGCCACAAAGTCCGATCCTTCGTCGACGGCATGGGCATTGCTACAACCAAATCAAAATGGCAGCAGAAGACTTGGAGAAGACCTCATTCACCACTCCTTGGGGGACTTATTATTACACTGTCATGCCATTCGAATTGAAGAATGCCGGAGCCACTTACCAGAGGGCTGCCACCACCCTCTTCCACGATATGATCCACAAAGAGATGGAGGTCTATGTTGATGATATGATCGTGCATTCCAGCGACGCCAATGGTGCTCACATTAAAGATCTTCGGAAGTTCTTCGAAAGACTTAGAAAGCACCAGATGAAGCTTAACCCCACCAAATGCACATTCGGGTTACCAGAGGCAAAGTCCCGGGATTCTTAGTAATCGAGCAAGGCATCGAGATCGAGCCAAGAAAGATCAAAGCCATCCTAGAAATGCCACACCAAAAACTCCCACCGAAGTCAAAGGCTTCCTAGGTCGTTGCAAGACATCGCTGCTTTCATCGATACCGACCACCACCTGTGAGCCCCTCTTTAAACTCCTAAAAAAGAATACCGACCAAGTCTGGGACGCAAAGTGCTAGCTAGCCTTCGAAAAAATAAAAGCCTATCTTACCAATCCCCCTGTGCTAACTCCACCCCATACACATAAACCTCTCCTCATATACTTAACCGTCACATTACTTCATCAAAGAGGGCTATGCTCGCCCAAGAGAAAGAAGATTCCTACATTGAAAATGCCATATACTTCATAACTAGGAAGCTACAAGAAAGCGAGCTAAACTATTCTGGCATTGAAAAGCCGCACCCTGCCCTGGCCACCGGCCTAGTCCGGGCCAGAGGCTCAAACCTATCTCCAAGGAAGGTCCATCAAGCTCATATCTAGGATGGACCCTATCAAATACATCTTCGGTAAACCATCACCGGCCCAACAGACTCTGGCCAGACTAATGGTCCTTTTTTCTTAGTTTGACATAACTTATGTCACACTCAAGTCTATCAAAGGAAGCGCCATTGCACCACTTAGCCGATCTACTCAAGGCCGAAGATGCAACCGAGCCCGGTTTCCTGTGATGAAGGTGTCCCGAAATCACCGACCATGATACATGTTGGCGCATGTTCTTTGACTGAGCCGCAAAACAAAAGAGGCTTTGGCATAGGAATCATATTAATCGATCTGTGACTCTCATACATCCCCGGCTATAAGGTTGGAGTTCGAATGTTCAAATAATACTATGGAATATGAAGCCCGATAATGGTCGCCTAGAAGAAACTCTCAAAGGGGAGCTAAAGATCTCGAAGTCTACTGAGACTCGCCCTGATCATAAATCAAGTCGAAGGAAGGTGGAAGACCCAGATCCTACCGCAGCTCTATCATGCCAAGTTAATAATAGCCGCCTAATTTGGTTCTATCTCGTCTATTCCATTACCCCGCCACGAGATAGGAACCAATTCCTGGCCGATGCCCCGCCACTCAAGGCCACTAGTCCGTATTCCCACCGAAACTAAAGTCCACCATTTATAGCCCGGAAGAAGGTCACTCCCAAGCATAACTGTTTCAAAATCAATCAGCCCGCGCATCACGAGCCCCGTATGTCACTGACATCTTAAATCGCCTAAAAATCTTTATCCTCCCGGCTTAGACAAAGGGGAAGAGTCTCCCAAGCGAAGATGGCCTCCCAATTGCACTCGCCTGGCAGATACTGTATAAGAGGCACTATCAAGGCCTCAACTTACTATGTGTCAATCAGCCAAAGCCGAGCAAATTATGGATCAACTACACACGGTACCGTGGGCCCCACATGAATGGCCATATGCTATCAAAGAAAGTCATCCGACAGGGGTACTATTGAGTACGCGAAACCGATTGTATCCGGTGGTGCGACATTGCGACAAATGTCAACGTTTGCCAATCTACAAGATGTGCCCCCACACGCCCTATACAACTCCACGTACCGGCCTTTCTCAACATGGGGTATCGACGCCATAGGCCAAATTCACCCGAAGGGATCCAATGGCCATGAATACGCCCCGGTAGCCGCCGACATTTCACAAAGTGGGTGGAAGCCTCTTCCTACAAGATCCTAAATGCCCGAAAGGTATCCGAAGTTCATCCGGCCAATATCATATACCGCTACTGGGTACCTTTCGAGATCAATTCCGACAACGGCTCATTTTGAAGGACGGAATCGCCCGCTGACGAGTTCAAGATCCAAAGACACAAATCCTCCCCTACCGCCACAAGCCAATGGTGCCGTTGAAGCAACCAACAAAACTCTCGAGAACATCATCGAAAAATGGTCGATACAGAAGAGACCGCCGTGTAAAATTGCCACTAGCCCTTGGGCTACCGTACGTCCGCAGACACCCACCGGGCTACCCCTACTCCCTCGGCATATGGCATGGAAGCGGTACTACCAATAGAGAGGGAAATTCCATCATTGAGTGATGATGGAAGTCGATATAGCGTAAGTTGATCGGGTCAAAGGGCGTACGAAGAACGGCCCTAATTGATGAACGACGCCCGTTAGCCTTGGAGCATACCCGGCATATCAAAGGCGCACGCCTCGAAGCCAATAAAAAAGTCAAAGGCCGTGATATCCAAGTCGATTTGATTTTATCTATTTCCTTGCAAGTGTACAAGACTATTATAGAATAGACTCGAAGCAAGGGTCGAACCCACGAGACAAGTGATCACGAACAAGGCGTTATAGATAGCAAATTATTAACCTAAGGGGTTTTTTATGTTTAATTCTACTCTAAATTACTAGTTATAGATGTTAACTAATTAGACAGTAATAACAGATATGAAGATCTTATGGTGAGTGGAAATCTAGGATTCTGGGTTTCACTTATATCTCCTTTATGTTCAATTCATAATAATGTCATTCAATGTCTTGGGTCGCTTCACTAAAAATAGATATGGTCTGTTGAACAATTGGTTCACCTCCTCCCAAAATTCACCCATTCCATATCCTAAGCACAGAACCGTAATCTAGCCGTCACCTAGATTTATGATCTATCTGTCACCTAGATCATGTAAGAACCCGGTCCTAACTTATCACTCGTGCTCGATAGGTCCAATTTATTGTGTTGGTGAGCCAGTGTACGACATATGCACTTGGTCATGCAGGTATCCGCACCTCTAAGCCTTTATTATTTGCGATTACATTCATTTGTTCAAAGCGAAATAATAAAGGGATTGATAAACAACACAATCAACAAGCATTGAATAGACATAAATATAAGAATCAAAACATAAATTCGATACAAGTTACCTCCCACCTCCTAGATTAGATGATTTAGTTCATCATAGACGATGAACAGACATGAAGATGATGGAAGACATGATTTGATCTTCAATACTTGAAATTACAAAACCTAATTATGTTATACAATCTAAAACTACCTAAAATCTATGTAAAGAGAGCTTCCACCGTCCTCCTTATGCTTAGGCTCAAGATCCGACTTCTATATATACTGGGAGTTGTGATTGAATCGAATGACCGTGTGAAACCCGAATCACAAGATTTCGCCTACCTTGCGGTCGCAAGGTGCTGGATACCTTGCGTCCGCAAGGTCTCCAGTGTGTGTGCTTCTTGGCTCTTCGATTGTCGGGCTTCGAGGACCGTCACGCCTACCTTGCGTCGCAGTTCGAGGCACCTTGCGTCCGCAAGGTGTCCAGATTGACGAATTTAATTTTCTTCAATTTTTCTTTCTTGTAATTTGCACTTACAACCCCTGAGTTTCGCGTATTTTCACGAACAACTCGAAACTTACAAAACTCACCAAAACATATATTAGTACTCAAAAGACTCATGAAATAGCCTAATTCAAGTCACAGAAGCATATAAAATCGACGTATAAAATACATCGATCAAATACCCCCAAACTTGAACTTTGCTCGTCCACGAGTAAACAAATAAACTTATAAAAAAACATCTAAATAACAAAAATTAAAATCTTTTTGTGAGGGTGACACTATTTACACTCCTCTATAAACCCACAAACTCAAGGAGACTCTTTCGAGTGACTCGACTATGCGTATAAATACAAAACAAATATATAAATATAAACTAAAAACAACATAAAATCTTTTTGGTTTCATCCTCAAGTTATAAGCATATGGCATGCATGTAATCTCGCTTGATGCTCACCACATATATGCAGACTTAGTCATATAGAACCAACTAGTCTTTTCTTAATCGCTACTACTTTTAATTTCTCCGTGTGTGTGTGATCACCAGCCTTAAAGAATATCTTGACTAAAACAGCTTTTATTGAGCTAAACACCACATTCATATGAAAATTAGCTTAATATAAAATCATGCATTAAGAAGTATGAGATCTACCATCCAAACCTGGTCAGTTACAGACAGAAAGGTCCCAAGGATTCAAAAGATTTACACATCCATCCCATGCACTTCTATGTATGTATACAATGCTCTCCTATCCCAATGACTTGTAATAGCTAAGATTATGCTAACACAGTGAGCTTTAGGGTGAATAATAATGAATATGGAGTGTGTGATCAATTTCATGTTACTCACTTGACAATAAACATAACATAAGCATTGGCAAGAAGATCATTAGGACTTTTTAAGCTTGTAATGTAAGGCCAAGGTGTTGGGGGATTTGATGGAAAGGTATTGGAATTCAAAGTGAGAGAGTAAGACTACCCTTTATCCCTCATACTTCCAAGCAAAAGGAAGTTTTCCCTATTTAGGCTAGGACTCAAAGACCACAAGTGGAGGGGTACTTTGTGTTACTTTTCACTTTTCTTTTTTTTCCCCCAAACTTGTTTTGGGCACTAGATTTTCTAAAAATATCACATTCCAATCAGCAGAATTTTTCTAACATATTTTCTCTTGAAAGCTATGCTTCCATTTGAATCTTTGTTAACACTCTTCTTCTTCCGTTTCATTTTTCGTCGACACATGTTTTTTTTTTTTTTTTTTTTTTTTTCGACGACGGAAAGAAGAAGCCTTCTGAAAAATAGCCTAAGCGAAAAGAAGTGGTCCTCCTAGAATCAATTTCCACCCAATCCTACTCTCTCAAAGGGTAGGCTAAAAGTGTATAGGCTTTTAGGTTAAGTTAATGTGGGTAAAGAAACGATGTCGAATGGGGGTTTAAATAGTGTGCTTAGCACACTCCATTCTTTTTCATTAGGCTCAAAGGGGACACTAGGGATATATTTAGTATAGGTCAGGGAATATTTAGGCTCTAACGATCCAAAGATGGCCTAAATCATTTCTTAATGCCAAATGCTCACATAATATTTAAAGCAAGTACAACAACACAAAATATCATATCAACTATGGGAATTGGGGTTGAATGTTTAGCATCACTGGATTTCACATAAGCATTTGCTAAGACAGATGGTAGGAATATTTGAGACTAACATGCAAACACGGTTCGAAAGTGTGCTTGAGATATATAAATGAGAAAAATCCAAGGGATCTAACTAACATGCAATTGACCCTAAGTTACAATTTAATGCAACAATTATGTTCGAATGGCATCATATTCTTGTGCATATCTTGTTGAAGATCAATCGGTGTTATAAACTTTATAAAACTATTCTAATCAATCCAAAGTTATGACCGTGTGAGTGCATGAAGAATTTGGAGAAAAGTAAAAGTTTCGCAAAATTAAGTAAATTCCGTGGGGATCTCAGACTAACTATGCGGTTCATTGCACTAATCTCCTCATGGACTACACTAGCATTACCACACCTAAACTCGAGGATGAATATTTTGAATTTAAATAT
>CM028381.1:63078455-63105892 GCA_013146195.2 Codonopsis lanceolata
ATAAAGACACGCGTATCGCCCAATGTTTTGAGGTTATCCCCCAAGTTGTGGCTCAATACCTTGAATATGGCCGATAAACTAACATCACCGGAAAGAAAACCACATCCCTAGAAACATGGTCCCTTTAAACATGTTCGAAAATGAATTATATGCCCGGCGTGGGTCTTAAAAACCAAAGAAGGACTTGTCAATTTATCCTCAGATTAACTTAAGGAATGTATCCCTCTCGCCTAGGATACACGCCTACCCAAATTGAGGTAGCCATTGCCATGAAGCAAAAACGTAAGAAAAGAAAGGCGTAAAAAGAAAACCGCCTTACGAGCATCCCCTCTCACAACCATACAGTAAAAACCTTAAATGGTTACTTGAAGGAAAGGGGAAACGTGCCTATCTCATGTTTCCCGAGCCTCGATAGACCAAAATGGGAAAAAGATGCCCCGTTGGGAAATTTTTGAAGATGTCGGCCTTCACAGACGGAATGGAACAGTCACCCCGAGGCCTCAGAAGCACGTGATATAAAATTGCCACTTTTGAAAGCACTTGGTCTATAGATCGTGATGACTATGCTCTCGTCTTATTTAATGATGACTACCGGGAGAGAGGCTTTTCTGGTACGATAGACGAGGCACCGAGTATGGAAAACTCCTCGCCGAGTTCGAGCCACGCTAAGCCTCGCACTGGTACACTACGACCGCCCACTCTTGACTCCCGCACTGTGGACCGCTCTCGAATATACCATCCTCTTCCTTCCCCTAGTTTACTGGATCGTCATCTACCGATCCGCTCCCTAAAGTTGAGGATCTCAAACCCCGTGTCCTCAATAATGTAATAAGCCCCGTAGCTTTGCTATTAATGATAATATGAATGTCTTTGCTTATTCCTTAGTTGCACCTACATTAAAAGACACATTAGATAATCATAATAATGAGTCATTTAATGAAATGGACTCAAAAGATAAAAAACATTTGCTTAAGCTTGTAAAGTCGCTTGAGCAACAGAACAACATCACTCATTAGCAAGAAATGAAGACTTGTCCATCATCAACTGGGCCGAACAACCAAGTTAAAGAAATCAAAATCGCAACCACCGCAAGGCTCGAAAGACAGGTAGCGCCATCGACCTCCTCAAAGAGTTCAGATCTTCTCGCATGGTCCTATGAAGATATGCCGTGGCTAGATCCAACCATAGTCGAACACCGGATCCTCATATATCCGGATGCTCGGCCAATTAAGCCGCCAAGTCCCGCCATCAAACGAGAATGGTCACCGCAAGTCAAAAGAAATTATGAAGCTGCTCCATGTCAACTTCATTCGGTAGTTGAATACCCGATCCGGCCGCTCAACATAGTGATCGCTCCCAAGCCCAACTGGAAAGGTCCTGATCTGCAGTACTTTCGCGACCTCAACAAAGCTGCCGCCCAAAGATGACTTCCCGCTACCCAATATTGATATTGTGGTAGATGTCGTTGTCGCCACAAAATCAGTCCTTCGTCGACGGCATGCTCTGGCTACAATCAAATTAAATGGCACAGAAGACCAAGAGAAGACTAAGACCAAGAGAAGACTTCACACCACTCGGGGACCTATTGCTACCGTCACCGTCATTTGGATTTGGAAAAAATGTCGGGGCTACTTATCAAAGGGCTGGCACCACTCTCTTCCATGACATGATCCATAAGGAGATCGAGGTCTATGTCCATGACATGATCATACACTCCAGCGACGCCAACGGTGCTCATATCAGAGACCTTCAAAAGTTCTTCGAAAGGTTAAGAAAACATCAGATGAAACTTAACCCCACCAAATTCACATTTGGGGTCACTAAAGGCAAAGTCCTGGGATTCTTAGTAACTGAGCAAGGCATCGAGATCGAGCCAAGAAAATCAAAGCCATTATAGAGATGCCGCACCAAAAACTCCAACGTAAGTCAAAGGGTTCTTAGCCACTAAGATACGATATCCGCTTCATCGACACCACAACCACATGTGGGCCCCTCTTCAAACTCCTAAAGAAAAATACCGACCAAGTCTGGGACGAAAAATGCCAGCTAGCCTTCGAAACAATAAAAACCTACCTTACCAATCCACCTGTGCTAGCTCCACCCCATACACATAAACCTCTCCTCATATACTTAACCGTCACAGACACGTCAGTAGGGGTCATGCTCGCCCAAGAAAAGAAAGACTCCTACATCGAAAATGTCAATTCATAAGTAGGAAGCTGCAAGGAAGCGAACTGAATTATTCGGCATTGGAGAAAAGTTGCGCTGGCCTCGTCTGGATAACTCAAAGGCTCAAAACTTATCTGCAAGGATGATCCATCAAGCTCATATCCAGGATGGACCCTATAAAGTACATTTTCGGCAAGCCATCACTTTCACCGGCGGCCAAGTGGCCCTTCCTTCTCAACGAAGTTTGACATAACATATGTCACGCCTCAAATCTATCAAAGGCAGCAGAATTGCAGATCACTTAGCCGATCTACCTCTAAAAACCGAAGATGCTATCGAGCCCAGCTTCCTGCATTTAAGGTGTCTTGGAAATCACTGACCATGACACCAGCTGGCAGATGTTCTTTGATGGAGCCGCAAACAAAAGAGGCTTTGGCATATGAATCTTGCTCATCGATCCGACAGATTCTCACACTCCACTGGCCATAAGATTGGAGTTTGAGTGCTCCAACAGCACAGCTGAGTACGAAGCTTGCATTGCCGACCTAGAAGAGGCTATCCAAAGGAAAGCCAAAAATCTTGAAGTCTATAGAGACTCTGCTCTAATCATAAACCAATTTGGAGGAAAATGGAAGACCCAAGATCCTCGGTTGCAACTCTATCATGCCAGGCTAACAACACTTGCCACTCGATTTGATTCTATCTCATTCCACTACTTGCATGACGTAAATCAATTTGCCGATGCACCGCCACTCTAGCATCACTAGTCCAAATTCCCGCAGTAAACCCAAGTCCAACCCTCAGAGTCGGAAAAAGGTCACGCCAAGCATATTGCTTCAAAATTAATGCACCTCTAAGTAGATCACGAGCCCTGGTATGATGATATCCTAAATCTGCTTCAGGAAGGTATCTATCCTCCCAGTCTAGATAAAAGAGGAAGGGTCTCCCTGCGAAGGTGGGCATCGCAATTTGTATTCAGTGGTGGCAGCTTATATAAAAGGCACTACCAAGGCCTCAATCTTTTATGCGTCGATCAGGCCAAAGCTGAGCAAATCATGGACCAACTCCACGGTGGTACCTGCGGACCCCACATGAACGGCCACATGCTATCCAAGAAAGTTATCCGACAGGGGTACTATTGGAGCACACTTGAAACTGATTGCATTCGGTGGGTGCGACATTGTGACAAATGCCAACGTTTTGCAAATCTACAGCACGTGCCCCCGCACATCCTATACAACTTCACAGCCCCCTGGCCCTTCTCAACATGGGGAATCGACGTTATAGGCCAAATTCACCCGAAGGGATCCAATGGCCATGAATACGTCCTAGTAGCTGTCGACTACTTTACAAAGTGGGTGGAAGCCTCTTCCTACAAAATCCTGAATGCTCGCAAGGTGTCCGAGTTCATCCGGACCAACATTATATATCACTACAGAGTGCCTTTCGAGATAATCTCCGACAACGGCACACATTTTGAAGGAGACGTGAATCGTCTACTCGACGAATTCAAAATCCAAAGACATAAATCCTCCCCCTATCGGCCGCAAGCCAACGGTGTCGTTGAAGCAGCCAACAAGACACTTGAAAACATTATCATAAAAATGGCTGACACAGGAAGAGACTGGCCAGAAAAGTTGCCGCTAGCCCTCTGGGGCTATCGCACCTCAGTTCGTACACCCATCGGGGCTACCCCCTATTCTCTAGCATACGGTATGGAGGCAGTGCTGCCTATTGAAGTTGAAGTACCATCATTAAGAGTAATGATGGAATCTGACATAACAGAGGTCGACTGGGTCAGAGGACGATTTGAAGAATTAGCCCTGATCGATGAACGACGTCTACTAGCCCTAGAGCACACTCGAGCCTATCAAAGGCGCATAGCCCGGGCATTCAACAAAAAGGTCAAAGGCCGCGACATCCAGGTCGGAGATCTGGTACTTCGAGAAAAACCCCTTAGTTATGTTGATACTAGGGGAAAGTGGAAATCTCAGTGGATGGGACCGTATATTGTCAAAGAAATCCGGTCAGGAGGTGCCGTACTCCTCACGAACCAGGAAGGAGAGGACCTTGTTCAACCCTTCCACCTTGAAAAGCTCAAAAGGTATTATGCTTGAGACAATCCATCCAACAAAGTGCTTCCCTCTCCAGCTCGCTAGGTTGAAAACCCGAAAGGGCGGCCTAGGCAAAAGTTAGAGCAAAAATAAAAAAAAAACAATAAAAGGAGAAATAAGGGCTCGCTAGGTTGAAAACCCGAAAGGGCGGCCTAGGCAAAAGTTAGAAAAAAAATAATTAAAAAAAACAATAAAAATGAGAAATAAGGGCTCGCTAGGTTGAAAACCCGAAAGGGCGGCCTAAGCAAAAGTTAGAGCATACATATATATATATATATATATATATATATATATATATATATATATATATATAAGAGAGGAAGAAGAAAAGAAAAGTCTTTATCGTATGCAGCAGATTTTTGATCAGTTGGATACAGTTTTCGGAAAATTTGAAGAACGTTCTTTATCGTATTCGATGTCGGGTATTTATCGGTCGAGTACAGTTTTCGAAAATCTGAAGGTCCTCTTATTGTGTTTGGAAACAAGGCATTTGGCCAGCCAAACATAATTTTGAAACTGCCTCTTAACATATTTCAATGTCAGGTATTTATCGGTTGAAGTATGGTTTTCGAAAAACACAAAAATCTTCATACCGTATTTGACAAAGGTTTCGGACCGGAAGAATACTGCTTTTCGAAAAACATGAAAATCTTTTCTTCGTTTGTGCTCTCGGATGGGTTTTGACCCAAAGAGCACAACATCCTCGTTGGTTGTTCGTCTTGCTTGAGGCCGAACTACGTTTGGTCTGATTCCTTTTATTAAGGGATATGTAGGCAGCCTACATTAGTAGGTCCGACCATCAGAGCATTCAATTAGCATATCTGCTTAAAAACTGCGATAACCTGCTATAACTGACTAAAAAAGTCTAGGATATGGATGTTTGTTTCACATTATAAATTGCTGCATTATAACTGCTACCTGTTGCATCTTTCTCCCTCGTTTTATAAATGAACGAAATTGGAGAGTCTATTTTTATCAACGATGTTCGTCTACTCAGTAAGCTGCGAGTTACCCTTAGACTCCATCGTTGAGGGGCTCTGTAGACACCCAAATTTCGTACCCCTGGTATGTGACATGACATAAAATATCAAGACCTGTTAAAACATTAACAAATGTCAAGTTACAGGGTCAAAAGTGCAAAAGGACAAAGCAGAATGCGTAAAAGGATGAACTGCAGGGTTTAAAGTGCAAGAAATGGAAACTTTAAAAAACTTGGCGCCACCCATATAAAATCTTGGCATGGCGCTAAGAATGAGGTTTGTAGCGCCAAGAAATGCCTTCCCGGCCCCCAGAATTCGCTACAGTGGCCGCAATGTCCAGTTCTGTCTGCGCTTTGTACAAGCTGATCAATGCACGAAGAGTTAAATTTAATTCCCAGCGTGTCCCTCAATCCTTCCTATAAATACAGGCCTCTGGGTCGATCATTCAGCACACATTTCATCGATAAAAATTCTCCGCATTCTCGTTACGCTGGAGAAATAGAGAGTGAAGTGAGATAGTGAGCGATCACCTCAAAAAGCCTCGAAACCCTGCCAAACCTCCTCCAAACACAAAACCAACCGGTAGAAGTGAGCCTTAGCCCTCCAGCTAGGTATTCACCCTATTTCCCCGATCCAAAAATCGTGGAAAGGGCAGTTGCTCTGCCCGATTTAAAAGGCCAAATCAGCCAGAAATAAGCCGTTATTCTGCCCGATTTCAGCCTACCTTAAGCAAACACAACAACCAAAATAAACAGTTACTCTGCCCAAAACCCGAGGCCGAAAGTAACTTTCAGAAGCAGTCACTCTGCCCAAATTCACACAACAACAACAAAAACAACAACAACAACAACAATAACAACAACAACAACAACAAAAAAGACTCCCTCTCCCCGAAGGACAAAGCGAGCACACCCTAGGCCGTCAATAAGTTTTATTTTAAAGTCTTTATTTATAAAAGTATTATTTCCAATCCGGCCCAATGTAGATATATAAGCAGTTGTGTTGTCCGGATTTAGTTAGGAAATAGTACTAAAAAGAGCCGTTATTATGGCCAAATAATTTCAAGTATATTTGTAATTATTTGTAAAAGGGACATTTGCAAGTCTGTAAATAATGTAGACAAATTGATGTATTTGTAGGCAGTTAATGCTTTATTTATATGTTAAATTAATATAACAACAAGCATACTTTAGCCAAAAACTGTTTTGAGACCGAAAAGGCGGGTTGGGTGCCTAGCACCTTCCCAACTCGTAACTTAGCCTCCGAACCCGCTTTTATTATCTCTGGTTTTATTTTTGGTTTTGTTTTATTTATTCCTTAAAATAAAGATGGCGACTCTAAAACATTTTGGATCCAGTGGGGCCTCGCAACATCTTTCCTTGCACTTTTCCGTTCTCCCCTAAAAAAGGGAGAATGAGAATGGAAAGATGATGTATTCCTATGTCCTGGTATCCCCTAAAAAAGGGATAACTTGACATAGAAAACCCAAAGCACCCATAGTGATCCGAGATAGGGCATAAGGCTATTTTCATAAAATCCATAGTGGGGGCGCTGCAACATTCCTTCCTTGCACTTTCACGTTTTCCCCTAAAAAAGGGAGAATGGGAATAGAAGGGTGATGCATTCCTATATCCTGGTATCACCTAAAAAAGGGACAACTTGACATAGGAAACCCAAAGCTCCCATAATTGGATCAAAATCCACTAAAGGCAACCAAGGTGCATTCCAACGCGCTATTCCGACAGCACTCCTCTTGCACTTTTGATTTCGTCCTCCCCTAGAAAAGGGAGGGTGGAACGAGAGCAGTGGATGTCACTGCATCCGCACGTACGCACACCGCTATCCAAGGACGCGCGGGGCACGGGAACACCACTTTCCCGGGAACCCACAGGCAAGACTAACACATGTCAGCTCCCAAAAGATTAAGTACTAATTAACATAAGTTCAAATATCAAACATATAAAGTCTTACTACCCCTCATAAAGTTTATATAACTTTATGTTTCCATCGTCCTTGCCAAAAGAAAAGATACTAAAATTACAAGGTAGGAACCTTGTCAAAAGCTTCACCAACGCAACGCGATACTCACATCGAACCGTTCGCTCGGCTCGGATCTAGGGAAAACAATCAAAACAAATAGGAGTAAGTCATAAATACTTAGCAAGTTACTAACATAACTTCCTGTCATGGCATCATGCACAACAATAATAATTCATGCTATTGGCATAATATACATTTCTTAAATAATCATGTCAAGGTACTCATACTTAACAATCTTGAATATCGTGTTATCAACAAGTATAACATTTCATTAAATCATTCAACCATCATTTCATATCATATCATATTCACGTAGCACATTATTCACATATAAGCACTCGTGAGTCAATTCATATAAAAAGGGATATGATACCGTTACCATTTCTCTGTCGTGTTGCTCCTGCAAAAACACGTGCAAAACCTTTATGTGTCCTCGATATCCCTTTCGTGGATATCGACGTCCCCGAGACATTTCCCTGCTCGAGTTCCGATAGTTATCAAAGTCATGCTTCCATACTACAACTAAGATCAACTACTTCCCTACTGTGGCCATCGATAGAGGGTGTGTGCAACCCGGTGCGGCGATCCATCAAAATCACGAATCCCACAATTCTTGAAGATGATACATCGTCCCACCCAAAGACTCAACAAACGAACTCCAGCTAGACTGAAACTTCAAGCACACGTAATACATTTTCATATGCTCAAATAAGTAGGCATGTACTCTACAATCATCTAGTCATGCTTTTAATTCACAACTAGCACATAATCACATTAGAGATAAAATCAAGACTCTAATCATCAAGTGTTCTTCATAAACTTTAAAATGCTTGGAGGCTTAACCTCCATTAATACTACCCAAAAATTCGTAGGACTTAGGCATATTACTCCTTAATGTCATACTAACCCAATGGTCAACTCCGTTGAGTCATAATCAATCTTTCAAAAATTAGGGTATAGAAGCCATTGGCCTCAATACTCTCCTATGTCCATACTAACATGAATGAATAGGTTACTAAGGTCATTAAACCCATAAAACCCCAATCAAACAATTAAGTATGAAACATAGAATCAAAGTCACAAACTAGGCATATATATTCATTCATCAAATATGAGCCTAACCATTTCATCAAACATGCTCCCAACACTTAAACAACCAAGATAGAATAATTCATCATCTATCTCTACACATGAATATCATCATAATCATAATTTACAACATGTTCATCCAACCAAAATTTCATCATCTAGCATATAGTGAAACATGGCATCTCTACAAGCCTAACCATTTCATCATACATGCTCCCAACACTTAAACCAACAAGATAGAATGATTTATCATACATTACTACACATAAATAACATCATAATCATGTTTTATAATCTGTTCATCCAACCAAAATTCATCGTTTAGCATATACGAGAACATGACATCTCTACAAGCCTAACCATTTCATCATACATGCTCCCAACACTTAAACCAACAAGATAGAATGATTTATCATACATTACTACACATAAATAACATCATAATCATGGTTTATAATCTGTTCATAATCTGTTCATTCAACCAAAAATTCATCATTTAGCATATACGAGAACATGACATTTCTACAAAGTCCTAAGTGCTCTCATTGACCTCAAATAGCAAGATTGTTTTCCCTAGGGTCAATGAGGCTAAAATAAATAGAAAGAGATGTTGTAACTCACCTTAAATCAGCCCTACAAGATGAACAAAACGAACATGCAAAGGTGGGTATGTGTTATCCTTGACCTCCTCTTCTCTTCTATGGTTGGGTTTTGGAAATGGCCTCCTCAAGACTTGGCCACCATTGTTGATCACCCAAGAACCTTCAAGAAATCCTCTCTAACCTTAGAGAAATGATCAGCCACGAATTTTGGAGAGGATGACTGAATAGGATGGGTTTAGTGGAGGTATTGGTCACTCTATGGCTGAAGTGGGGTGGGAGGAAGTGTCCAATGCATGTTTGTGCATGTTGGTGTTCTTTCCTTTCCTTGCCAAGTGTCTTCCATGCACTCAAAGCTCCCAAAACTTGTCAAGCATGCAGAGGAGGATAGATAGGCCGAACTAGGGTGGTTTAGGATGGGTTAGGTTGGGTTTGGGTAGGGTTAGGTTGGCCAAATTGGTGAAAATGCAGATAATCCCGTAACCAGCAAATCTGGCCAATGCGGTCGCATGGGAGAAGAGTGATGCGAGCGCATCACTCTGGTAGACTTCATTCTCTCCTTTGTTGATTCCTTGCTCGGCCTAGGCCTCTCCCGCATGCAACCTCGAGTCCTCCAAAGCCAAAATGGTCTAGAATTCAACCTTAAAGACCTCTAAAACATAACAAAGGCAAATCAAAGTTCAAACCTCACTCAAACAAGGCTAAGAACTTAAGAAGATCACTCCCGAACGACAACCGAAAAGGTCAAACGAAGAAGGGTTAACCCTAGAATCAAACTAGCAACCAAACCGACGATGCAACTAGCATTAAACCAACATCTAAAGTGTGTTAATGATGTTATGAATGGTCTCTAACATTAATACATATGTTTACAACATAAATCACAAACTCGAGTTTCAAAGCATCTCGTGAAGGAAAGGTGCATACGAGCATCTCAAACGACGTCAATGAACATGCTATCAACTTTAAACATGTGAGTGAGCTAAGTTAACATACTAATGATGATTATGAATGTATGAACTCATGCAATAAACAAGCATGCAATAAACTAGGGTTTTACAATTCTGCTCTAAAGAACTTCCTTCTTTCCCTTGTCTTGATAAGACGACTACCTTATTCGTAGAAGTAGTCATCATCTTAACTGTTGACCAAGAAGTGAAATATGCTCTTTCAATTCTTCCCTCCTTGCCAAATTAAGAATAAGCAACTTTTGTCTTTGTGATATGAGAGCTCTGACTAAGATGGCCATTACCTTCAATTTCGCCTCATATGTTTTTCTGAGTTAACCGGGATTCTGTTGAGGAGGAGCATATTCATCCGTTAATCCTGCCAATGAAGCTTCTCGTCCTTCCTTCCAGTAGCAAGGCACACAAAGGAAAACCTGTTGTTCCGTCATTTTTTAGCAAACCCTCATATCTGCTAAATTCATTAATTTCCTACCTATCAATTAATATTAGAAGATCTTCATCACTGCAGATCACTTAATCATTTACATCAATTGGTATCGGCATACCTCAAACACTGCTGATCACTCTTTATCTCACATTAGTTGGTATCAGCAGATCTTCATCATTGCTGATCACATCCTTTTGTTCAACAATTGGCATCAGCATATCTCAAACACTACTGATTACACCATCTTTCATAACAATTGCTATCAGCAAACCTCAAACTTTGCTGATTACATTTTATTTCATATCAAGTAACATTAGCAGACTTCCATCACTACTAATCACGTCTCATTTCCACAAATGAAATCAGTAGACTTTCACCACCGCTGAACACAATTTTTCTTAACTGATCTCAACAGACCTTCATCCCTACCGAACTTACCCATTTATCAACAAAGTTTCAGTAGACCTTTATCTCAGCTGGTCACGTTCTTGTGATGATAGCTTTGACTTAAACAACCTTTGGAAATATTGGTAGATTCTCAAAACATATTTCAAAATCCTTCAAAAATGTTTTCAAAAGCTCTTTTTTTTTTGTTCCAAAATTTATAGAAGATTTGGGAGATTGCTGAGGATTGTGTACATGATTCAGAAAACCCCGTAAATTATCTTCTGGAAACAAAGAACACAAAACCACTGTTGTTTTGCAAAATATTTTCTTGAAACATACATTAATTTTCTTTTGAAAATATATTTCTGTCCTAAAATTCTAGGGATTTGGGAGATTGCTGAGGATTGTGTAGATGATTCAGAAAGCCCTGTAAACTATCCACTAGCTATTTGGGGCATAAAGTTATTTTTCAAAATCCTTTTAATTCTAAGAATCCAAAAGATTTGAGAGATTGCTGAGGATTGTGTAGATGATTCAGAATACCTCGTAAATTATCTTTTGGAAATTTAGAATTCTAAAACCTATATTATTTCCTAATGGTATGCATTTTAAAACTAATATTATTTTTCAACAAAAGTCATTGGTATCAACATAACTCCATTTTTCAATACCACATTCATTCTCTTTTAACTATCCTTCTTGGTATTGGAAAACCTCGAATTAAGTGAAAATATGTATCGAAAAACACTTTCAAGAATGACTTAATATCATCATCATGAATCGCCGCCTTCTAACACAAATGTCCATTCGAATTTGAGCCTTGACATGAGTACTTCACCACTTCAAATATCTGTCATTACTACTCTAAAACGGATACCAAAATGACGATTCCTGATAAGTGTCTTCTTCCAATAAATAAGTCCTTCGAAAGTACCAAGTCTTTAATTCTTCCTATCAGTAGTAATCATCCAACAATTGAAATTTCCCAACAATTGGTATCACTTCAACAATTGATATCATTACTAGCCAAGTTCTCCATCTATCTTCGGAAATCTCTTCATGGCCGCTTCATCTTCTAACTGCATCTCTGGTCATCCTGTTCTTCCTGAATCTTCCTTTGTTACTAGAAGAGGCTCTCAGTCCTACATTATAGGTCACATGATTCAAGGGGAACAATTTCTCCTCGATAATGCTGTTGGAGGGACGATTATCGATCTTCTTCACAGTTCTGGACTCATCTCCATGCTTACATTTCAAGAAGAATTCTACAGCCTTCGGTTGGTTGATGAATTTTATTCAATTATGCAACTGGCTAGAGATGGTAAGAGTTTCATTAGTCGCATTTGAGGTACTGACGTCGTCCTCAATGCCAAAAGTCTATCACGAGTCTTCCAGCTTCCTTCTGTTGGACCTGACTCTCTCGACGATTCTATCTTCAACGAATCATGGCTCCAAAATACTGGCTACCATTCTCGAGATGACTACAATACTTGGGACATCAACGATTATCCCTTAGACATGTACTGTGTTGGTGAAATTCTGAGTCGATGCCTTATATTTCATGAAGTAGACTCAAGTAGTGACACCAGAAGACTTCGGAACTACACCGTTGTTGTTCTCGGATCTCATAACCTGAATTGGTCTGAAGTCGTCTTCTCTCTCATCTGCTGGTCTATCTTGCGAAGACTAGTGAATGGGTCTGACATTCAAAAGTATGCTAGGATCATAAGCCATTTTCTTTGCTCCTATCAGCCCATTTTTTCCACAATCCAAGAGGATGAACGCTTTCCTGTCACCGGAGACCTGCTGATAAATCGAGAGTTATTCGGCAATCGAAGTTTTTTTGACAACAATAGAGAATATTCTTTAGACTCTAGTACTGGTAGCTTTGGGGATTCCAATTAGGTTGTATTCATTTCTTTTCAACTAGTACTTCATCAATCTAACCTTCTTTTCTCTCAAGTCTTCTTTGTCTACTTTCTTTCTCCTCTCTTATCCCTCATATCTCTCTTGCTTGCAACCATTAAGGAGGAGAGTTATGACATATTCGTCATTAAGGAGGAGAGTTATGTCATATTCATAGAGTGATGGCCTCACCCTCACGCCCAGATCGCCGAGATGCCGACCCCGAAGTCCTCCCTCCTAGCTCCAGATGGTCTCTCCTTTCTCCGACAGCCTCTTGAAATTGATGTGTAAGTTGTGTGCTTCTGCTGTTGTGTGATCTCTTACCTGTTTATGCATTTTCTTCATAATAGTTTTACAAAGCTACTATGGTGAAGAATTTTCCTCGTTTTTTCATAATTTTGGAGAACTAATGTATGCAAATTTGCTCTTTCAAGTAGATTTGTTTGCACTAGGGTTTGAAAAAAGACCTTCCCCAGATTCATTTCCATCGATTACGATTACATGGCTGCAAAACCTCAAGGTTAGGTAGCGAAGGCCAATAGGCCATCATCTATGGCGAATTCCAACGAGGTTGCCAAAATCCACAAACAAAAACCAATCTCCTGCTTCAAATCTCCCCCAATTCCTCTGTCTCGCTCTCTATCTCTCTCTAGAAATACAGACTAAAGCCTTTCAGACATAAATTACCTAATCAGAGCCTACATAAATGGATATTGTTAGTGTGAGCTTTCTCTTTCCAGAGCGATTCATTTATTTAAATCGAAGGATAAATGGGAGGAAGCAAATGGAGGAAAGTAAAATGGCTATGGGTTTGAAAAGTAGATTTGAATGGTTGGAATTTCGGAATCTCCTCCTGTAAGTTTATTTAGTGTGAGTTTGCTGTTATTATAAAAGATTGCTGGAATCTCCTCCTGTTATAAAAAGTAGATTTGAATGGTTTGAATTTGGTTTAATGTTTAATTTGGTTTTGATTAATTTTTCTCTGCTTTCTTTTATGCTTGGAATTTACTGCCTATTTTTTTTTTCTTGACCCCCTAAACTACAGGCCATGAATGTTCTCTGTGCACTTATAATTTTATATTTATTTAACTTTCTTTAATGATGTAACAAGTTCATTGGTTGATCAAACCTGCGATCCAATTAGGACAGTCTTAAGCAATCTCACATCTTTTAACAGACTTAGGGCTCGTTTGGTGCAGCGTTTTGAAAACGCAGCGTTTTGAAAACGCAGCGTTTTTAAAACGCAGTTTTATTTTTGTAAACACGTTTGGAAAATTATTTCAAAACGTTATTTTTCATAAACAGACTAGTTGAAAACGTAGCATATTTTTAAAACGCTACAAATTGGGGCGTTTTAAAAGGCTCCACGTTTTTAAAGCGCTGCGTTTTAAAACGCTGCATTGAAACACTTTTAAAGAGAAAACGCTGCGTTTTTTACCAACGTTTAGAACAAAACGCTCCACCAAACAAACACTTATTTACATACAGTTGTAGTGGGACTAAAACATCAACAAAAAAGTAAAATAATACTGCATTGAGAAATCATCATGTATAATGAGGTATAACTGATCAATACAAGAAAATGCTGTAGCTTACATGGCTTTATTCAACTAGCCAAATTTAGAAGATCAAAATTGAATCACGAAATGATGGCATAAAGCCAAGAAGCACATGGATAAATATAAATAATGAAAAAAAAATGAAACTAATTATAGAACTCACTTATTTGCTTCAATGAATTCTCTGTACTCTTTCTTCATTTTGACTCCTGTGACACTTCGGGGTATTTACAAAAATGACCAAGTCATCTTTGACTTGGTCATTTGTAGCCTCACTTAAAAAAAATACTCTTTTATGACCTGATTTATCGATAAACCACTGATAAACCACGACTGATTTATCGGTAAACCAGTAAAAATGCACCCCCTTAACATCCAAAATCACTGGTCGACAGAGTGGTCGACAGACCGACCACTTGGTCGACCAAATTGTTTACAGTGGTTTATTGATAAACCAGTGTAAACCACGTGGTCGACAGTGTGGTCGACAGACCGACCACTTGGTCGACCAGTGGTTTATTGATAAATCGGTGATAAATTAGTGTAAACCACGTGGTCGACAGACCGACCACTTGGTCGACCAAGTCGTTTTTGGTTGGTTTTTGATCAAAAGTTATATATATTCAACAATCGGATCAAATGGTCGTATTTAACTAATGCCACGTGACACTCCTGCATACCCACCCAACTACATATGTAAAGCTAATTTCAAACAGATATTATGACATGATTACTATATATACATTCTTGCTGGGCTTTGGTGAGTATAAGTTAAGGTGTCACCTAAAGTAACAAATTTAGAGACTGAGGGTACTGACACAAAAATCTCAAGATGGATAAGCGATATTGCAAGAGAATATATATATATATATATATATATATATATATATATATATATTTTTTTTTAAAGGAGTCCATGGAAGCTAGAAATTGGAAATAAAATAAAATAAAATAAAAATTAGAATAGTATAGATTGTTGGCCAATGCTAGACCGATCATTACAATTTGTTCTTGGGGAAGTTGGTTTTTCACTTTTTTTTTATATAAAAAAAATTTGTGGCTCCATTTATGGTTTGCCATTCAGAAATTTAGGTTAATGGTAATGATGTCTCGATATATTGCTTTTGCCAGCATTATTATTTAAAACTCATTTGAGATATTTGCATATTTGCATGATTATGATTTATGACAATAAAATTGATATCTAATTGATTTTTATTTTTATTTAGGAGGAGGACAAGCCGATTCATATCATATTGCGAACATGATAGATGGCGGACGCTAACTATTTTTATTCAGTGTTTTTTTAATGAATTTGATAATTGATATTTATTTATGTATTTGATAATTATTGTGGATGTTATGAATATTTGATCTTATGGATGCTATTTGTTTTTGTTATGGATATTTAATGTTATGGGTTTTTGTTATGGATAATTGATGTAATTGATGTTTTATTCATATTAATTCATATTGAAAAATCGAATACTTGAATCGAATACTCGAATCATTGATTGCTAAATAGATTTTGTAAAAAAAACATATATAAAATTTCAAATCAAATACTCGAATCGAATAATTCAAATATTAATTTAGAATCGAATACGAACCAATTTTCATATTCGAATAATAAACGAATATGAATACTCGAATAATTTCACGAATACGAATCGAATATTGCAATATTCGATTTGATTCGATTCGTTCACACCCCTACATACATATATATTTAGTTTTATTTCAACAAAACACAAAAAATGTTTTTACAAAAACATTCTTAGAACAATTCTTACCTTAGAAATTTTTCAAAACATATTTTTAGCAAATATACTGTTCTAATCATGATAGCAAGACTGCTTTCAACAAATGTTTTATTATAAAAACAGTCTCTCTATGAAAAATGATGTTTTCTAAAAATTGGTATCAAAAGCAATCCTTACAGTAAAAATTTCAAAATCAAATAAATACGTAAGGATTTTCCCTTTCTTCTTGCCAAAACACTCTTTCATTTATAAAAATCCTTGTGCAAGAAAGAAACCCAAAACTTTTTAGATCCTGATTAAACATTTTCAAAAATCCTAAGAGATCTAAAATGTTTTTCACTATTGCTTTACATGTTCAGTATTTTGATTTATCAAGTCTATAATAGCAATAATAGACTATACTAAAGCCATCACTTTTGTAATTATCAACATATTGCATGTCTTGAGATAAAATGATTATTCAATGTGGGCATGTTATTTCTATCTCTTGATAAATGCTTTAGTGCTTTGTATATGTTATTTTGTAATGGTTGCAAGTAAATAGGAGGATATTCTTGGAATATGCTTGTTGATAAGTAACTTATCTCCTTGCATATTCTGAATATTTTGATTTGCTTGTTCCCATTACCGTGAATCATAGCAAGTGGCTAAAAGGTCTGCATACCAGTTTGTGTCGCAACTTGTTTGACATCACATAGGTCTTAGATTAGGTGTGTCCAAATCGAGTCATACATTCTTAATGATGATCAATAGATTAGCGATTCATATGCACCAGCACCAGCAGACTTGCTAGAGCATGAAAAGTCTTCTAAAGACTCGTTACTAGTAGACTTGTCATAAGCACAAAATAATACCTTGAAGACTCGTCACTAGCAGCATGCTATGGTTTGAATGTTCATACTGTAATCAGCAGCCAGCAGTCCCCTCTTGCAGAAGACTCACTCCTATGGATTGAACATCTCACCAGCAGACTTGGCTCTGCACGTGCTACTAAGAGACAGGACTGCAGGATATCAAGAAAAGACAAAAATGTTCAAGCCTCAAAAGCCACTAAGATCTTTATGAATCCTGGCATCTCTGATACTGCAAGATCTTCTTTCTCTCACGTGGTTTGGAAAAGTCAAAATAACCTACTTTATTGGACAGACCACCTGACAGTGCATTATGATTAAGTCTTACCTTTCAGAGACTTATCATACAGTCTGACGGGAAACAGTTCCAGGATCTGCAGGACAAAGCTTTTATCCAACAATTAAAGATCCAGCGAACAATATCTTTATCCACCAGTTTCCAATGACAAAACCATTTCTACGGATAGAAAATGTATCATCTCTCAATGATCAAAAAGACCCTTTCTATAAAAGAAATCCTCATTCTCCTTTAACAAAAAAATGAGAAACAAGATCATGAACAAGAACTTGTTCGACAAAGTCGTGAGATCTACATAGAGATCGTCTTCACCAATGAATCTCAGATCTCTACAGATGATTGTAGTGAGCGAACGCAGACTTTAACAATACACTATCTGTGGATTGTTAAGAAGATAAAGGATTGGAGAAGAAGAGAGAGATCATAAAATTCTAAAGACAGTGATCAGTGTCTTGGTCAAGAACTCAGTTCTTGATTTGAGTTCTTGAACCCTCTTCGAAGTTCTCAACCTCTGACGGAACTTCAGGACTTTATTCCTAAAGTTAGAGGCCAAGCACTACAGATCAATTTGTAGATAGATTTTCAGATGGTGCCCAAGGAAAATGAAGTGATGTCTGTAAATATTGCGTTCATATCTTCAGATTTGTATTCCTATACAAATGTTGTTGATTGTGCAATAACAGATCATCATAGGAAGTCGAGTGTTCTACACTCAGTTGTTCAGATATCTTTTATCTGAACAACCCATAAAATTGTCTTCTCATATTTGTTCCTCGTTATCGTCTTCTATTGCTCTCTTTACTTACGAAATTTGTCCTTGAATAATTAAGTAATGATTAAGGCTTGGAACGACGAGGACATAAATTTTATATAGAAAGTCTAGGTTGATGTATTCTGTCCTATATCCTTGAATAAATTCAGAAGTTCTTTCAAATCATTTATCTTTCTTTATTCAGCCTTTACTTCTCTATGAGCCTTTACTTCTCTGCAGTCTATGATTTATCTTTCTTTCAAATGATTTATCTCTCATGACTTCTTAAATATGCATTTGGAAGAAGGATTATGTGTGTTGTTGTTCTGAACGTATATTCGTGAACAACCACTTACGACTTTTTATTAAATCCGAGCCTTACAATTTCCGTTGCTTAAACTCTTTGATCAAACTTTTGATTTACCTTCAGTTCGCTAGCAAAGTTCATTACTATGCTAAGAGCAAGTCTGTTGTTCAGTACTACCAGCAGACATGCTCGTTGTGCCTACTGTCTATGATTTTAAAACCTACACTTTATGAATACAAAAAGAAAAGTTTTTAATAGGCATCATATGTTATTCACCCCCCTCTAGCCTATTTGAGCATCATTGTGGACCAACAATATACCTCTAGTAATATTTGTCCAAAATTTACCATAATAAACTGCAAGTATATTAGAAAGATTACCTGAAGATCTAAAGGTTGATTATCCTTATTATTCACTCTCACATTTGTTGTAATTTCAAGAAAAAATTATTTCTCTTTTCGCAATATCTCAAGCTTCTTCTCTCTGTCTCTCCCTCTCTCTCTCTGCTATTTCTTGTCTTTGAGTTTCAAAAAGCTCATTTGACATCCACCTATGTGTGATCTGTTATGTTTCCATGGAAATATTAATTAATAATTTGATCTCTGAACTTGTGCTTAAATTTAAGTTAGGTCCCACCTTTTTTTATTTTTATTCTTTTAGTCTCTTATGTCAATTTTTTGGTCGAATACCCTTACTATAAGTTGAGGGAGCAAACATAACTGTATTTAGTAAAAAAAATAGCAGCATGTCGTAAAACCCTTGTATATTCTTTCGTTTTCTCTTTTGTCCGGTCAATTCCATTTCATATATGAGTTCGAACAACACTATACCCAAGGTTCTAAAAATCGTTAGGCAGCCGCTAGGCGGCACGCTAGCGCCTAGCGCCTAGGGGACTAGTCGGGGCGTAATCGGGGCCTAGGCGGGGCCTAGAATTAAGGCATAATTACCATTTTTTTGATAATTTACATCAAAGATCAAACACATTGAATACAAATTTAATTTTTTTTATGTTTGTCATTTTATTAAACACTTGTCTATATTTGTAAAATGAATAAAAATATACAAACCTACCATTAATCTCAATTCTCAACAACCCCAAAGTAATAAACCAGCCAAATTTAGAGCTAAAAACAAAAAATAGATATTACTCAAGTTCGCCCCCCATTACCTCCCTCTCTGCATCACCATTACCACTCTCCCTTCCTTCTCCGGTCACCGCATGCCACAAAATCAAAGCTACAAAAATAAATTAAGGTCAGCGAGGTTTGACGTAGACGCCGACTTGGTCGATTAGACGGCAACTAAGAAAGTCGCGGCGGTAGAGAGGGGCCTAGCGCCTAGGCGGGGCCTAGGCGGAGCTAGGCGGGGAGTTTTAGAACACTGACTATACCTAATATGTGAACTCTATTATATAAAACCACAAAATAATGAATCTCAAATTTTCTTTAACAAATTTCACGAAATAGACACAATTTTGTGTATCAAACTCCTCTACAAAATCTTTCATGACCTCCCACCCTCCTCTTCCATCGCCATCTCTCTTGCCACTAAATGGTGGCACTGCCTCTTCTGCTCCTCCCTAGCCTCCCTCATATTTCACACAATCACGTTCTCCAGATCCCCTTGTTCCATCGACTTCTCTATTATTAATTTATTAGAAACTATTCATTCATTTATAGATATAAATATTTAAAAACATAAAACATATTTTTTTAGATTCATATATATTTTTAGTTTCTTAACTTAGCGATGGTATTTTTGTCATACGGTTTGGTACAAGTTGATGGAACAAAATGTTATTTAATTCCTCGTGAATTGATTTAGTCGTGACAAAATTACTTGTTTGGTCTTAATTCATGGTGATTAGTTTATTAAATAGATGACTATTTTTTTCTATAAACAATTTTCTACCCATGAAAAATTTACATGTTTGATGTAATTAAAAGTAAGTGGTTTATTACATGCATGCAGTGCTAGTTTTTCCTAAGCCTTAATTTGTAAAAACAACTCATACGATTATAGGTAGAGAAATATATGGTCGTAAGAAAAATTACTTGGATATTCGTTAATAAGATCTATAACTTATTACCAATATGATAGTCTTTAAGGCTATTTGTAGCATGTAGTCAAAAAATTTAAGGGAGCTAGTTGGAGAATGTAGCTTTATTTTCAAACCGAACACGTATATTCATCAACCAAGTTCTCCAATTTCTCTTCATCATCTTGAAATAAAGGCATATTTTTTTGAAGGTTTAATATATAATTTGGTCTCTCAACTTAACATGTCAAATTGATTTGGTTCAACATATTTGACGCTTCCTATTTTTGGTCCTTAAACTCAATATTTAGCATACGATTAATCCATCATCTAACGAATGTTAATTTTCACATTAAAAATTGAACAAAAAGATATTCATACCCTTAGTTAATGTTGATGATCTATCAATAATATCAGCAAATTATCTAATCTTACTTATTCACCCTCTCTCTCTCTCTTTCACACACACAGACACACATCGTTTCTCTCCAAAGTCAATACATATTCTCGCTCCCTTTAATTCTCTCTCTCTCTCTCTCCCTCTCCCTCTCTCCCCAAACCAGTTACCCATTCTTTCCTCTTTTTTTGTCTTCCTTCTGTCCATCCAATGTAAAACTTATGAATCTCTTATATTTTGATAGAAGAAAGAGGCTAAAGATATATCTTGATAATTGGACAACAAAGATGATCACCTAGTTTAAGTCTAAGAAAATAGGAAGAGCATTTCATCCCCCTTTCATGGTCCTTGCCTTCTTCTTGCACTTCTTTTGCGAAGCATATTCTGACCCTTCCCTTCCATGCAAATAAGTGTGTGAAAATCTTTCTACTGCTACCACAATTAAAGGGCAGATAGGCGATGAAGGATATATCATATCATATATCAAACAAGTTCGCTAACATAATAGTAATCACGAATTACCTTTGTGCGAACTGGAGCCTTGTACGCAGCGGAAGAATTACGCTTGAGCTACGATCTTCGTATGCCAATATCCACAGACCTGCAAGTCTCTCTCGTCGGATTGATATCACGGAGCACGGATATCAATACTGATTCACACCGTAAATCCAAGCCTCTTGATGGTTAGGCTAGAGGGAGTATTTTGGTGAGATAGAATTTTAGGGAGAGAGAGGGCGGCAACTCTATGAGGACGTGTTCCTCCAATTTGTGATTAGGGTTTTATCCCCTTAGTTTCCCTATTTATATTATTACAAGAAACCTATTTCTTGTAGGTTAAGCAATCCTAAACCCAATTGGATTAGGATTCTAATTAACCAATAAATAATATAAATATATTTCCATGTGGGCGGGACTAAATAATCGGGCCGCAAGCCCAATTACCAACATCTCCCACTCGTACACATGGACTCACCTCTCTAACCATATCGTATCATCAAAACCCGTTAAACACGCCTCTTCATGGAAGTGAAGCGTGCGACATGACGAGAAAGATAAAGGGTGGAGCGATATACCAAATCACCATCGACCAACATAGAAACGTCCCTCGTTAGAAAACAAAACTTCGTCATACCCCTGCATCGTATATATACATCAATTTAAGCATCCTCAATCCCTCAAGAGCGGTGCTTAAAACTCAATATATTTGTGTATCAAGATCAACCTTTTGAACCGTGTGTTCAATATGATCGCCATGGCATTGAAACACAAAAATAAAGATGCATATCATACTATCTTCCTTAGACACTTATATTAATCACTCTTGGTATTGCTTTCCCGACAAAGAATGCTCCATAGATCAGGCTGTATGTGCATAGCAGCCCTTGGTCGGCATGCCAAAGTAGCATCATCAACGTCCAAGTTCATGATATATAGTTCTAAGTCACATAGGGTATAATTGTGATGCGGATTTGATCACTAGAACTCACAAAGTGATGAGGCGAGGATCATTCAATCACTTTCTTAAGTCGCATTATAGTCACATACGGTATGAAGTGTATGCTATGGCGGAACTCCCTCACAGTAGGCATGTCATGCTCAAACGTCATACGAACCTTAGTCTAGCATACGCCCTTCGGCGTCTAACTTGAGTACTTAAAAGGTCGCCACTCTTCTAGTGACTCTCTTTTAAGATCTTGCATTCGGACTTTTCCTTGGGATATAAAGTCGACCTTATAAAGGTCTCATCTTGGCCGTATGCCAAGGCGATAAATGTAATGTCATTTGCATACCCCTTTGTAGGTACCAAAGACTTTTACTATCTCAACTTGCTCGCCCACTGGCGACAAGGTGAATTACCGTGTGAGAGGGCCAATTCAATATCCACGACATCATTTTAATCAAAAATATATATGCCACACAATTTCATATCAAAATATCCAATTAACATATAAAAGGAACAAAATGAAGCGCAATTTATTCAAACGATAATGAATAATAATCAAATGTCATCATAAGTGTTCTCGAGAATAAAAGTCAAATCCTACTCCCCAAGCCCTAGACCCAACATGTGATCTGAAAGATCTCTCTAGCTAGAGGTTTGTAGTCATAGGAGTTCACCAACATGCTTCTAGTAGGAATATATTCTAGAACAACTTTCTTTTACGCAACATGTCTCTAGTGAAATGATATTTGATGTTAATGTGTTTCGCCTTCCCATGGTACTTGGGATCTAGTGTAACCTAAAGCGCCATGCTATCACAAGCAATGACTACTGTGACGATCCACATGTCAGAACATCAAGATGTTGAAGAAAACTCCTCAACCACACGGCTTGAACCGCAAGCAAGCCATGTACTCGACTCCATCGTAGATAGGGCGGTGCTAGTCTGCCGCTTGCTACTCCAAGAGATAGCTCCACCACCAAGGAGGAAAGCGAGTCCGAAGTAGATTTATAACCATCTACATCTCCAGCCCACCCGTTAGTGAAACCTTTCAAGCTCAAATCCCCACCTTGGTAACATAGGTTAAATTTGTGGTTCCCACCAAGTAACGCACCAAGTAACGAACCCTCTTCAACGTCATCCAAAGGTGTTGAGGTCGGGATTACTTTGGAATCGACTCAACATCCCAAGCAAAGCATAAGCATGTCGGTAGAGTACACACCATAGCATACATCAAGCTTCCTACCGCATTTGCATATGGAGTCATAGACATTCTCTTCTTCTCTTCTTCATTCTTAGGGCATTGGTTTGTACTAAGTACACATCCCTTTTCCATTGGAGTGACAACGGGTTTTGAGTTAGTCATGCCAAATCGTTCGATAACTTTCTTAATGTAAGTCTCTTGAGACAAACCAAGAAATCTTTTCGAGCGATCTCTAATGACTTTTACTCAAGCACATAGTTTGCTTCACCCAAATACGTCATATCGAAGCCTTGAAAGCGCGACCACTCTTTTAGTGGCATTTATCATCTCCATCATTCCTAGCTAGTAGGATGTCATCAACATATAATGACGAATCAAGATCTTTTTCTTGGATCGGTTTAACATACACACAATGGTCTTCCTCAATCATCACAAAGCCAATTGAGGTTATCGCTTGGTGAAAGCGAATGTACCACCTGCCTAGATGATTGTTTGAGACCATAAATGGAACGCTTGAGTCGGCACACTTTGCTTCTTGTCCCTTGACTTCAAAACCCTCTGGTTGAGTCATATAGATCTCTTCATCTAGTTCTCCATTGAGAAATGCAGTTTTAACATCCATCTGATAAAGTTCTAGATCCATGTGTGCTACTATCGCTAGGATTAGGCGAACAGAGGAAAATCTCACCATGGGAGAATGTCTCCTCATAGTCTAAACCCTTGGGTAAAGCCTTTCGCCACAAGACGTGCCTTATATTTGTCAATTGATCCATCCGCTTTTCGCTGACTTTGAAAACCCATTTGTTTCCAATAGTCTTGCGACCTCATGAAGATCAACTAACTCCCAAACCCGATTCTTTTTCATAGAGGAAATTTCATCTTCCATTGATCATCCATTCATCTTGTAGGTAAAGAAAGGCTTTGAACGATGTAGGCTCACTAGAATTGAAAGAAGTAGTTAGAAAGATTCCTCTTCGATCGCGAATCGACGACGGTATATTTCCACGTTTACTTCTTCGCTCTAGTATCGACTCCCACTAGAATCCTTACTCCCACTGATGAAGATCACCTTGACTCTCATTGGCGACTTCCATAGGTTCAACCTCATGTTGTACCATAGGATTAGGTGAGGCAATTCCACCTTCGCCAAAAGATGTCATGTGTTCTTCTTCCATCTCAAAAAGTTCAAAGTCTTTCCTAACTTCACCTATCCGTGGGAAATCATTCTCAATGAAATCAACATTGCGCGACTGATTCGCCATTCCTTCGTTAGGTTTTCCACCGCACATAACATAACCCTCGAGGTATCTGAATACCTTATGAAAACACACTTGTTTCCTCTGGGCCTAGTTTTCCAAACTTATGGAAGTACTATGGATTAACCTGCACAACCCCAAGGATGAAGATGCCCCAATTTAGGCTTCTCACCTTTCCAAAGTTCATAAGGGGTTGTGGGAACCGACTTAAGGCACTCGGTTAAGTATGTAGGCAGCTCATTACCAGACCCCCAAAACGAAATTGGGAGGTTGGCCGTGCCATCATCGACCTAACCATTTCCAACAATGTTCTTCTGCTCGCAACACCATTTTGTTATGGAGTTCTAGGAATTGTCAATTGCCTGGCGTATTCCCTTTTTCTCACACAATTCTTTAAATTGATCGATAAATATTCACGGCCCCGGCCGCTCTAAAAGTTTTAAGCTTTTATCCTTTGATTCTCAACCTCGCGAAAGCGCCAAAACACTTGAGAGCTTCATCGCGGTGAGAAATAAGGTAAACATAACCATAGCGTGTGTAGTCATCGATAAAAGTGAGAAAATAGGAAGCTCCATGACGTGCCTTAACATTCATTGGTCCGCAAATGTCCGAATGGACTAACTCTAATGGATGTGTGGCTCTTTTGCCTTACCAAAAGGCTTTCGGCAAGCTTTTCCTGCCAAACAAGATTCACAGGGTAGGTTGACATTGCTGAGAGACCCCAATAGGCCTTCCTAGCCAATCTAGTCATCCTATCTTTTCCTATATGTCCAAGTCTAGCATGCCATAACTCTAATTAGAATCATCATAAACCATGCAAGAAGAAGAATTAAGAGAAGAATTATGAGAATTCAACAAATCTAATTTAAAGAAATTATCCGACAAAGAACCATGTCCCAAAATCTCATCACCAAAACAAATATCCAAGTGATCATTACTAAAATTAAAGAATATCCATGTCCTAGCAATTGTACTACCGATAGAAGATTATGTCAATTCGGTGCATAAAGAACTTCATGAAGAGTCAATGTGCGTCCACTCCACGGTTGAAGTTGGTATGAGCCAACTCCTTTGACTTCAACAGAACGGCTGTTTCCCATGAAAATTCTTCTTGTACCGGCGGGAACTTTTCGATAATCTACAAATCCTTCTCGATCCCTCGTCACATGTTTAGTTGAGCACGAGTCTACAATCCACGAGGGAGAGAGTCGGCTAATAAAACATGAGAGCAAACATAACTTTGCATGGAGATGGATTAAGTGATACCTTGGGCTCAGGGACAAGTCCAATGACCCAAGCCACCACGGTTGTAGCACTTGTGTAGCAATATTCTTTTTGCCTCTGGCGTTTAGCAATCTTGTCACTTTTAGGGCCCAAGTGCAGTCTTCTTGCTTTTAGCTTGTCTCTTCTTGTTGCAGGTGTGGCTTCTTGGACCCTCGAGGAAACAAGAGCAAGATCACGAGTCGCTGACACTTATCGCGCGATTCGCTTCATGACCTCAGTCTCAAGCTCAACATGGTGAGATACATGCAAAGTACGAATGGAGTGCAGTATGAGTCAAGATCGCCTCAAACCACTCCAAGAATCGAGGCGGTGAACAAATCACCGCTTGAACTTCTTTGTTCATCGGATAAAGAGCAGAACCCGGCACTTTAAGATCACGAATCATTAGGACATCTCACGTAGTTGTTCAAGAATGTTTCGTTTAGTCAATCTTATAGCTTTCAAACTTATAGGTCAAAGTCCTTAACTTTGTAGCAGTATTCCCATAAATGCGCTTAATTTGGTCCCACATATGTTTAGCGATGAGGCGATCTTCAAACTTCGCCAATCGAATCATTATGCATGCTACTCGGCATAATAGCGTGCACATCGATCTTTCTTTTTCCAGTCAAGGAATTTCCTGCATTTTTAAGCGTCTTTGGGCGGCGGTCAAGTTACCCATCTACGGTTCTACTATCAAGGTATCAAGGTTGTCCAAACCTCTTGCTCGTTTAGCAAGTACGTGATTTTCCTTTGCCAAACACCATAGTTTGAGCCATCTAATTTCTCACCCTTATTAAGGTCAGCGATTACATTCTGAGAAGCCATTTCACTACAATTTGTTGCTAAAATAAGACATAAGCATATATATATATATATATATATATATATATATATATATATATATATATATATATATATATTTTTTTGATTCACTTTTGTTTTGAAAAATCAATTACTAAATATAATCACATCATACACGTAAGGAGGAAAATCCGCGAGGCTCGTAATCACAACCAACATGCACAACATGAAAATATTTATAAATTGATAATTTAAACAAAAGATATGATAGAACAGATCCATCAAGTACAAAACATGTACATAAATATTTTCCTCTTGAAAATAAATTTATTGGGTCTCGTATAGTCCCAATCGCAATTTTAGAGCCCAAAACGACAATTAAATATGCTAAAAATGACTTAAAAATAGCTTAAAATTCACAAAGAATTTTAAAAAAATTCCAGAACAGTCCCAAACATCCCTAAACAGTCACAGAATGACAAAAGCTTGCCCACGAATATTATTTTGTAATTTTTAAAAAAGCAGCTTGGGTTTTTACACTTGAAAAATCAAAAACAAATATTTAAAGGGTGAATTGATCAAAACGAGACCACCATGGACTCGGACGGCCAAGCAGGCGGAGGCCAGCCGTCGTGTTCCAAGCGGAGTTGTAGAACGGCCGCAGCGCCCCCAGCCAGCCACTGGCGTGTGGGCTTCAGGCGGGCGGGGGTGGCGGGCTTTAGGGGCGGCGTGGCAGCCACGTGGCATCTGGCGTGTCATGATGGCGTCATCACAAATTTTTCTAGAAGTGGGTCCCCGATGGCGTGGCGGTGACGTGGCGATGATG